>JAODKE010000001.1:9103470-9114160 GCA_026779605.1 Mormyrus hasselquistii
GTGAGAGCAGAAGGTCAGGTCCCCAAGGTGCAATGAGAGTAGAAGGTCAGGTCCTGATGGTACACTGTGAGCTGGGTTAGGTCCTCATTGTGCAGTGAGAGCAGAACGTCAGATCCCCATGATGCAGTGAGAGCAGAAGGTCATGACTCCATGGTGCAGTGAGGGCAGGCAGAAGGTCAGGTCTTCATGATGCAGTGAGAGCAGAAGGTCAGGTCCCCAAGGTGCAATGAGAGTAGAAGGTCAGGTCCTGATGGTACACTGTGAGCTGGGTCAGGTCCTCATGGTGCAGTGAGAGCAGAAGGGCAAGTCTTCATGGTGCATTGTGAGCATAAGATCAGGTCTTCATCTTTGTCAGGTCAGCTTGAAGACTAATCAGCCATGATGTTCTTGTTGACGTGACTGCACCATCTCAGTATTGCAGAACTCTCATAAAAATAATATACTCTGGATTTTTTACTTGCAAAATTTGGTTGGTGAACAAATGCAGGATGAGTGGATAGAAAATCAACATATGACTCGTGGTATAGAGTGGGAAAAAGGCGTCCTCGTCTTCCCAGGTGGTGGTGACTGGCTGGTGATGCATTGGCATTGATTTGCTTTTTTGAAACACTTTGTACAGGGACAGCGGCTAAACAGGCCACACACATCTGGCGGCCGAGTCACGTTAATAACACAGATGCTTTTATAAATAACTGTAGCATCCAGCAGAAGCCAGTCAGCCAGGTATCTCCTGTCACATCGCTGTCACATGTCACCCTGTCGTTCTCTGCACATTAGCCCTTCGTCACCCAGTCCCCGATCCCCAGTGCTGGGCATTGCCACCCCTCCCAGTCCTATCCCGCAGTCCCACTCGTACACCTGACTGCTCTCTCTGGACACCACGGCTTTCAGACGTACTATGTGGAGATGGTGACACATCGAGGTGTCGTTTCTGCTCCGCCTTAGAAGTGTGCATTATAAATTCATTTCGGAATTTTCAGCAGGAGTTTCAGCGGGGTGAGGGGTGCAGCTGCTGTCAGCGTCTCCATGCTGCAGAGACCGGTTCTTTCGGGCCGTGAGTTCAGGAAGCTCATGCATATTTCATGGGGTATGCGCTGCGTCAGGCTGGTGTCATGGGGGACGGATGAGGAGAGTGGGGGGAATGAAGTGGGACGGGTGAGGAGGGGGTGGTGTACGGGGGCAGGAGATGGAGCTGGGAGGGTGAGGGGGTGGAGTGTGTGGGACAGGGGCAAGGGAAGGAACTGCTGCCTGTCAGGACAGGGCCGGGGGGAACCTGCAGGAGGAGAAACAGGAGCATAGATCATAGACAACAAGAATAATGCTCTGAACTGGGGTTTTACTGTAAGACAAAGAGAGCTGATGATGGGATCTAGGAGATGATGGGAGCATGAGGAGATGAGGAGAGAGGGAGGAGAAAAGGAGCAGCGGAAGACTGGACTGAGTGACGTCTGGACTGGAGGGGAGCCCCTCCCCCTATGGCCGGGAGACACGGTACCACCATGCAGGACCCCTGCTGACGGATCCCACAAAAAGAGCCAGAGTCTGAGAGTGAGCTGGCGCCACTTGCTGTGAGGGCCCCCGACCTGCAGACCACCTGCAGACCATCTGCAGCCTCCATGGTCACATGACAGAATAAGCAGCTCAGAGACTCCCAATGTAGGACAACGCCATTGCAGAGAGCTTCCAGTAATGCGTCTTCTGGGGGGTGGGGGTGGGGTTAGGGTTGCTGATGGCCCTTTCTGTCGTAAAGCACAGTCTGCTGTATCGTCATAAGTGAGCATGTCAGCCTGCTGTCTCCAGTTCGATCTGCGTTCGCTTAATCTGTCACGTGTGAGTGAGTGTTATGCACCTACAGGTCTGACATGCACCTGCACCAGGGCCCTGATTTGGTTTTCATTGGTTAGAGGCCAAGGGGTGGGGTGGGGGGGTATGGGGTGCACTCCAAAGCTATATATCCCTAATGACCCACTCTTAAGTCTCTCTCTTCTCTCTGGAGTCAATGCTTGCCCCATATTCCCTAAGGTGGCCCGGGTGACGGTCGCAGGCTCGCCATGCACATGCTGCACCCCACGCAGGCCGTTCCCGCTCGCTCGCTCCCCGCAGCCTTCGCTTCCTCTCCTGCATTAAATAATTAAGCATTTCCGAGCAGTCCAGCAGGCGAATAGACACGCAGTTTTATTTAGATCAGAGGGAAGAGCGCATGCTAATGACTCACACTTACAGAGTTACGGCGGAGAGCGCACCATGGCGATGACTAATGCCCAGGCAAAGGCCGCGGGGATGATGATAGCTTCCTCCAGGCTCCACTTCTACGCCACTCCTCTCTGTGCCATCATATGTACCTTGTACACTGATCAGCCAAAACATTAAAACCACTGACAGGCGAAGTGAAAATCACTGATTATCTGGTCACAGTGCTTGAGGCGGATGTGTTGGAAGCAGGAAAAACGGGGCAGCGCTAGGATCTGGGCAAATCTGATGAGGGCCGAACTGTGACTGGAACCGAGCATCTCCAGAACTGCTGGCGTTGTGGGCTGTTCCCCGCATGCAGTGGTCAGTAACTACCAAGCGTAGTCTGGTGACGGGGTCCGGGGCAGCCAAGGCTCATATATGCGCGTGGGAAGCGAAGGCTAGCCAGATGAGATCTCAGGTGAGGGCTACTGCAGCAGAAATCGCTGAAAAAATTAATACTGCCTATGATGGGAAAGTGTCAGAACGCCTCGGTCTGCTGTGTGTGGGGCCGCATACCCACAGATCGGTCAGTGTGCCCATGCTGATCCCGATCCACCACCAAAAGCGTCTATGTTGGGCACCTGCATGTCAGAACTGGACCATGGAGCAATGGAAGAAGGTCGCCTGGTCCGGTCTGAAGGCTGCGTATGTGTGCTGTTTACCTGAGGAAGAGATAGCAACAGACTGCACTATGGGAAGAAGGCAAACTGGCAAGTGATACACTCGGCAATGTTTTGCTGAGAAGCCTTAAGTCCTTTTGACACATATCACCTACCTAAACATTGTTACGGACTAAGTACACCCCTTTGTGGCAATGGAATTCCCTGATGGCAGTGATAATATGTCCTGCCACACTGCACAAATTGTTCAGGAATACTTTGATAACTGTGAAAAATAGCTGTTGACTAGGCCTTCAAATTCCCCATGTCTCAATCTGATCGGACATCTCTGGGATGTGCTGGACAAATAAGTCTGATCCATGGAGGCCCCACCTTGTAATTTACAGGACTTTAAAGATCTGATGCTAACGTCTTAATGCCAGATATCACAGGACACCTTCAGGACAGAGAAGTTTTGGTAGCAGTTTTACTGTTATGACTGATCAGTGTATATAAAATATATTCAATTTTATGTGGCTCAGAACAACATCCACAGTCAGGGTTCGTTATATCCTTATCCATAATCAGGGTTCATGATTTCCTCATCTGCAATCAGGATTCATAATCTCCTCATCCGTAATCAAGGTTCATAATCTTCTCATCCGTAATCAAGGTTCATAATCTCCTCATCTGTAATGAGGGTTCGCAATTTCTTCATCCAAAAACAAGGTTCATAATCCCCTCATCCATAATGAGGGTTCACAGTGTCCTCATCCATAATCTGGGTTCATAATCTCTTCATCTGTAATCAGGGTTCATAACCTCCTGATCCATAATCAGGGTTCATAATCTCTTTGTTCATAATTATGATCTACAATGCCCTTGTATCGGTAAATCAACTGGAATTTACAAACACATCAACATTCAAAAAATCCTTCTTTAGTATGGACTAAGTACAGGACCCTATTCAGCTGCGACCTGCAGATGATATGTAGTCATGCAGCATTGTTACTGCAAAAGCTGTTCTGCAGGAGAGCTCTAGCAAACAGCAGCTTCTGCTCGATTATGGCATAGCAGTCCAGGTGCAATGGGAGCGACACAGTAATAAAAACAAGGCACCCCTTCACCAACGGCCCCTCCATCCTGTGACGATCACTCCTGCCAGAATGTTTATCTCTGCTGTCCGAACCACAGCTAGTGACATCATCATAAAGTGCTGGTAACCATATGAACGTGTAACCGGGAGGGCGAACGATGAAGTCATTTTAAATGAGCCGTGTGCGGTAAACACCTGGCTGGTATAGCTGCCGCCATGACGACGGAGGAGAGCAAGGTTTCGAGTGGGATGTTGATGCCCCGTGGGATGTCAACACGGCACCTCTGCTGGCCACGAGCTGTCCAAGCAGGACATGTTGTTTTTCTCCACAGTATGGAATGAGAAAGCATGTATGACGCGGTCACATGACCACATGTGTGGCGCATTAAGGAGATGCGACCTTGTGAATTAGTGTGGCCAAGAGCCCTGGGACTTTATTTGTTTTATAACTAAATAGGATATTTTTGCCAAGGGATTAATCAACGTCATATTGATTCCCCAGCCACGCTTTTAATTAAAGGGGCTTGTTTATACGCTGTTTGGATCATTGTACCGGAGGCATCTGGGTCACACCCGAAACAACGGCAACATGGAAAAACAGACGAATATTTCATTTTCAGCCGTTTTTCCACAGCGATTGCCCCCTTAAATGGAAGGGTTAGAGCAGCAGCTTATCCAGCAGCTTCTGGAACAAAGCTCACATGAGGCAGTGTTGAGTAATCGTGGAGGACAGGCATTGCTGGGAAGCCCCCTGGACGGTATGAAGTCATCCACAGGCAGACAGACTGTAATCCCTCCCATTCAGGCCTGTTTTCCACTCATTAGAATATGACTCCTGTTGTTAGAAATGAGAGGATTTGAGGCACTGGTATCAGAACGAGCATTTTGGAGCAATCGCTGTGGATCTGTTTTAAAAAGAGTGGCACGCTGAGGGGGCTAAAATAATGGCTTTCTAGTAGAGGAATCTTCCTGTTTTGACATCAGCCTTCTGGCATTAACGGAGGTCGAAGCTGGGTGCCTGGTGAACCAGACTGAGTGAGCCACTGTCACAAAGCCGTGACGTTGTTGGCTGCCTCGCAGTATCCCTATGCCTTTACATGATCGACAGGGATCATTCCACGTCCCGCAAAAACACACCCGACCAGACAGCTCTGTGCTATGGGACCTGGGCCTTTGTGTTCACAGATCACAGTGGCACGCCAGCGCCATCCCTTCATCAAAGCTACACGCAGCCCAGCGCTCCTTTCGCTGTTATTTTAAATAAGGACATTGCTCTATTTTTGTCTCTGTTTTCAGTCCCCAAAGCTGAACTGATGTAATATTCTGCAGAAAACGAATTGTGAGGCCAATGTGATCCTGCAGGTCGGAGGGCACGGGCCTCCACATGGGGCGCGATGACGCGGCAGGTCGCTCCAGCAGTTTCGCCGCGGCGGATCGCGGCCTCACCGTGTCCTTTCTGCGCTCCGCTTCCCCTCTCTGTCTCCCTCCGTCTCCTTTTCCCTCTTTCCTGAGTACCCTGCACAAAGGTGAGTCAATATCACAAGTACACAAAGCGCGACGGCCCCCTCTCTATGCCAAAGGTAACACCGGCCGCCTGCAAAGATGTTTGACTCGAGTGCAGCATGCGATCCTCCCGATCGGGCGGTTTCATTGTACGAGCAGACTCAGCTGATAATTCATGCTGAGGCGCATGAAAAATATGGCAAACATATTTGTGCTCCTTATCAAACCACCCCGTAGTCACACTGCCCCCCAGCTAACACGTAAAGCCACCTCCTAAGCGAATCTCTCCCAGCGTATATTAATGCTCACATAATTTCAGAGATCGCTGTGGACCCAGCTGGCATCTGCTCCCAGTAAGTGGTGGAATGGGAGGATCTTTTACACCGAGAAGAATTTATTCTTCAGATTAATTATACTCTGGGAACAGCTCGAGCTGGCGGAGCCGTGATCGAAATGTACCCGACGTCTGGTGACTTCGCTAAAAAGCTCGCGGGATAAGCTCAGCGCGGTTTAAGCGGCACGATGTTTACCTTTCGCTGTTAAAAGGAGTCCGAGTGACTCATTCTTTCAGCATATCGTGAACTCTCGCAGAGTTAATGGGCAAGCTCGAAAATATTTACAGCGAGGTTTTGGGGTGAAGGAGGGAAGCTGGAGCAGGCCACAGAGAGACTGGCCATTGTGTGGTCTGTGCTTTACGACAGAAGATAATCGAGAAGTTGTGCAGCTCTTGGAGACGGCCAGATTATTATGTAAACTGTCCCTCAGGCAGCACCTTGTAATGGCAACACACAACGTACTCTGTGATTGGCCGGAAGCTGTTGGAGAATGTTCCCGGGCTGGCTTAGCCTCCTACACATGAAACACCATGTGCACAGGCAAGGACTCACACTCATATCTCTATATTAATGTCTAAAACGCCGACTCTCCCGTGCTTCCTGATTTCATTCATCAACGTGTGGGACTTGGATCAGGATGCCACATAAGTTCAACAGATATACAGACATTCTCTTTGCTCAGACAGACCTCGGCTCTAAATTGACACTCAGGGAAGCACATTACAAACATTCTCTAAGCATATGAGGTCAGAAAGCACCACAAGCACTCACACTGGCTTCACGTTGGTCACCCTTTCCAGAAAGTCTGCTCGTCAGACTCTCGTGTCAAAGTTCACATGAACATCCTCCTGTGACTCATAAGTGACTTGCTGAAATTAGCGGTGGCGGCTCTATTGATTCCCACATTCTCTCAAGATTCCTCTCTACATACTCATTCAAAACCATAGATGCCCTTATCAAAGTCCATTTTGACTGATAACAAAAGCTACCTCAAGTTTAGTCTATCATGTTATTTTGGAAATGGTTGTTTGCTTGTCTCATCTGGCTGAAATGGATGCTACGTGTGATCATCCTATCGACCAAATGTGTCAAGGTGAATATTTAGCTTCTGAGATCATGTTTGTACCCCACAATTTGATAATGATCGTTTATACCCTGTAGCATGTCAATGCATGCTAAGCAAGAGAAAGTACGTCAGCACAGAAGAAGCACATATCCTCAGATCTGCATTTACTCTTTACCAAGCAACACACAGGCCTCTAACAGACAGGGTGAGTGAAGGTCACTGGAGCAGAGCAGATATCACATATCAAATTAAAAGATTCACTGGAAAGGAGTGGAGGGTATGTATCAAATTAAGAGTTTCACTAGAAAAGACTGGAGGGTAAGTAGTGTTTCACAAAAGCATGGATGCAGCAAATTAAGAGTTACACTGCAAAAGAATAGAGGGCGCACATCAAATTAAGACTTCCACTGGAAAAGAGCAGAGGGTGTGCATTAAATTAAGAGTTTCACTGGGAAATTGTGAATGTTATGTATTAAACTGAACGTTTCATAAATACATGGATAGTGCAAATCAAATTAAGCATTTCCCTGGAAAAATACGGATTGTACAAACTGGGAGTGATAAAATTGGTGATTAAGAGGACAGACTGACTTCCTAAGAATGCTGCCGGCCGTTTTAAGATTAAAAAGCTTCTCAGTGCTGTAATAACCCAGACTGACAGACAGACTCTTGTGATAACAGAGAGAGACGTCCATGAGAGGGAAGAGGCTGCAAAGGTCACATCTATCTGTCTGTTTATTCCTGTACGTCCTGCCCCCATGGCTTCCGCGGGTGAGGCTGCCTCCGCATGTATCGACAGCTCGGACACCCATGCGATGTGTGTGAGAACAGCAAGCCCCTTCATCAGGGGATGACGGCATGCGTCGTTCCAGAAAGGAGGAAGAGGCCCCGAACACGTCACATCTGCAATCCAGCTCAGGCGAGGACAATGGCAGCCTTAAGCCCACTGAACACATCTGGCGGAGGATTCTTGCAGGAGCTGAGTGTCATGCTTCATGTGGATCCTGGATCACACTGGTCTGCGGCATGTGAGCTTTATAAAGAGCACCAACTGTGAGATAAACAAGGAAGTGCTCAAGAACTGAATGTGACAACACATACATGTTTGATATGATATTAAAGATTTTAGATACAAAAATTGAACATATCAGACATCCCACCATAGGCATACTGATTTCAGGATGAGGATGAGGGGGTGGGGAGGGGTGCTTGCTTGACTTGGGTGGTATTATGGTAAAACTAACCCTCCCCCCCCCACATACTGGGAAATTATTTTGGAAAGTAGGGTAGGATAAGCCTTTATTAAACCCAAACCGGGGAAATTTACTTGTTGCAACAGGAAATAGAATTAAATAACAATAAAAAACAAAAACTTACAACAATAAAAATAAAAAAATAATGAAAATTATAAAAATTCTTGTACATAATTACACGTATTGCACATGTGCACTGGATACTGCACAGATGTAATGAACATCTGCGGTAATGAACATCTGCGGTAATGAACATCTGCGGTAATGAACAGTCAATACCTAATATTCAATACCGGAATAGCATTGCTTTTTAACTACCGTGAAAGCAGTACATCTCTAAAGCTGTCATAGCATGACATCAGGTTTGAGCATAGGCTTTAAGGACATAGTTTTAACTGCTGTAATGTGGACCATATCACTTCTTAAATGGCTTTATATGAACTTTTACCATTAAATACAATGTAAATAAAACCAATATTTAATCTCAAACAAAATACTTTATTCATACTATAAAAAAAAAACAAATAGTTCCATAGATAAAAACTCAAGTGTCCTCTCTCAAAAACGTTATTAAGTATCAATAATAATAAGGGACAAAGGACACAGGAGCTGGAGGCGGAACAAACAAAAATGGTTTTATTCAACCAATAGACTAAAACAGAAAGGAACAGAATCACGATTACCAACTTTTGTCAGCTTGCTGGTGTGAGATTTTTAATTTGAAACAAGCCTGCACACGCATTTACATGTATGTAAGAGTTATATTACCTTGCAAATCATCTGTAGGGTTTGCAAACTACCGCAACGCTTTGGATATAGCTGATTTTAGGTTTATAATGGAATGATATACATTTCTTGTGTGTGCGTGACAGTCAGAAAGCTTCAGTATCAAGTCGAATGTGTGAGCGTTGGCAACTCTGAATCACGGGACAGAGGGGTCCCGTTTGTAGAGCACAGAACCCTACAAATGGGCCACAAGCAGGATCGACGCTAATGCCAGGATAGGGGAACACTATCAAACAAGGAGTAACGAGGGAGCAAAATGAGAGGCGGCTGGAGTTAATCACACAAAGGCAGGAACAAGAGCAGAATTCTGCCTGATGTGATGATTATCTGATGGCGCCAAAACTAGTGCTATCCAATTACAACCATAGTGGGGAGGGTTGCAGCAGTAAAACTTGTTTCTGGCTAATTTTACCGTCGCTGAATCCCTGAAGGACAGATTTCCGGCACATTGTGCATCATTCACAGATGCCCAGGAGTTACTGTCAATTTGTGGGATTACTTCTATTACCAGGTGGGATATCTGATATTTAAAACACACGTACAGATACATATACAGCCTTGGAAAAAATTAAGAGACCACTCTACATTTTTAAACAAATCTGCATTTTCAAATCCTGGTTTAACCGTAGTTCTGCTGGCAGTACACCAGAATAAGGTAAAGCAGAAGACACTGGTAATGACCAGAAACCAGCCAGGAAAAGGGCGGAGGTGACTTTCTAGTGGCAGAGATGACCGTCAACTTATCCAACAGTGTCTCGTGAATTGGAGGATGACATACAGTGACCTTCAAAAAGAATGGGAAGCATTAAGTGCAGGTGTGAAGTGCACTGCAGTAACAGGCTCCTAGAAGCAGGACTGAAGTCCCATGAAGCAGGGAAAAAGCCCTTCATTAATGAGAAACAGAGAGCAGGCTGCATTTACAAAAAATATATTATTCACAGACAAACGCCCATAAATTGAGAAATGAGTGAAACATAAATTGTGCTGAGGCCTCTTATTTTTTTCCACGAATGTATATATGAGTCTTTGCCACAGATTGCACAACAAAGTAGAACATCGCACTAATCGATGAGTAAATACTGCCTGTTTCAGATGCCCCTTACTCCCGGGGATGAGAAGTTCTAAAAGGACCCCTTTCAACAGGAGCAGTGAGCGGGCCAGCATGGTGGGGTTCACACCCGACGCCCAGGTGTGGGTGATTCCTCTCCTGGCATCGCTGGACGGCTGAGCGGCACCTGACCTACAGACACTTCATTTATCTGTTTGTTTTGATCAAGTCATCGCTTCAGCTGCCATCGAAAGACCATGTATCACGATGAAGACGGGAGCTGATACCCGAACAATCACGGGGTGGATTTGATTATGCTGGCTTTAAGGGATTGCGTCCGGTATGCACACCTTGAGCAGTGACACTCACGATCTTTGACCCCGGCCACGTGCCCCCCGCTGACAAACACCAAGACGCTAATGATCTCAGCCTTATCTGCAGAGGGTCCGGTGACCGGCTTGATTTCATTGGCTGTTGATGCGTGGCTGACAGCAAGACATGGCAGAAATGGGCACAGAGTGCAGAGTGACCATATATAACAGCTCATGTGGACAATGAAGGTCTCGACCTTCTGACTGCTGGCATGAAATAGGTGAAAAGTCAAGCCAACATAAACAGTCCTCCATCCCCC
The DNA here is from genome assembly GCA_026779605.1 of Mormyrus hasselquistii. Lineage (NCBI taxonomy): Eukaryota > Metazoa > Chordata > Actinopteri > Osteoglossiformes > Mormyridae > Mormyrus > Mormyrus hasselquistii. The sequence continues at coordinate 9,114,020 of JAODKE010000001.1, forward strand.
ACCTCCACTCCTTCTTCTCCTCTGGGTTAAAAATGGCTCCTCTCCCCCCCCCCCCCCCCCCCCCCCCCCCCCCCCTGGGGGGCCCCCCCCCCTCTCTCTTTTTTTTCCCTTTTTTTTCCGGGTTGTCCATTCTTTTTTTTT
>JAODKE010000001.1:9114170-9129665 GCA_026779605.1 Mormyrus hasselquistii
CCCCACAGCTCCATCTGCAGGGGGTCCCCTCACCCATTTAGCTTTCTCTACCTTGTCTGTCAGGCTGTCAACTTTGCCTTCATAACGGGGTCTTCCTGTTGAACCCCCAGATAGGTCATCAGAACCGGCCATCAGGAAAACACATTAAAACTGGCAATCCATTAAAGCCATATAAGGATTAATTTCATTTAGAATGTGTCCAGTGTTAAAGTTAATGCATTAACCCAATTGATTTTGTAATGAATTGTTAGCCAGATAGCTAGATAGCTGCCATGAATTATCAGTGTTTTCTGTCATTTAGTCAGATGGAAATAGTCTTATAAGATCCAAGCGTCCCGTACGAGGCCCCATGCTAAGGCTAGCACAGCCTTGTAAATGTGGCCTACAAAGTAACCAGCCTTATCCTGGCACAAAGGGGCAGCTGGCAGCACGGCTTGATGCGAGCATTCTCGAGTTTCCGAGCGACTACGCAGCCACAATGTCACGGCACTTTCCAGAACATTCAGAAACGACTCTGTGCGCGAGTCATTTACATTTCGGGATCAAGCTGTTCCCTCATTAAACACAAGCTGCCCTGAGCAGGAGTCAGTTTGTTCACAGAACATAACAGCCTGAGCGGAATTATATGTGAGCTTTTCGCTTTTACCAGTGATCACACCATTAACCCCTTAGTGGTTGTTTCCACCTCTTTTGGGATTCCTCTACCCACAGTCACTATGTGAGAATACCAGGAACAACAAGGCAAGAAGGCCTCTGATCACAAAGCTGTGATTTAAGACTTATGACAATAAAACAATTGTTAAAAAATTAACTTTCACTACGGATATGCTGTGACCGGTGTAGCAGAGACACAAAGATACAAGTTCAGTGAAATTACCAGATATAGCCTCATACAAAACAATTAACCCTTATGAATGTTTGCTAATCCTTCTGGCCTAACCATCCCTCAACTATCTCCCTATCAGTTAAGCTTAACCCTAAAACAAGACCGTATGGCTGACTGTCTGAGGTTTCCTGGTAGAGCAGCGGAAGCTAACAGCAGAGGCTCAGTCTACTTTGAAATTTTAACAAAGAGCTGCACCAGAATTACCACAGAGCAGCCAGAGAATGACCCGGGAGTGACCAGAGAACGGCCAGAGAACGGCCAGAGAGCAGTCAGAGAGCAGTCAGAGAACGGCCAGAGAGCAGTCAGAGAGCAGTCAGAGAACAGCCAGAGAGCAGTCAGAGGATGGCCAGAGAGCAGCAAGAGAACAGTCAGAGTACAGGCAGAGAATTGCGAGATCTCTGGAGATCAGGTCCTACTCCTTGTATTATATAAACCTGAAATTGACCTGATGAACTTTATGGATTTTTATCTGGTGAAGCTTTACCCTTCACCTGGGAGACAGAGAAAAACAATAAAAGGCTCAACTTTTCATAATGAAATGGCAAGACTGTATACAGACCAGAGCTGTCTTCATAACATAACACCACAGGGTTAGTATCTCGCGGCATTAACGACCCGCAGAATTAGCATCTCACAATATTGTTGCAGTGATAGCACCCATAGAGTTAACATCTCGCAGCGCTAGCATTTGCAGTGTTAGCACCCACGGAGTTAACGTCTCGCAACATTAGCATTTGCAGTGTTAGTACCCGCAGAGTTAATGTCTCATAGCATTAGCATGTGCAGCGTTAGCACCCGCAGACTTAGCGTCTCGCAGAACTGGAGACCTGGAGCATTAAAACCTGCTTAAATGTAGCCGTCCAAGCTTCTGTCATCACAGGGGGCTTCCCACATCCCCTGAGGTCCCATTCAGTCTGGGATGCTCTTCACTGTGCAGAGCTCATCCCTGATCCTCACAAACGAGAGCAGAAGGCCTTTTAATTGAACTAAGTTATCCATTTACATGCAAATCGCCTTGGGGGACAGGGGGATGGTGTCCAGAGCGCTTAGCGGGCTGTCGCAGGCATTTTCGTGGGTGCATGGGGCGGGGGGGGCGGGGGGGAATGCCCTCTTAAATGCCATACACCTATCAGCACCTGATCCCTGTTAATAAAGTCTCTGCATGTTGATGGTTGACTGACGTTATCGGTGCTAGCAGGCCAACGAATGTTTTTCACATATTCAGGACTTGGTAATGTTTCCATATAAATCCAACACGTTTCAGTTTCCTGACGGCTGAACTGTGCCTCTAACCCATGTTTCAGTAACTTGGCAAGAGTCAGAAAAGGTTACATGGAGATCCAACCAAAAATGCTGTTCTTAATATTTGGCAAGGCTGAAATCCATCCCAAACAAATCTTTGGAAGTACCGTGTTTTTGAAAGTCAAAGGCATTTTTCATCACCTGACACATGACCAGTATTCCTTGGAACAGGAAACTGATTTTTACCTGAAACCACAAAACATTTAATTTGAATTTGCTTAGAAAATTTCCTGAAGAAAATTTGAACATCATTTCTGGGTGTTAAATTGACACGCTTTGGAATTGCCTCAGATTGCTTCAGTAATCTTGTCCTTTCATTGCGCTTGTAAGAGACATGATCAACAAGCAGAGGTACAGACATCTTGATGTCAGCTGCAGCTTAAGCAGGGCTACAATGGGGTCACATGTGATCCTGAAAAAGTTCTGTAACTGTGTAGCGGTTACCAGCAACTAGCTTGCTGGTAAGTCACAGGAGAAATGCAAAGAGAGTGGTGAGTCAGGTCTGGGAAGGAGGTGCAGCAAGATGAAGTGAATGATACTACTGAGGAAAATGACTGCTGTTTTTCACCTCTTAATTTACTGATTGTTAGTAGCAGGTTTAATGAGGTTAGATGAAGGGAGTGCAGCTCCTACAAAGCAGCATTATCACACGGAGCACAGAGGCAGAGAGATGAATGACGCGCTGACAGTGTCAAGCCCCCGCCTGAGCGATGACGACTCAGATTCCAGGGTCCAGCCACATCCTCGGCGTCTTGAACCAGCCCGAGTCACACCGCCAGCCACTGCCAGGGGCGTAAGTCACTTCCCAAAGTGAGGCGTCGATCTTAGCCTGTCGGCATGGTGACAAAGCAAGTGGGGCACGTTTTTTGCCACACCGACCCAGGGGGCAGGGAGACCCAGCTACAGACTTACAATCAGGCACCAGTATGTAGCAAATCAACTGTTCAGAAAGAAAGAAATTCTAAAAACATTGTGTGACTTTTAACCTGCAAAAGTGTAAATAGATGCCACTACAAATGTACACGTATGAGTTAATAGTGCACATGGAGAGAGCCTGCACCCCATAGGGGAGAGCAGTAACCCATCAGTGCCCCAGACCACTCCTGAAACGCAGCAGTGTGGGATTCGCAGATCATCATCCTGTCAGCTCCAGACCTTAATGAACCCTTATCCAACATCTGGGCAGAAATGTTCATGTGTGTCTGTCATTACTAACTCTTTGGTTTGTACTGGTGTTTTTAAACTGTCTGAAACCAATGACAACGCCACACAACTGTTAAGTACAAAAAAATTTAATTGAACTTTTTGTATAAAAATAGGCTCCATCACTGAATTTCACACCAACTTAAAGACAAAAATTAAATAAATCCAACAGTGGGCTTCAATTCAACAACAGCAAGCAGAGTTCCCTCCTGCCCCTTTAACTTAAATAGGTGCCACCTATTGAACAGACTACACAAGCCCCTCCCCCCCACAACCACCCACAACTGCTCCTCAAATTAAAGCACGGATTCTGCTTTGAGATAGCAGGTCAACGTTACGTTTTGGGGGGGGGGGGGGGGGCAGAAGCGGGTCAAAGCTGCAGTGAGACTACGGGCAAAGTCCACTTTAATAAGAAAGGCAATAAATAAATATCCAGGGTGGAATGTTTACAAATAAATACATGGGAAAAATGTACATAGATACAATATTGCAGTGTATTTAACTGAGTCAATGAATATTGCATTGGTTGTGCCTGGCAGATAGAGGCGGGGCAGAGGCATGTAGTGTCAGCAGTCAGACAGCAGGGCTGCGGCGGGGGGAGGGGGAGGGTGGTGTCGTCAATAAACAAAATCGGGGAGGGGGGGCTGGCCGGATGCAGGTAGAAGTGTGAGCAGCAGGTACCGCGGGTGTGCGTTGGGAGTGTGAGCTTCAAGTATTCCGCTGTGAGCAAGGGTCCCACCCCTAATCATGCGACTCGGCGGCCGCCGGTAACGCGCACGCCTAGGGGGTGGGGTTGGGGGTTAGGGGGAGGGTGCTCCGTCTGTACAGCTTACAAACACTCTGACAACGAAAGCCCCACAAAGCAGCTTTCAAAAAGGCACTGAAAACTCAAAAGGAGACGGTCTGATGAACGTCGGCTGAGCTCTATGAGAGCTGCCAGCGCGTCCGTAAGTTGCAGAAAATATAAACCAGCCTCGGAACAAAATTAAAAAACGAATAAATTAAAAGTGCTGGTTAGACCACCCGCAAGCGTTCCCCATGGGGAAACCATTCAGAAATTATGTAAAAAAAATAATACTAAAGGAAGAACAAACCATAATAAATTACAGTTCCCAGAAGGAAAGGGCAGGGCGGGGCCCACACAGTCCACTATGGGCTCTACAGGCCCTCCTCGCCGGAGCTAGTGCCAGAACCATCGCTGGAGCCGTCGCTGCTGATGGCCTCCAGCCGGATGCCCCGCCCCGCCGCCTCTGGCTCCTCTGGCACACGCATCCACGGGTGATCGAAGATCTGCTCCAGCGTGGGCCGGTCCGAAGGCCGCAAGCACAGGCACCACCGGATTAGCTGCTGGCATTCTGTGGGGGGGGGGGCAAGCGGAGTCAGCATCCGGAGGGACGGGGAGAGAGAGAGAGAGAGAGAGAGAGAGAGAGAGAGAGAGAGAGAGGCAGATACGCACCAGCAGACAACCTCCTCCTGAAGTAGAGACGTCCACGTAATATCTCCTCATCCTGCTCAAAGGGGATGTCTCCGCACACCATGTCATAGAGCAGCACGCCCAGCGACCACACCGTTGCCGAGCGCCCATGGTATCTATGGTACCTGATCCACTCCGGCGGACTGTAGACTCTGGTGCCTGAAAATAGACATGATCTCAGATCAAACGAACTTAAACAAAGACTCTTTGAACTTCAACCACAAGATACGAGAAATAAAAAGGCATAATGTCAGGTTGGGCAATTAGGAGCTTGTTTACAGAGGCAGGCTGCACTGCCGTCTAAGGACCAGCACCCCCTACCCCCACCACGCGCGCGCACACACAGGCAGGCAGCTGACTGCAGCCCAGAAATACAGCCTGACAGGAATTTTAGGAGGAACTACACTGCGGCAGGACGGCAGCCATCTAAAATTACACCAAAACAAAACCCACTCACTGCGCTAGCCAAAGAAAGGCTTCAAACACCCCCCTCGCCCCACCCATGCCCCGCCCCCCAAGAGTACGCGTATCCTGGACACCAAACAAAAACAGGAATCCGTGACGTGGCCGTCACATGGCCAGCAGGCTTGAGTTTCACAACAAACAGACATGTCGTGGTGGCAGATCGCAGCTGCACCGAGCCACCAGAGCCACACGGGGCGCCAGAGCACTCCCAAAGGCTACTCTAGGACACGTCCCCAAATGGCCCCACCACAGCACCACCCGGAGGGGAAGGGGGGCTTGCGTTTCACGACCGCCAACGTCCTCAGCTCATGTTATACTGCTCGGGGAGGGGGGAGGCAGCCCTGGGCAGTGGCGTACCGTCAAAGTCAGTGTAGACCGTGTCCTTGAGGATCGCCCCCGAGCCGAAGTCGATGAGCTTGAGGTCCCCACTGCTGAGATCCACCAGCAGGTTCTCATCCTTGATGTCCCGGTGAACCACACCGCAGCTGTAGCAGTGGCGGACTGCCTCCAGAACCTGCCGAAAGAAGCGACGGGCCGCGGCCTCATCCAGCGCACCCTTCTCGGTGATGAAGTCGAAGAGGTCCTTGACAGGCTCAGGGCGCTCCATGACGATGAGCCAGCCGTCGGGTCGCTCGTACCAGTCCAGCAGCTTGATGACCCCGCGGAAGGAGTGGCCCACCTTCTTCAGCAGGACAATCTCCAGGGGCACAGCCGAGCCATTCTGGGGGAGACCGAACAAGAAGCCATGTTCAGCAGGGTCTCTCACCAGGCACCTCACCCAAAAATACTGCAAAATCAGGCAGGGAGGGGAGCCACTAGATACGTACAATGGCGCCCCACTCTGTGACACGGTCCCTCGCCACATGCTTGACAGCGACCTGGAGAGGGACAGAGAACAGAATCACCAACTAGACAGCGACAGGAAGGATCTAAAGGGATCTTCATGCAAGGGCAACAGTCCCGGGGAGTTTCCCCTAATACTTCATCAAAATGACAATTAATACGATATTCAGATGTTTCAAGCGGCACAGATAGAGATCATTAGCAAGAACACTAACCATAACAACAATAACAAAAAAACAGGTGATGCGTACCGGCAGCCCGTCCGAGACCCGGTTACCGGCGTACACAGTGCCAAAACCGCCGCTCCCCAGCACCGAGCCCACTTGGTAGACCTTGTCAAACGGCTCCTTCTCGACCTTCACTGCGGATCAAAAAAGCACGGAAAGGTTGGACTTATACTCCACAAACGAGACATTAAAGCAGAAGCACAGATCCAGCGTGACCCTCCGGAGTGTCCATGATGGTGGAGATCAGGACCCTGTACGCGAGCGGCGCCGGCGCACCTGGCTGCAGCTGGATCTTCACCGGCAGGTGCTCCATCGCGCCGGGGCTGCACATGTGCGACAGGGAGCCCAGCTTGGAAAGCAGCATGTTAGAGCTGCGCGTCGAGGCGCCTCCGCGTTTACACACCGACGGAAAATAATATAGAAAAGCTATAAATAAGTGAAGCAGCAGCGGTGGGGGACGGCGGCGTCCGGCTATCGGCTCCGCCGCAGTCCAGCTCCGTCACACGGAGCCAAAGGCAAGCCCCTCCGCACAAAAAGAATTCAGAAAGAAACACGGGTACGACGTGCACGGATTCCAGAGCAGACTGTTGCTCAGACCGTGCGGACAACAAAAAACGTCCCGAATAAAATAAATATAAATACAAATAAATAGAATACAGATTAAAGGCAATATATCAGCGTCCAGTGATCAGCTTCAATCTGACTGACCGCGAATTCGGCTCTACTCATTTAACGTCCGAAAAGGTACATATCCCTCCGCCATGGTAATTATCCTTAACAACAATCGAGATTGCGCCGATGTTTCCTTGAAAATTTACAAAAGTGCCCTTATATTCAAAAAATGAGTCCGTATTAAATATATGAATGTTTTAATATCTTTCAAAAATCACTTTTTATAGATGGTGGATATGTAAATACACGCACTACTTAATCAGCTAGTACGAGACGCCCAAGGATTTCTTGTCTGAGTGCTTCGCGTTGCGTTTCATTTGCATCGGTAGTGTGGCGCGGGCCAATCGGAATGCGCTTTATAAATACAGCCTTGTCTTTCTCGCCCAATCGTGACGCGCCGTTTAACATAATGGGAGAGAACACGAGCGCATGTGGCGGGATTCCCTCCCCCGCGTCGCGGCTCTCTGCGGATGTCTACCACATGGATTGGCATTATGCAGGGAGTCTGGCAGCGGTGGACTGGCGACTGGACTCGGGTGCACGTTTTAAAACACCTCTGCATAATGACACGTGTTGTTGTATCATTTATAAGACACGGCTTTCCAACTGCTTAATACCACTTAAGGAAGAGTCTACTGCAGTGCTTATAAATACAGCTTAATAGCTCTGCGTATAGAGCGGAATACCAAGGGTAACCCATAGAGGGGGCTACGTGGACAACGTGCATCACTGAGATTATCTTTTACAATGCAGACATAGCAGTTAATGTACAAAAAGACCTTAAGGAACGAGAGAAAGAATTGTTACATTGTGCCTTTTGTATGTTCCCATTATCAAAGTAAAGTAAATATTTGCCAGCTTTTAAGTATAAGGTATACACAATGTTATGGTTCAATAGGTCCCCAAAAAAATAATAATGTTACATTTTTCCATGCTTTGACCAATAAGTGCACTGGCAGCTTTGTGAATCCAGTGCATACCACAGCCTGTCTGACACGGTGCCGCTGCGAAGCGTGCTATGGAGCTTCATCAGCCACCCGCCACCCGAGGGCGTGGAGGGGAGGATTAAATGCTCTGGGTGATTCCTGCCCCCCAGCCAAGTGAAGAGTCAAACCAGGCTGTGCTAAAAGTCTCCCTGAGCAAAATAACATGCCTCATATGAAGCAGTTTAAATGCGAAAGGAAAGCTAATTAGTCATGAGTTCCTCTTTAATCCTCCCATTGTTATCTATGGCTTCTTCCATTTAGGCCACGTTTAGGTAATTCTGTGTTTAATATTTCATTTGCATGTTCTCCCGCAGTGGCTGCTGTTTACTGCCCGGTGTGTCCTGTGACCTCAGCTTCAGTAGCAAAGTGTTGGTTTATCTTGATTTCCTTTTTGTGGACGGTCAGAGCAGTAAAGGACACCGTTGCGTAATACGTGAGATCAGACAGCCTTGCGGCCCTTATCTAACTGCATACATGTTTAAAAGTATGTGCAGACGCGACACTTTCAGAATCGATTCTCTTTCTGAGTCTGTGCGCTTTCATTTACCGCGATTTTTGTTAAAATGGTTTGGTACTTCGTTTCATCATTAATGCTGTTATCAATGTTGGCATCACCATGACTGGACTATCAATAAGCCACATTCTGCTTCATTCAGTTTCAATGTGCTGTTGTCCAAATGAGCTCATAATTTTTTTTTACCAGTTTAAGAGGCTTTTTTCATTCGCAGGTGTTTTAGGGTTTGATGTAATGGCTCAGGTTTTCAGTTTGAGTAGATGGGGTATATAGATAATGCAAAATGTTGGTAAGTTAATCATGGTGATGCTGCTGTGGAATATAGATGAGGGAAGTCTTTGGAAACTTTACCAACACTCACCAGAGTTACATTTCAGAAAGAAAATAATATGACTGACATTATAAATTTCCATTTAGAGTGGCCAAATAGCATTTCTATCCGAACACGCTGACGGAGACGTTCCCGCTAGACGCAGTGGCGGCAGGCTGTCACGCACGAGGACGGGGATGCTTAGCATTTAGTCGCGTGTCAAGAGTGCGGTATGGAAGGAATTCAGCACGGTTCCCGGCAGAAGGTCACCCTAGAGAACTCTCCGTACGGATTAAAGGCCTGAGCAAATGTCACCCCGATATCCACCCTTGTGATCCTGAGAGGGGGCGGGGGGGGGGGGGGGGATTGGTACCAGTGGTCCTTCCTCCTTGGAAGCTGGAGCCTTTTTCACTACACCAAGTAGCACCGCCCTGAGACGTGCTGTTCTGAACATTGCGGATCCATCATGACGCCCGACGGAATGGATGGAACAGCCTTGAGGGCTCCCTAGCAGACACGATAAACACACAGGCTCCGCCTGATCGGTGGCAGATTTATGGCCGAGCTTCTGTGCCGCAGACAGGTTCGCTCATGCCTCCCAGCGGTTCAGGCTGAGCAGGACGGCCCCGCTCCCTCTTGAAACTGGACCAACATCGAGGCATGCGTACTGCCTGCCGGCCACATTCCATGCTTACAGTAATGCTCCTTTTATATTGTAAGCACCACCATGATTTCTCATGGAGTAATCTTGGATAGCATTATTTTGGTTGTGGTCCTGCACTGATCAAGAGTCTGCAGTCTAATAATGTCCACTGTGATTTCGATCTAAGTTTGAATGGTCTTTAGATGTTTCACTATGTTTATTATGCTTCATATGACCTGCTGAATTCGTACATGGAACCAGTTGTGGACTGGCTTGGAGCGATTCCCAGTGTGTTCCAGAATGTCTTACTCGCTAGTTACAATCTGCTGCCACTCTGCTGTGTTTTGATGACCGCTGAGTAGAGCCAGAGCGCCTGGTTCTCAGGTGTGTTGGCTCTGTGGATATATGGAAATATCTGTGCTGTGATTTGTTCCCTCTTAAACATTTCTGACAGTAGTGGGTTTTTGTGTGGGGCTATCCTGGGAATTGTGTCATTGTTATGCATGTGAAGATTGACTGTAGATTGAGCAGGCTTACTTTTTATGGGGGCTGACACAGTGCTGCAGACGCACTTCTGGGGGAATCTGTGTGCAGTACTGCTCAGACAGAGACCAATGGCGTCAACCCAATGGGGCTCCTCAGGGAGGTTTGATCCATTTGGATTGAACCCCCGACCTCCAGAGGCAGGCTGTCCAGTGGTGGCCGGCTTTGTGCTGACGGAGTGTCTGTTGGCTTGGCCGGGTCAGCAATCTGCTCCATCACCCCGCGCGACAGAGCCTGTCCGTGGTGGAGTGACGCCAGTCTTCTGTGTATTAACATTCCCATGATCCCCTGCTGCTGCATGAAGACCTAGTGCCACTCAAGTGACGTCTGCCAATGGGCAGCGTTTGCCACCACTGAAACCATGCATGCGTAAACACGTTACTTATTTAGGAGATGTTCCACTAACCAGCTAGCTATGAGCTTCTGACTGTTCTCGCTAGCTATTTATTCATGTCTCGGAATATCAGAGGTGGGCTGAAATGACTTTTTGAGTGGGGGCCCAGGAGCCACAAACCCACCCCTGCTAGCTGTGTTGTGCAGAGATTTTTTTGAGGGACAGGTGCCACAAAGTGGGTGGGGGTGGGGAGGGTCGAGGTAGCGGAGGTTGATTTTTGTCGACTTGGGTGGAGCGTGAGGGTGTCAGAATGGGACGGTCAGAACATCAGAGAGACACTTTCAGTTTATTGGGCAAAGGAGCATGTGCCCAATAAACTGAAGCATAGCGCCAGCATGGCACTACCAAATACACTCATCCCACAGCGTATATTTTTGGCTGGGCAGTTATGAAGATCTCAGGCTCCGTTGTACCACATCAGGGACACTGTGGAGGTGGCTGGTGGTTCCAGACACTACAGCAGAATTAGAAACACATGGCGATTTGCCCACTCCATCCTGTTCTAGTGAGACATCAGCAATTTGTACAAACTGTGAAACACCCCAGTGACATGGAGGTAAATTTAACTGAGGCCTGTTGTTGTCACACTCCTTCTGCATGTTTCCCTGAGATTTCTGCTCGGCAGTGCAGAAATGATGGTTCTGATGGGTCTTGCTGCAGTTGAAGCTCAGTCCGTATGACCGTGGCATACCCAGGCAGTGTATGAAACAGAAAATCCGATTGGCTGGCGTTTCCAGTTGTTCCCACTTTGCTTGTCCCTCGAAGGGGCTGAAGACCCCTCTGGCACACCTCCCCCCAGCAGACAGGCCTGTGATGAGGCTTAATCACCAAGCCACAGAGTCAGCGCTGAGCACCTCCTAACGAAGGCCGGGTAATTAGGCATCGCATATTCAGCAGTTAGACAAATAGAGCAGCAGATTCTAGAGTAATTAGATCATTTTAGCTCTGCTGTACTCTGCCAGTCTGAGGGAAAACCTTACATTCATTTATCACAGTTAAATTTCAGCACAGTGTCAGTCATGTCAGTGTCACAGATGGGTGAGCTTTTGTTTCTTTTGCATGTTTCCATCATTCTTATTACTCTGTAATATTATACAGATGAGCATTACAGTATTATTACAATATTCTTTTTTTTCTTTATTCACAATTTGTGCTCAAAAAAGAGAATTATTAAGGCAAATAAAATCATCATAAACTTTTTGGGGCCAAGTCTGATATACTGCTGTGTTTGGATCCTGATTGGCTGTAGGGTGTAGTAGTTTTTAACGATGGTCTTCGCATGCTGGCACGCTGTAGTTGGAGCATTCATGCATCTTTGTACAGATGACGTGTTTCCTTGGACAGGTGCCTCTGTCTTCCTTGCACTGTCTTTGCTGATGTTACCTCCAGCCGTAGCCCCAGCAAGGCGGCACACACTGCACGTCCCCGATGCATTTCAGCTTCATCCTCTCCATCGTGTTTTCGGTGAGTCGGTGACTCCACGCTATTAAATATGCTTGTGTGTGTGTTCCCTGATATAGGCTGGGACGTACCCTGCCTTATCGTCCACGTCACTCATTGGATAATAAACGTATCAAGAGGGACAGATGGAATTTGATTGCACCATATTTTTTTTTTATTTTTGGCTCATGAAGAAATTGATCTTCTATCTAAGATCCTCTTGGACTTTATCTGCAGCTTCATGTTTCAATGTTTCAGCCTCCATTTTTACTGGCCTTGAGCTTCGAGCCTGTGCTCACTTTTCCCTGCCGGTCTAAATGTAAGACAAGCGTTTTCTTTCCTGTGAGCGGGGCACCTCTCCTGGTGATGGTGGATTATGCAATGGACATGCCCCTCCTCTCCACATCACCACAGGGAATGTGCGATGGTCACATCCCCACCTCGAGCGAGTGATTCTTTGTGACCTCGCTGTTTCACAACTCTGTGTGTCATTTAAGAAAGTCATTCGGAGGTGAAGTTTGTTTGGACGCTGGTGACACATGGCAGCTGCTCTAAATCATTTCCTTTTTAACACCCTAAGTCTCTGACTTATATAATGTTGTGCATCTCCAAATCTCACTCTTCTCTCTTGTGCAGGAAGTACAGCAGAGGTACTGTTTAGTGCATCAAAGAGCCTTTATTTAATTACAGTACAGAACACTCACGGCAGAGAGAGACAGCAGGTTGATATGGCAACGGTGGGGGTGCTAATTACTTTGCCCATTTATGAGTAGGAATCCCCCTTTAAAGGGCAGAACACCTGTGAAGAACCCCCCCCACCTCCCCCACCCCAGCCAGAACCAAATGCCTCACACTATTAACTGTTTCATCTCCAAAGTCACAGTGGTCCAGGTCAACTTGGATCTGCTTCAGCTTCAAAGATTGAGATGTGCAGAACTGGCCAAAGCTTTGCAAGTCATTGCAGGATGGGATAATAGGTTGGGATTATAGGGATTATAGGTAGGGATTTGGAAGTGGGAGCTCTAGATGGATCATATGCTTGTGGTCTAAACCTGTGCTGCATTTCTGCCAATGGAAAAACCTGTAAGATAGCTGGAATGTGGCCAATGGGAAGTCCCCATTAATAAGATAACTTGAAACTGATCAATGCGCATCTTACATACCCGAAGCAGATAGGCTATATCCAATAAACACAATACACTCAAAATGTCGAACTGTGAAAAATTCTACATGCAGACGTCAACGAGCTGGTATGTACAGTGTGTTTATTTACTTTCTAACCATGTGTCATTTTTCTTTTTATTGGGAATGGGGCATAAATAAGCATTATGCAACATGACAGGTATGTAAACCGTCAGATCCTGGCTTGCTGAGCACATTAGTACATATTAGGTAAGGGTTTGGCCTGTAGCAGGTATAAACTCTCCTTTTATGCCATGCCTCTGTGAAGATGGTTGCACTTGTGATCACCGTCATCAGCTTTGGGTCCCATGACCCAGATCGCAGCTGTCCTCTTTCGGATTGGTTGGGCTGCCGCCATCCATTACAAACACCTTTTGACCTTTGCTCGGCCTTGACCACGGAGGAAACACCTTTACAGTCGTTCATCTGATGGGGGATGCCGATTACCGTTATCACTGTCCGCCAGGAGAGTGAACGCTTCATCAGAGACCTAGTATTATCAGCCAATCCAGTATCTGCGCGTCTTCCTGACTCTATGTACAGTTTGGCCTGAAAGATGCACCTGTTTAAAGCTGTCTCCTATTATGGTCATTACTGCTGTTATCATGATGATCGTCATCTAAATTATATCATCATTGTTATTATTGTTCTTGTTTCACTGCATTTCATTATACTCAATTTTTTAACTAACAAAAATCATTGAGTGCTGACGTTAAAATTGAGAAACAGGCAGTAAAACCCTAAGCCTACCCAGCCACTGTATTGGAGAAGTAGAGATTATGACGATTATTAAGGTATAATAACATTCCAGAAGGACATTTCTTTCTGTTCATTAGTGCAGTCCTGGCGGCTGTACAAGGCGGCACATGAAGGGATTATGCATGCCTCCAGATAACCACGCACACAGTTGGTTCAATAACAAGGTTAGTGTAATCAGTGTTACCTTTGGGTTCTCTTCATTTTCCTCACACACCTCCTCTTGTGGGCGTTTTTGGCACTTATTGGCCCTTTTTCCGCTTTACCTGGCAGCTTGCAGGTCCGTTTACAGTCACAGGAGCGGAGCGCCGCTCGGGTTAAAAGGGAATCACACGCAGAGCAGCGTCACAGCGAAGCTGGAGGCCCAATGCCGTGTCGCACCGATGCATTGTGGGAATTGGACCGTGCAGTTTCCCCTTACGATCCTTAGTCTAGATCAAAGCCTTTCCCAGGCTTCAACTCTTCAGATCTCTGTCCTCCACAGGAAACGGAGAGGCTGTGCCGTCCTCCCTGGGAGGCGTGCAGGTGCTGCCTTATGTCTCGCAGCTGTAACATTAAGTCATTCAGGTATTAGGTTATGTCATGCAGGTGTTGTACTGTTTTAAAGGCATGTCTGTTCAGGATTCTGCCGCCTTCTGTATAGATGAGACCACAGGTTGTTTACTTTAACATCTTTTTGATTTTATAAAATAGTATGCATTTATTTTAGCTTTGGGCTTGGGGGGGGGGGGCGTTGTAAGTACGACCTTTAAGTTAATGGTCTCTTCCTTTCATTCTCCTAGGTCATACAGGGAAGCACACAGGAATCCAGAACAAACAAGCTCCCACAGCCACAACAGGATTTACGGCCGATATCTGCAGGATGGGGGACACTCAGCTGTAAATCCGGCCCCTTAACCATAGGACCGTGACCGCATGTGCCTCTCCAGCTGACTGCGGGGCAATCACAATGCAGGGCATGTAGGTAAACAGTGTGCAAACTCCAAAGGATTTTGGCACAGAAAGGCTGAAGACAGACGCGTCAGGGTCCTAGAGAATGTTCCTGATGTTCCTGCTTTGGGTACACATGGTGCCAGACGTACACCCAGAAATTCACAAAGGCAGGGTGGCATGTCTGTTGTCGACGGCACCTGTCATGGAGAGCTGTAGGCCAACATGACTTCACAGGGTGCTTCCACACTCTTTTCTGCCGTGTTAGTTTTGTTGCTATAACAGTTCACATAAAACTTACATCGTGACTGCACTACATCGCATCTTATCCTATTCATTACATCTTTCAGTTAGTAAATGATTTGCTTGTTTGTCGATGCAAACCACCACCTTTGTCTCTTGCTAAGTGAGCTGTGGGTCAGATTCCTTTAGTAGCGTCGGTTGATTTCCTGCAGATTTTTTATTGATATTAAATTCCCTTTAGTGCTACTTAATGTTTGTACATTAACCCTGCAAATATAAAAAGAAAAAAAATCTCTCACCTTCCAAAGTTCAAGAACAAGATAAGTCATGTACACCTTGTCTTGAGTTACGAGGGATACATTTGCATAATGAGTAGAACGGTATGTACGTTTGTGTGTGTGTGGGGGGGGGGGGGGGGGGTAGGCTACGATGGGGGGGTTTTTCATCCTCCGGTGAGGGGTTTGTTTTTTTTTTATTGTGGA
>JAODKE010000001.1:9150065-9165953 GCA_026779605.1 Mormyrus hasselquistii
TTTGGGGGGGCCCCCGGAGGGGGTTTTTTTGGCACTCCACAAAGGGAAATAAAATTTTTAGTTTTTTTTTGGGGTTAATTCGAGGGGTTTGTGGGGGGGGAAAAAAGGGAAGCCAACCCCGGGGGGGGGGGGGGGGGGGGGGGGACCAGGGGAAATGAGGGCAATCAGAAGGCGTGACGCTAAGCGGGTAATAAAAGCAAAGAATGATGGGGGGAGGGGATGCCTGTCACTGCTGGCAGAATCTGTCACAGAGATGGCCGCTGCATGCCGAAAAGGGGGGAGGTGGGGCTAACAGGCTGACAGACAGCAGGGCAGGCCAATAGACACTGGATAAACTGACTATCAGGGGGGTGTGGCTAACAGTCTGGCACACAGGAGGGTGCTTGTACATGTATGTGTATCTCTGTGTGTAGGCGACTCCAAGAATGAGCAGGAGGATGGACAGACGAAACAAAAGGCGGGTGAGAGTACTATACAGGCCGGATGGTTTCTGCTCACGTCGTCTGGTATACAGACTCCCTGAGGTCCCTGTGTCAGGGTGAAATACAGACTGTAGATGGCAGACGATACTATAAAATAGCCTGTGAGTAAAGCAGGATCAAGGTGCAGGCAGAGACTGTCACAAACACACTACCTAACAGAATCGTTACCGTGTGTGTGTGTGTGTGTGTGTGTGTGTGTGTGTGTGCATGCGTGCTGGCAAGAAGTGCTCTGGGCTGGCCTCATCTGCAGCATGAGCGCCTCCTGCCTGCTCCCTGGAGGAGCTCTCGTTGGCCTCCGCTTTCTCCTTTGCCCGCCCAGATCTGCATACTCACTCCAATGTTTTGAGATGGTCTGCTTTCTTTGAGGAGCTGGGCACCCTGTGGTAAGTCACATGGCAGCCTGCTGGCATCCAGTTTGAGATACCCCCCCCCCCCTAAAAGGACCTAAAAGGACCCCCAACCACCACCACCATGACCACTGTCCAAATAGGGCTCCGGTGCAGTGAGTTGTCCCCAGCCAGCAGAGATGGGATTTATCAGCCTGCCTCTGAAAAATATACATTCCTGCATCTGGAACATGACGCTGACTTGCACGGATTCAGCAGCAATAAGCAGATCCACTATGTAATGTGGAAAAAATCCCTTAGAAGCATGAGAGGGAGGATCTTCTGTCTGTGCGAAGGGGTGAGGGGCAGATAACAGAGTGGAGGGGATGATAACCCCGCAAGAAGACAGTTAAACAACTGACTAAAAGCTCACTTGACTTTGTTACACTCACATTAGAGGGCATGTAGATAAAAAAATCCAACCGTTGGCAAAAATCTGGAGATATGTCAGTTAGTCTGGGAGGCACATTGTAGGGATGTAAGAATAGAGAGCATGATGGGTGGGGGGGGGGGGTGGGTTGTAGAAAAGCAACATTGCCAGAAGAGTGGACTGATGGACTGTGGTTAAATGTGCCCTCAGTGTGATGTAGGGTGAATTATGCTTTCTTATGTCATGCTTATTTGTTATCTTAATTTAGGTCTCTGAGTCGTGCCGTCCTCTTTTCTGTCCTTATCTGTTTTGTCTTCAAGATAAGGAAGGTGCTCTGCTGCAGGTGAGGAGCCTCTGAGAGTCCGGAGCAGCAGTCACTGTACCCATTGTGCTAATTAGACACACACTCATAAATGACGAATGCTTACTGTAACACCCTTCACATTTATTACCCCCAGCATCGCTCATTACAGGCTTTTGATGGTCATTTGTGAACTCTTGGGCTGCTTGTGGCTCATTTGCCTACTCTGTGCCATCCCCAATGGCTTGCAAAGGGGGACACAGCCCTAGCCCTGGATTTCACATCAGACTAAGCGTCTGCGGAAAACCCAGCAGACACAATCAATGTGTGAGGGTCATCCTGGTGACCCCTAACCCTAACATACAGTAACCCTGGTGTGTCCCCACATAGATTGTCACCCTCAGCCAGCTCATATTTAGATGCATGAGCTCTCACTCACACATCCATATGCATATCAATGGCCAAACATGAAACTCTATGCTAATTTCCTCTCTTCCTCACCTGCTGTAGCTTCTAGTTTGGGACCCACTTTCTTCCATGGCACATGTAGGTATCGCTAATTACCAGGTACAGACTGTTAGTCTTCCCCGGTCTCTAAGGCTGAATGGCACGCATTGGCATCGCTAATCCCCAGGTTCAGACTGTTAGGCCTCTATGGTCTCTAAGGCCAAATGGCACGCATTGGCATTGCTAAAGCCCAGGTTCAGACTGTAAGGCATCCCCGGTCTCTAAGGCCGAATGGCACGCATTGGCATTGCTAATCCCCAGATTCAGACTGTTAGGCCTCCGTGGCTCTCAGTGTCTGCTGTATCATGACTGAAACACTTTCACAGCTGGCCTCAGTTAAATACAACGATGGTGCTGCCCAGTACAGCTCAGGATTATGTGCCACAAAACAAGTAGAGCCAAAAAGTTATTCAGGAACTAGCAGAACTAAGTTATGAAGTTTTACTCAGGTTTGTTTTAAGATAAGTGTCTGTTTGCTGTCCCAGGCCTTGTACTTGGAAATGGGCATTTTTGCATGAAGCTGATGAAATATTTCAGTCTTAAAAAATCTACATCTGAATTCCATGGAGTATCATTGAAAAAGTGGGCAGGATACCAGAAATGTGGAGGAGCAGAGGAACAGATTCCACTGACCCACCCAGTGGGGGTGCTAAGTGCATGTAAACTGCTGCATTATTCATGCTATTGACTGAGCAGGAACAGCATGTGCACTGCTAGGAGGGGTGGGGGGGGGTACCATGAGTGATTGACAGCAGAGCCAATGAACCAGCTATCAGATTTCTACTACACATTTGCTTCTGCCATGCAAACACCACAGGCACAAATACAGCACATGTACATATATATGTATAGATCTAAGTCAGCTGTCTTCTGGGGGGAGGGGGTTCTGTTTGAACTACAGTGATGGTGACCATAGATCATCTTCTCTGAGACCACCAAAATCTCACAGCGTCATTCCAGGCTGGGAGGGGTGCATTGCACACATTGCACACATTCTGGCTTCTTACAGACTGGGCTTTTTTCTAGTTCTAACTGCAGATACTTTGTTGCCAATATGTACAAACATACCAGAATTGTGCATGGTCTGGTGTCAAACATAAATTACAGGACAAAATTACACAACAAACGGAGAAACACTGCACATACCGTATATATATAAACTAACAATGGGAATTAAATTACAAACTAACAGTGAACCATGTTCAAAAATGGCTGCTAGTGCAAGGAAAACCTGAATGCAAGGAACAACGTGCAAGTTCTACTAATGCAGAACAGAATGACAATGAAAAATAGCCTACATTTGTTCACTGTTGTACTGCAAATTAGCTAATAGTAGTGGCTTAATGGTTAAGGAAGCGTCCTGGTAATTATAATGATGGCAGGTTTGAATCCCCGACCAGTAAGACACCACTGAGGTACCCTGAGCAAGGTACAGCCTCCAAGCACTGCATCCCAGGTGCTGAATTGGCTGCCCCCTGCTATGTTGTTGTTGTGCACTGTGTGCTGTGGTGTGTCATCGATGACAATTAATCACTAAATTCCAAATTCAATAGTACAATTAGACCATGGGGGTAAAATATCAGGCAAGTAATGATGGGTAATTGTACCTGTGTGAGGGGATTTCACTTGAATGATGGGATTTCTGAGGTACTAGTCAAGTTTCATGAGGAGCCAGATGTCTGCAGGAAAGAAGCTGTGGGGATGGTGGATGGTGTGAGATCCAGGTTGTGATGTACTTGTATGCAGTTTGGGTCAGGGTCTGGAAGGGCCCATCAAGGATTCTGTATTCCAATAAGGGTTCCCCACCCCCATTAAAAAAAACACTTACAGTTTTTAAGAGAAACATTTTACCTGCCAGGGTTGTCACATAAGCCCCCCCCCCCCCCCCCCGATTCTTTCCGCTCCTACAGGCTAAATCCAATTGTCAGTGTTTTTGCCAGGTGTTACTCCTTCTGCTCTTTGCTGATGGGGGTTTTGATCCCAAATGACCTTCCCCTTGCTTCTTCTAACACTCAATGACTGCTTGGAGCCAACCGACTGTTACTCCATTTGCAAAGTATCTAGTGCAAATTCCTACCTATAGCAGAACAAACACGAAACAGACTTTACTATCCAGACTCAAAATGCAGAAAACTCTGAAACTAGATTCACTTCCGGTGACCCAAACTCAAACCAAAAAGAAACACCCACCAAAAAAACAGCCAAGTACAAGTGGTTCCAAGCTGGGATCTGAATCTGCTGCAGCAGATTTTTTTACGCAGATGCAGAGCAAACAAACTCGTAGACCTCTGGATTCTGGCATTGATCCACCTGCTGAAGCAGGCCTCACCTCAGAAGAACCATTCTCCTTGGGTGACCTTGGGCCTCACCAGCCACAGGAGACGGGCATCATAAGCTCCCTGGGGGTGGGGGGGTGGGGTGCATATCATGTCTGCCCCCCCAACCTCAGCCTGCAGCCTGTCACATCAATCACTCGCTGTCCCACCGCCATCGATCCGGATATCGATTCCAGCGTTTATATAAACAGCCCATCTTGGCCCAGACAGGCGGGCACAGGCCTCATTTATCTGTCCAAAGTGAAACAGGAAATGGCACGGCGTAACAGATAGCATGCCACCGCAGAATTGCTGAAAATGGGCAAAAGCTGCATATTGGAAGCTGTGCGTGTATTTGCGGTTGGAGGCGATGATTTATTAACCCACAGCCCAGTTAGCTGAGCAGTGCAATGAACAACGAGCTTGGCTCATTCAAACATGTGAAGTGGTCCCGTAGCGAGCTGGTTAGCAGCGGCCGCTAGCTGTGTAGCTTATGGTTACCCCATCTGTAGTGACCCCTGGGGTTTCCATGGCAATGATTCCATCCCAGTCACCTTCTAGAAGGCCGTCTTTCATGTAGGAATGTTTCATTGCGTTCAATCTGGGTATAAGGCTGGCATGGCAAACATGCATAATTACATATTTATATGATTCTATTGAAGGTATGGGCACCATAAGTCATGCTGAATGGTTCCAGTGCCCCGAGCCACATCTTGGTACTTGGTACTCCAATACTGGTAGTGTGGCAACGGAGATTGATCACATCCTCATGGCCAGATGTTAGAGACTCCTACAGAACTGCAGGGTTTACAGATGTGCCCAGTTTGTGAATTCTGACCACAGATTTTGGTACTCTGAAGAATCTGCTTAGGTGCAGCAGGCTACCACCTACTAGGAGAATGAGGCTGGAAACGGCCAGACTCCAAGATCAGCCTGTTTCTAATGAGTTTGCATACAGTTCATGTGAGGAAATTGCAGACTTGGGTGTGACTGTCGATTTTAATATAATGTAGGAGACCTTCCGTGACAAGATCCTGAAGGTTGCTGAGGAGGGTTGTGTTGCTTTTGCTGGTGTTCCCAGAAGGAGGTGTTTCTTCTCACAGGGCACACTGGATATTATCGAGATAAGTCACAGTGCATGGCTTGATGGCAACTCTGGTTTGTACCAGGAGCTGAGAAGGATGGCTGTGAGGGCTCCGAGGGCAAATAGGGTGGCATTTGTCAATGAAATCTGAGAGCAAGTGACACACCAATTATATTCTAGTGACACATATCCTGCTTACAGGGGAATCAAAGCATTTTGCATGCCCAAATCTGTTCCTCAGAGAGTTGTGATCAAGGCAGGTAATGTAACAGTCTTGGAACAGGATTACACTACACTTGTGACTTGTTAGGCCGGATACTTTGAACAGCTGTTTAAGGCTGATCCTCCATCTAGGAAGTTGGTCATTTTTGTGTCTACAGCTCTTGAGACTGATCCATTATATGTGAACCATCCAATCTCACTGAGATTGCACAGGTAGTGAGTTAACTGCGGGTAGGGAAGGCCACAGGGATCTGTGGTATCCGGGGAGAATATCTCCAAGCAGGTGGTCAAGCTGTCTTACTGGCATTGCAATCAATATTTTCCTCCAACTGGGAGATGGGCGTCATCCCAACTGACTGGAAAATAGGACTTGTTGTCCCGATCTGGAAAGGGAAGGGTGATCACCTGAACTGCAGCAACTACAGGGGGATGACAGTGCTCTCAGTGTCAGATAATATCAAGGCTAGGGTCATCCTCAGCTAGATTTGTGATCACTTGCTCATCCACCAGTGACCGGAGCAATCTGGTTTTACACCTAAGAAGTCTCCCACTGACTGCCTTTTGGCACTGAGGGCTGTCATTGAGCACAAATGAAAATATCGGCAGATTTTTTTTCAGCCTTCATCAATTTTTGTAAAGCATTTACCTTAGTTAATCGAACTGCACTTTGGAACATTCTGAGACTTAGCGGAATCCCCCCGAACTTTCTGGACATCATGGCCGGCCTGTACACTGGTATTGTGAGTTCTGTACAGAGTGGAGGCAGAACCTCTGTGTTTTTCCCAGTTGATTCTCAAGATCATCAGGGGTGTGTTCTTGCTCTTACTCTGTTCGGTGCTTACATGGAAAGACTGTTGGGCAGGATTGAGGGGTCCAGCGGCTGTGGGGCATCTGTTGGTGAGGAAAGATTCACTGATTTTGACTTTACCAATGATCCAGATTCTTCAATGGAGACTCTGATCGGGGCTCTTGAGAGACTGAGTGAGGAGTCTGAGTGTCTGGATGTATGAGTGCCCTGGATAAAAACCAAGATCCAGGCCTTTAATGACCTCTTAGGCACAGCCATCAGTAGTGTGTCTGTCTGCAGGGAGAATGTTGACAGCGTTGAGAGATTTGCTTACCTTGGCAGTGACATTCATGTCTCTGGTGACTCTTCCTATGAAGTCAGCAGACGGATTGGAAGAGGATGGGGGGTCATGAGGTCCCTGGAAAGGGGTGTGTGGTGCTCCCGATATCTTTGTAAGAGGACAAATGTCCAAGACTTTAGAGTCCTGGTGCTCCCAGTTTTGCTGCATGGCTACAAAATATCCAGTGATCTGAGATAAAGACTGGACTCCTTTGGTAGTCTGTCTCTTCGGAGAATCCTTGGGTACCGCTGGTTTGACTTTATGTTGGACAAGCGGTTGCTAGAGGACTCCCGAATGAGGCACATTACCTGCATCGTGATGGAGCGTCAGTTACAGAACTACGGCCATATGGCGTGATTCCCTGAGCGGGATCGGGTTTATAGAATCCTTATAGCTGAAGACCCAAGTGGCTGTACCAGGCCAAGGGGATGTCCATGTAACACCTGGCTGTGACAGATAGATGGACATTTCTGGAGGGTGGGACTGGATTACATGTAGGCCAGGGGGGTAGCCAATCAGGATCCCAAGGTGTTTCATTATGTGGTGGGTGCCACAACGCCCTAAACCAGTGCCATGCTCCCCAAGAGCTATAGTTTGTGTGGGGAATTATTTGTGTATATTGAGGTTTGACTGAAAACTCTGAATCGCAGTGAATCAGATCAGAGAAAAACAGTGTCATTCTGGTACTCCGGCTTGATGGGGGGGGGGGGGAGGTGATTAATTAAAATCACCACATTCTCTTTTTATTTGCCCTGAGGACCCCAACTGCCCCCTGTTCCCCACGAATGTTTCAATTAGTAGCTGAGCCCAAACACAAAGGGTGAAAGAATGAATTGGAGAATTGGAGAGGGTGATGAAGAACAACTAGATACAATTACAGGTACCGGGGGGGTTCACACCAGCATATGAGTTTGTTTAGGGGGTGTAAAAAAACGCAAGGTTAGGGGCTACCTGGGGGGACCTTTTGTCTGCCAAACACAATCTCCCTGTGACTTGTGACACAAAAAAATCTCGATATCTCTCTCTCTCTCATCCCCCTCTCTCTGTTGTTCTTTTCTCCATTCTCCCTCTATCTGTCTCTCTCTCTCTGTCTCCCTCTCTCATACATACCCTCACCATGAAAAAAGATGTATTATCCTTCATCCAGGGCTGTGAGATGTGGCCTAAAACGGAAAGGGCCAGATATTTTATCACCATGCCAAGGTAACTCATTGACGGAAGTCTGCAGAGGGAGTTGCCTGTGATAGCTGAAATCCCATCATGTCCTTCTCCTGGAGTGACAGGAGATGTCCTTACGCACTTTACATGGCATACTGGCTACCCAGCGCGCTGTGGGCAAAGACAGGGATACAAAACGGAAGAGGACGAAAGCATTGAGTGAGGTAACTCAGGAAGGGTCCTCCTAATGAAGCTGGCACTCGGGTTTGCAGTAAATAATGATTAATTAGCATGAACAAGTTCGGAAGTATCTGAAGATGTAAATGTGACAAATGACCTCATTATGCTTCTTGTTTTAAAGGCGGGGTTTCCGTGAACCCCAACATGGTGCCCTGGTCGTTGGTGCAAAATGGACATCATTCAAATCCCCTGGAATGGGCAGGAGCAGTGAGGAGGAGTCTGAGAAATCAGTGTCATTAGATTCCTGGGGTTGAGCCAGAGGTCTCCTCTACTGCCCCTCAGTCACCGTGTGACAGGAGACAGGTCATCGCTACCGTAGAGTTGAAGTGGCAGGGAAGCAGCACCGGGGTGACAGGTGACTTCCTGCACCTGTCTGCTGGGGCGTAATTAAGCCCCTATGATGGTAGTACGAGCCCCCCCTCCCCCTCCAGGCACACATGATGGAGTGCCCCCCTTGTGATTCTTACCCCACACAGCAGTAATTGCCCCGGCTCTCTTCCCCCACTCCTCAGCTGTTGGGGGAGGGGGGTGGCAGGGGGAATTACTGCCTGCCATCTGTTCTGACCCCAACCCCCAGCGTCCCAGGAGAGTTGTCTTGGTAACAGGGATAGTGAGGATTGGCACATGACCATCCTGCTGTGGAGAGGATTCACCTCCCCCCCTCCAGGAAAGTCGCAAGGGCTCTCTGATGACGGGGGATGGGATCACCCACATGCTCACAAACGCGCCCATAAGCAGAGTTTGATGTTTGCACACAACCTATTATTTTGTCTCCCTATAGGATACCAACAAACCGCTTATAAAAAGGTGCAAAGTGCCATCAAAGAACATATGCAATGCTGGTTTTGCCAATTAATTGCAGTTGCAAATTCCGCCCATCATTGCCCTGCAGGGACACGCCCACTGCCTACGAGGGTGGGGCCAAGAGCAGCCATGAAGGCACAAAATAACACGTCCATGTTCACAGAGACACCAGGCGATGCATTTCTGCAGCAGAGGGAGTCACCGGCTCTCAGATGTCATCTCATCACACAATGTCACCTCTGTCGCCATGGTGTCAGTTACAAATCAACACCGCTGCATCAGGGCCACACACCTCCCAGCGTGATGGTGTCCCCCAAAGCCCACAAGCCAGCCTGGACATAGAGTTACGTGAGGTGTTCGCTTTGATGCAGTTGCTTCAAAATGCTTGCTTTGACACACTCATAAATCTGTTCATAAAAACAGCAAAGACACAAATGGCTTTTCCATAATCAGGTTTTATGCAAAGGTCAAACAGTTTACTGTTATTCCCTGTTTTACTGACTTGATGAGCTTGCAAGGCTCATGCCCCTCAAACCAGAACCTTCTATAGCCATTTTGTCCATGTCCATATGTTCATCAATAAATAACAGCAGGGATTGATAACATGGTGCTTTAATGGTGGCGTGCATATTCTTCTGTCCCTGACACATCACTGTGACCTAGTGATTGGTCTGCCAGCCCTGGCGCAAGGCATGCAGGGTAGCTGGTGCCATTGAGGCCCTGGCACAGGCTTGCGTCTGATACCCTGCCAGGTGACGAGCGGCCGGAACGCTGCCACGTGTCGCAGAGAGTGCCACCTGGGGGAGCGGCGCCTTACCCAGGCCCTGGCGGCCAGCTGCACTCGGCGTGCCAAGAGTCGTGTGCCAGCGCAGGGCGGCTGTGTAAACAAAGCAGCCGCCGGCCGCAATCCTGCCTCGCCCCCCCATCTGCAGTACTCTGCCACTCTCCCTGCCGGACGTGCCTCTGGGGCAGTAATCCTACCACTGGTCACTCTGACCTGTCCGGCTGACCCTGAGGACAAATGACCCTCAGACAGATGGTGAGGCTCAGCAGCAGGGTGTGTGGGGGGTGGGGTTGTTTGTTATTGTGCACTCACGTGACTAACGTGACAACAAGCACTGCTGGGGGGGGGTCATTGTTGGTGGCTAGGGCCATGTGCGGTCCCAAGGCGGCTGTAAAACTCCCCCCCAGGGAGTCGCCGTTTGCAGAGGGAATGCCTTTTCCGAGTGATTTCCTCACAGCACGCCGACCACAATCGGGACAGAGCAGATGATGGATGGATGTTCACCTCTGTAGAGGAGGATAGGGGTACAATTAATGTGACCGAAGAGGCGTCCAGAGTGATCTTCAAGGTTTCCAGCCGTGAGGGCTGACATTAAACGATGGATGCTTTGAAAAATCCAGGAAGAGACTAACCATCCCTAAGCCACACGTGTGGGTCCTAGTTTGCAGTGGGTCGGTACAGACCACCTGCCCAGTCATGGATGGACCTACATGGCTCCACGATGCAGACGAGTCGCCGGTGTGACAGGAGAGCTTGATCAGCACAAGCCCCAATCTCTGCCCACCTTCCCCGTGACGTCAGCGTCCAGGCATGCTCCCCCATCCCCTGTCACCCCATCTGTTTGCTCAGCACCAGTCGGCCTTTTTCCCAGCCCAGAAGAGCAGTGCCCTGGAATCCTCCAGTCCGCTATGGCGGCACAGGGAATCCCGCCGACCCATCTCCCATTGGGGAAGACACCCTATCAGCCGTGCTGCATAGTGCTAGCATGTGAATCGGCATGTGAATCATGCAGAGAGTGTGTCACCACAGAGCTGCGGGTAATTAACTGTCTATGGCCCTTTGTGGCTACGTGTCACTCTCACAGTGCTCGTTGTATTTTTAGCTCCTGGATTGAAATAGAGGCTAGATGGGGCTCACTATTGATCTCATAGATTTTTCCTGAAATATCATGTGCAGGAATGAGATGCTCTTTTGATGAATTGTGTTCCTGTGACCCATTGCTTTAATGCATAAAGCTTCACCACCCCAAGCAGCAAAAATGAGAATTTCAGCAGGTTCTCCGTTCTCGCATATACACGCCTCCCAGAATGACATGGGTGGTCCTTGCCAGCTTCTCCATCGACTAACACTGACACCTGCTGGTCATAATACGTTATGACAGCTAGACTCTATGCTACACGGGCACAAGGTCACTGGTCCAGAAATATCAAGCGGGATTATGAAAGCAGTAAAAATGCGACTTGCCCGAGGTTCGAAAATGGCACACTGATACGGTGCGACAATAAGCAAGGTGTTTGGAAACATTAACTGGGAGTGGGTCTGTGGATTTACAATAGGAGCTCTGCCTACCATTGCAGCCCAGCTCGTGGTTAATTAGCTATTTGACTGAGCAGTTTATTGATGCTGCAGCTATAATTTTTATAGATGAGTGTTAAGCCAAAGTAATAACTTAGGTTACTTTAGGAATGCTTGCATGGGTAAACTGACAGACACATGTTTCCAGAGCACAAGTAAACATAATGCAAGGAATAGTATGACTGTAGCATAGTAGCGTTTTAGTAGAATTTTGTTTTCAGGCTCAATACCACGTCCCCTTTTCCAAAACACTTAACACATGCACCATATCAGTAAACTATGTGAAATAGCAGCATTTACTTTTGCATCACTTTAATACAAAATCACCACTTCTCCCAAAATTTGTAAATGCCTCTCTCAGTCAATGCTCAACACCGGCAAAATTCTGTACAATTACAGCAAATTTTCCCAGACATTTATATACTCTGTAGATGGAAATATGGTAGATTTTCACAGAAACCTAACTACACATACACTTCAAATAAAATAGATTATTCTGATTTTAGCAAAAGGTCATTCAGTTTTTTTAGTTTGCAGCTATGTAACCATCTGTACAAAAATGGCCACATTTGCATTGAAATGTGCATGTATATATAGGTAAAATATTGATGTTGTTGTTGCTGAAGAGGTTTTTTCAGTATTACAGCTGTATGCCTGTATATGTTTTCTTTTATTATATTAAATATATTTTTATAATATTCAAATGTGCTCACAATGTCCCCCACCAAATATATATCGAAATAATGGCCTTGGTTCCCCCCCACCCCACCCCCTCAGTGTTGACTCCATGGCTACAGCCTTGACTGAAGGACAAATCATGAACAAATATGGCCACTACTTGATAAAATATGCATCACGATTCATTAATGATGAATTAAAATGAGATCAGGACTTTACTTGTGTTATTCACAACTCAAATCTTCAGTAGTTCCTTAGTAGTTCCTTCAGTAGTTTCTTTAATAGTTCAGAAAGGATAACAGAATTAACAGATATAGTAACAAATATAGTAACTGCTTAAAATGAAAGATGCGTCATGATTCATTAATGAACAAACGTGATCAGAATTTCATTTGTGTTATTCATTACTTGGACCTTCAGTAGTTCCTTAATAGTTCCTTTAATATTTTAGAAAGGTTTACAGAATTAACAGACGTAGTAACATATATAGTAACTGCTTGAGATAAAACGTCATGATTCATTAATGATGAATTAACACGAGATTAGTATGTCATTAAGACTTAGTTTGCGGTTAATTAATACAAAAGTAATAGTATAATACTATTTTATTTGTGGCTTGTTAAGTAAAGTGTTACCAAACAAATATCACTGTTTAACTAGGGGCCCAGCAGGGGGTAACATTTCTCCACAGCATGTTGCAGGAGCCTTGAGTTGCCAGCAGGTGTCACTGTGCCTCTATTACCAGCGAATGCGTTTGGCGTGTGCAGTCTCGTGCGGGGTCACGTCAATAATTCCACAAATCTGTAGATAGACGGTTGTGGTACTCTAGCTTGTCTGAATATCTCTGGAGGAAACTTTAGGGCACTATGAACAGAACAGTCATAATCGAAACATTCTTTATTCCGGTAACATTTAAGTTAAAGGTTTTCATTAATTTCATTCCAGTTACACAGACTGCGATCAGAATCAGACAGTTTGGGATGACTTCAGACAGAAATTGAATAGCTATTTTTTGGTGAGTCGCTGAACATTATAGACCACAACTTTTAATTACATGGCAATTTTAAGTCTTGTGATCCACCCCCGCGTTTTTTCTATTCTTAATAGTAAGTCTTCCCCAAAAAGTGTGAGTCACGTCAGGAAAAAGTTAATCCATTTTATCTCCCCTTCCGCATTCCTTGTTCATTAACCCCGGGTGTCGGGGCGGCATCTCACCACACGTCAGCATTCGCATCGTCACATTAGTGACGTTTTTCCATGAGTGCGTGCACCCCAGTCATTGAGTGCATCACGGCCGGCACCATGACGTAACATCCCCACCCCCCACCTCCAGGATCTCCAGCTCATTCCTGTTTTGACTGACTGTGTTCCACTGGTATTTCAGTTGTTTATTAAGCCCGAAAGTAAGAAATTTCAATAATCCACCAATCAGCATGCTGGGCTGTGGCAGCAAAGCTTGACTAGCAGGTGGAGGCAGGTGGATGCTAGTTTGATCTGCAGGCCAAATTTAACAAGCCGTTGCATTTTTCCCATGCTTAGGTGAGGCGCGGCTCCGGCTGGTTGTTGGGGCCCGAGGCTATAGCCTGCGGGTCCTCTTGCATTAATCCCTTCTTGGATGGGACAAAGGGCGGCCGGACCCATGATGTGCTGCTGGCGTCACGTTGATGTCACCGTCCTTGAGCTGATGCAGCATGACACAGTTGAGTCTGGCGGCACAGACACAGACATGCAAACACATGCAAAGCATCCCCATTAGAGGAACAACGTGACTGGTTTCTGTGTGTTTAAGGAAATCAACACCAGCATGCAAAGTGAGGGCCTGCGTCAGCTTTTAGGAAGTGCACTATCTTCCTCTCCCCATAACTCAAAACATCTTACACAAGGGTTATATTTAAAAAGGCTTTTTATTCATTTATTCATTATTTTCAGGCCATGTCACACCCTAAACACACACATATGCACAATGCTTCCCACCATCCAGTACAGTCGTTAATGGCCTCTGTTACTTCGCTCAGAGCAGTGGGTGATGCAGGTATAACTGTGATTATGTGGAACTGCTGTCTCTCGCTGGGTGTTTCTAAGGCTAAAGCAGAATCGGGCCCCTGTAGTAAAGTTTGAATACCAAGAACATAAGCAAGCTTAACTAACATTAAACCAAGGCAATGTATAAAATGTTGATGATACAGATAAAATATTACATAGTAACTTGAAATGGCTGCTTTTCCATTATGCGTAATCTTATGTTTCAGTTCTTACTATTTATTAGCGGAATGCTTATGTTCTTCCTAGTGACATGCAAATTGATCTGCCCATGATTAAAGGTGGAAGGGTGGTGGATCCCCAGCTCTGAGGTCACAATTTATCAGCACAAGGGTCATGCCATGCTTTTGTGGCCGAGACTGTCCCCCCGTGGCCTTGAGGAGTCTGTCAAACTCTCTCTCGCCCCCTACTGGCAGTTGGAGGATAGCGATGTCTTGTGACTCCTTCACCTGCCCATCTGCATCAGCCATTTTCCTAGACAGACTCAGATTGGCAAGCAGCTTCTTCAAGTCCCCGACTGGGCGGAGGATGTTAGGGTCAGCTCCATCTTCACTGCTGGAAATTAGTTTGACCTTCGAAAAGAGTGCTGAGGGTGGAGAAGGGATGGATCAGTGGCGAGTGGCCAGAATCAGCACAGGGACGCGGTGGCCTCCAGCTGACTTACCCGCCCCTTTCGGGGACGCCGGATCTGAGCCGGACGCCTCCCCCATGCGACACCTCTGAAACACTGAACCAGATAGAATGAGCAACATCCACAAAGCACCACCCGACACAGTCCCGGTCTGGTCCCACATGAGCGCCGCAGGTACCTGTTAGTATGACATTAGCTGCGAGGCCTGCCAACACAGCTACTGTAAAACAAATGACAGCAAGGACCAGTGTCTGCTCCACCTTCCAGTGGTTAGCCCTCAGGCGGATCGACCCAGCACCTAGTGTGGGAACAAGAGGTGAAAACGGGTGTTCATGCTGACGTGTGAGGACACAGACCTGAGGCTAAATCATGCTGACGTGAGAGGACACAGACCTGAAGCTAAATCATGCCGCTCTGTGTGGACGCACACCCGAAGCTAAATCATGCTGCTGTGTGCAAACACAGACCTGAAGCTAAATCATGCCACCGCGTACGGACACAGACCTGAGGCTAATTCATGCTGACCTGTGAGGACACAGACCTGAAGCTAAATCATGCCGCCGTGTGCGGACATAGACCTGAGGCTAAATCATGCTGACGTGTGAGGACACAGACCTGAAGCTAAATCATGCCGTCGTGTGCGGACACAGACCTGAGGCTAAATCATGCCGCCGTGTGTGGAGACAGACCTGAAGCTAAATCATGCCGCTGTGTGTGGACGCACACCCGAAGCTAAATCATGTTGCCATGTGCAAACACAGACCTGAAGCTAAATCATGCCGCCGCGTGCGGGCACAGACCTGGGGCTAATTCATGCTGACATGTGAGGACACAGACCTGAAAATAAATCATGCCGCCGTGTGCGGACATAGTCCTGAGGCTAAATCATGCTGACGTGTGAGGACACAGACCTGAAGCTAAATCATGCCGCCGTGTGCGGACACAGACCTGAGGCTAATTCATGCTGACGTGTGAGGACACAGACCTGAAGCTAAATAATGCCGCCGTGTGCGGACATAGACCTGAGGCTAAATCATGCTGACATGTGAGGACCCAGACCTGAAGCTAAATGATGTCGCCGTGTGCGGACACAGACCTGAGGCTAATTCATGCTGACGTGTGAGGACACAGACCTGAAGCTAAATCATGCCGCCGTGTGCGGACACAGACCTGAGGCTAATTCA
>JAODKE010000001.1:9189262-9229912 GCA_026779605.1 Mormyrus hasselquistii
CTGGCCTTCCTGGAGAGGCACCTGTATGGTGTAGGGGTGAAGGCGGGTCTCTGAGGGCTGCAAGGTGTGGAGGGAGCTGACGGAGGAGATGGAGCTGGCAACTTTTCTCATCACATTTCAGCCACTGCTTCAGTATCTCTAGTTCAGCCTTGGCTGCACTATGGATTCATTACTAAGCACTGTAATAACTGAATGTAAAGGTTCCTATGATGATTATAAAGACATTAGTCATAATCCATTATTGAAATACAATAAAACTTTGGATTTTGAGTAACTTGGTCTGCGAGTGTTTTACAAGACGAGAAAAATTTTTAAATAAATTTTAACTTGATAAACAAGCAAGTATGGCATATACGCTTTGTCTGCAGGATTGTGGGTAATTGTTTCCCATGCTTGGTATCAGTCAGTGTGCCTCAGGCATATAGTCAAAATTTAGTAGAAAAGCATCACCCAAATAAGGGCATAGCAGTGCGAGCGATGAATCTGCTTAACGACAATGCAATGTCCACATTTCCGTGAAATTGAAAAGCAGGCAAAAGCATCTGTCATTGGATAGGTTCCTTGTAAAAGTTGCACAAAAAGAAAAACATTCCAGTGAGCCAACAGATAGCAGTGATTCCATTACAGTGAAAGCCGTCCTACAAAATAACCCTCCTATTCTCCTCTCTCTTGTCTCCCTCACACCATCCACGATTTTTTTCAAAGGTAAAGTGCAGGTTAATTTTTTTTATGTATTTTTACTTTATATTTTGTATTAATAATTTTTATATGAATATTTTTTGGTTGTGGAATGAATCATCAGAGTTATTTCTAATGGGAAAACCAAACCAAGTGTCATGACCTGCTTGTCCGATCCTCCTGTGTGCCACACCCCCCTCGTTACCTCATGTTTATTCCCTATTGTGATCACCTGCTTCCTGTTATTTCGGTTTTTGTTGTGTATTTTAGTCCGCGTTCAAGTCTGTTTCCCCAGGTCTGTCATTGATATTGTTTATCATGCTGTACCCTGCCCTGTCAATTTGGAGGAATAAACCCCTATTCCTGACTCCACGGCTTCGCTGTCTTCCTGCCTCCCAGGCGATCATAACAGAATGACAGATCTCAACAATAGTACACCTCCGGAAACCGAAAATGACCGCATCGGTTTACTACAGGAGGTCATTTATTGGCTAAATCTGCCTGAGGTCCAGGAGGATCCCGTGGCACTGAATCTGGCCAGCCGGAGCGGAACCCTGTTGCAAAGGATGTCTCTGCCCGGGAACACGCACTTCATAAGTGAAGTACACGAAAACCTTCGGCTTTTAGTGGAGAGGGTGATGGAGTGAAGGCTCACGCCGATGTTGCTCAGCAGGGAGCAGTGCTCAGAGCCAAGGGTCCCCTCCGAGGTAACCCAAACACCGTGGTCTGCCACAAGCTGGAGGAAAAAGAGGAGGCGAAAAGAGCAAGGACGGAAGGAGGAACCAACAATCTTCCTCAGGGCCGTCTCTCTCTCGCCACTCTTTCCCCTGCTGGAAATCAGGAGGAGTCCCTCCCAGTCCGGAGCCCAGTGGTGTTCAACACCGACATCGCCACCACCACATCCCACACGCAAGTACCCAAAGTACGCATCGGTGTCGCTATGCTGCCACCTCTGCCAGCTTACCCCTATCCGGAAGCACGCCTGACCCTTAAAGGGGCCAGGTCCGTAGCTCCAGGCTCTGAAGTTCCTGACCCACCTGAAGATCCTGATGTTCCTGTTTTGTCAACGCCTGTTCTGCCTGATCCCAACCTGCTTGTTCCGGTGGCTAACGTGCCACCCAGTGAGGCTATGGCTGCCGTGATGCCCCCTGCTGGTCCCGGAGTCGGCGGTTCTGCCAGCACCCCCCTGCTGGTCCCGAGTTGGCGGTTCTAGCGGCGCCTCCTGAGGCACCTGCTGCGCTCATGCTACGCCTGCGGCAGCTCCGTCCACACCCGAGGTCCCTGCTGCGTCACCGCCCTCCAAGCAGGTTCCTGCTGTGTCACCACCCGGGGCCCTGGCTGCACCAGCTGTTGCTTCCCTTCGCAGCTCCTGCTCCAGCGCCGCCTGTTGCACTGTCTGTGGCTCCTGCTATGGCACCGCCCATTGCAGCTGATCCGCTCAGGCTCCGTGCTCTGCCTGCAGCTGCTCCGCCCGGGCTCCCTGCTCCTGCTCCACCTGCAGTTGCCGTTCCCGGCCGTTCTGCCTGTTGGTGCTCCCCCTGTGTCTCCCTTCCTGATCTGCCTGTCTGCCTGTCCCATCTTGTGTCAGGTGTTGTCTTGGCTTTTGCTCCTGTGCTTATTCTGTGTTTCGGTTTTGTTCCCTGTGCTCCTATGATGTTTTTTGCTGTTGTTTTTCAGGTCCTCTTTTCCCAGTCTCGTGTCCTCCGTCGCCTCCCCTGAGGCGGGCCCAGAGTGTACGACTTTGGGGGAGGGTTCTGTTATGACCTGCTCATCCAATCCTCCTGTGTGCCACACCCCCCTCATTACCTTGTGTTTATTCACGATTGTTATCACCTGTTTTCTGTTATTTCGGCTTCTCGTGTGTATTTTAGTCCGCGTTCAAGTCTGTTTCCCCAGGTCTGTCATTGATATTGTTTATCATGCTGTACCCTGCCCTGTCTATTTGGAGGAATAAACCCCTATTTCTGACTCCACGGCTTCACTGTCTTCCTGCTCGCGGGGCGATCGTAACACCAAGGTACCGCTGTACCTCACAGTCACTGACTGTCAATCAGAACAATGTAGGAGAGCAGTAATTCAAATTCCATTAAAAGCTAAATTATCTACTTATTCTTGTTTATAAGTGTGGCTTATAAAATGTATGCCACAGATAATTAAGTAGACAGGTGAATTTTGAGCTGTCATCACAGATTTCAAGTTTTTGCAATAAACCTGTTGTCACAGCATGGACCGGGAAAGCAGGAGCAGGGAGACAGAGAATCGGGGAACGAGAGATTTATTATGAATCAGTTGTCCAAAGATCACTTGAGACATGAGACGTCAATGACAGGACTGGGGAAACATACTCAAACGGGACTTAAATGCTGAAACTTAATCAGAAAAGACTAGGAACAGCTGGTTACATAAGGATTCCACATGTGGTTAATGAGGGGACGTGGCACATGGGAGGAGCAGCACGTTCGAGACGTGACACTTGTATCTAATTGCTAATACAGCTTGTTTGGTGAACATTCTGGCTGATTGTGGGTCTAGAAGCTTTTCCAGACCCTGTTTTACCTGCCTTTATTTTCCCTGTGTTAGATTCTGTTTCCTTGTTTCTCTGTCAGTTTCTTAGTGTCCCTGTTAATCTCATAGTTCCTTGATTTAAGTATTAGTTTCACCTGTTGCCTGTTTTCTTACACCAGTCCTTATGTGGTCTACCCAATTGTTTGTTTTCCTGCACCCTCCCTGATTAGTTAATATGTTTCATATCTCACTCCTCCTGCGTTGTTACCCAGTTTGATTTGTGTATTTATCTTCCTGCTTTTAATTTCTTAGTGAGCCATTGTTTGTTTCAGGATGCTAGAAGTTACCCAGTGTTGATTAATAATTATATCTTGCTCCCTGCCTGCTCCTTGGGTTGCCTTGTTCCTGGACCTTGTTCTCTTTACTGTACATTTCTTCTCATTAGTCTTCGTTTTCCTTGTTTTTAGTTTTGACCCATTATGGTCTGTTTCTTCTGTAGTGTTTCCCGTGTTTTCTGATTCTGTTAATCCCCATGTTCCTGTGGAGCTGCCAGTGGATCATCTACTTCTTTCCTGCCTGTACCATGCCTCGTCCTCATGAAAGAAACTCTCGAGTTCCTGACAGAAAGTCACCATTGTGTGTGAAACAGTAGTGAGCCTGTGCACCTTTACTACCAGGCTATACTGACAATACTGTCATTTTCCACTCATCCTCATGTCCTCCCCATATAACCAATGGTTTCCATTTGCACCTGAACTTCTCCAGGTGATGCTGTCACTCTCCGTTCTCCTGGCCACATGGAGCGGCTGTGCCATCCCACGTGAGAGATGTTCATAAATCACACTGGGGAGAAACCCAATCCCCCAGCCCAGCACACGCCCCGGGGAGAACATTTCTCTGCTTTTCTTAAAAAGCCCAGGTGTGTCTTTACATGCCAAAGTACTTGGTGTCATTAAAGCTCAAACCGCAGCACTGCAAAGTCCATGTTTCATTTGTGAGGTTTCTCTGCTCTGCTCCTCCATGCTCCACACTTCTGGAACATCGCAAGGTATTTTTTTTCACTTGAAAAATATGAGACCTGTGATTTTACTGATAACGTCTATTTAGCTTCATTGACTAGTAATTTGCAAAGTGACTGCACTTTTGTTGTTTATGTGGGGTCATTTGGAGATAAATACACCTGTTGCTCAACACTGAATTTCTCCTTGAGATTGATAGAGCTTATCTATCCAATCTATGTATCTGTCTGATGAATGAGGTGAGATGTTGCCTGCTCGTGGTTTGCAGAATTCTCGAAACATGTGAAGACCAGCCTTTCCAAGCTGCTGTATAACATCTAATGGATCATCCTCCTTTGAGGTCTTGGTTACTGGCTCACATAAGTAATATTTCATTTTAAGAATTAGCATTTTATCATTGCATTGTGTCTGATTTCAAGCCAAAATCTCTCCAACAGGAGCTAATCATTTTTTTGTTTAACTTGCATTTTACAAGGGTGTATTCACGCAGTTTCACCAAACCTAAGCGGAGAGTGATATTTAGTACTGCACTTTGTCAGGTTATAACCGCTACCACTGGATATTTAAGTGAATGGGACCTGCATGTGGAAACAGGTTTGAGCCACACTGTACCATGTTGCTCTTCCTTCTGTGAATGGCTGGTTCAGGCATCTCGACAGGATCGCGTAGCGTTAAGCAGAATTCCTTAGTGTTAAGCGAGTAAACATGTGATAGGAATCATTAGTATTGAGCAGCTGAAAATATGACAGGATGCATTAGCATTAAGCGACTGGTCATGTGACAGGATCCCTGAGTGTTATGCAGCTGAACACATGAGAGGATGCCTTAGAGTTAAGCAGTTGACCATGTGTCAGTGTATCTTAGTGTTAAGTGACTGAACCTATAACAATACAGTATATTCAGATGCTGATTAAGAGGAGCAGCCTGACATCATTTTGAAAGAGCTAGAGAGCAGTGGTACATTATTCATCCCTGTAGGGAAATTTTCTTTTCACCTGCCCCATCTCGTTCTCCATGAGATTCACAGACAGGTGAGAGCAAGCTTTGGGGTCACAGTGCAGGGTGAGCCAGCGCCCAGTACCCTGGAACAATTGGGGGTTAAGGGTCTTGCTGAAGGGCTCAACCCAGGATACGAGTCCTAACCCGCTGAGCCGCACACAGAGAAACACTGACGGTTTAGCGAAAGCAGAGTGATGACCTTCTCTCACGCAGCAGACTCTGTGAATTGCGCTGGCTAGGGTTGCTAAGGGATGGCGATTAAACCAATTATTGCAAATATAATATTTCATACAGTAGTTGTAGGACTTCCTATTGGCTCTCATACCTATATTTGTCCTGATGCAGACATAGTTGCATTCACTCTGGACTCCTTTGCCCGCTGCAGTCCCTTTTTACATTAAATACAGATATTATATTATAAAACCTAACCCTGATATGTCCGAAAGTATACTCCCTTTAGCAATGAAAACATCTTTAAACATGTTATAATAAATTATAAACGACCTTTTAACTTAATGACTTACACCTGACGCCTGACACCAACGTTTCTCACCTCTTTTCCGTGTGTATTTCTCATCCTTTTCTGCTGCCTGCAGAAGTCCCTGCTGTCCCTTAATGAATACTTTAAGCTCCAAGCATGATCATTTGAAGTTATTTATTTGTTCATTTATTTGTTTTTTTTTAGATTTTGCGTTTTCTTAATACAAAACTTTGGTGATAGCACACTTGATGATTTTTCAGCGCTGATTTTCCTTCATATTTAACTGAAATTTTGGCTGGACACAAAAAACGAATGGCAGAGAATGGGGAAGGGGTATTCCACCAAAGCAATCTTTTTATATTAGCTAGATTTCTTAAGCCAAATATAAGGATTGTCCATAAGAAGTGTCGCTTACCTCTCTTCATATTGGACATTTTTCACGTTTAGCTTACATTATCCAGCTATCTGGAAAAGTATCCTTTCTGCAATGCGCCCCAGACCCTTTTGGTTGTACTTTATCGATTCAGAAAAGTTTTCTGTTTTTCGCCCCCTCTGAGTTGCACGTTGTAAACCGCCGAGGATGCACGCGGCACATTGGCAGCTCGTGCAGTTGCTAGGTAGTAAGTAAGATTTATACTTTTGCTACCAATCAAATAAAAGTACAGACATCGCCAACCATCACTATATTTTACCGGTTTTGACCGTTTGCAGAAGAAAAAAGAATAAATGGAAACCAAGTGAGGTTTTCTTTGAAACTACGAAATTTAAAATTAGATGTATGTTTTCACCAAAAAAGGAACGATTCGTAAAACATTATTAATCCGGGACAATTGCTCGAAAAAAAAAAAAAATCACGGGAAAATCGGGACAGAATGCAGGCGTAGCCCTGGCAATCAGAGACGAAAATGCAGATCTCTCATCCCCTGAACTCCCGAAACTCTGGTCTCAGTGCATCTGCGGCCTTGCTGACTGTTGGACCCTCCTGTCTCCCCGCAGTTATGACGCTGCCGCTCCAGCTCCACACTCTCCTCCATCTCCTGGGTAAGCCGTCCTCGCTTTGACAGGCAGGGAGTGGGGATGGAGATGGAGACCTTTCTCTCACTCTGACACATGCCTGCTTGTGTAAATGGGGGGCACCACGGGGACAAGTAAGGCTTTGCTTTTGGTTAAGGACATGCGTTTTCATCCTGAATCTACTCTTCATGCTCCTCTGCTTGGAGCAGTCCTTCTGGATGAGACAGTCAAGATGGGGGCAATCAGTATTGCTTAAGAATAGACTAAAGCCCTGTAGCATTACCAGTCTTTGGGTCAGAGGCTGTTGCTGGTCATGTGATGTGTCACACGGTCTGGGTCCAATGATGTCACTCTCCTGCTGCCTACCCCCTAGTGCTGGTGGCGTCGGTCCTCGCCCAGGATGACTGCTCTGCTAGTCCCTGTCACCCCCAGCTTGGCGACCTCATGGTGGGCAGGAGCGGGCAGCTCTCAGCCTCGTCTACATGCGGCTTGAAGGGACCTCAGAACTACTGCATCATCGGCTACCTGGAGGTGAGGCTCCATCATAATGAAAACCCCTGCTCAGTGCAATGAAGATCTGACCGATGGAGAAACATAATCTTCCTGTTACTACCTATCTTCAACCTCAGATTCTAAAGTATAATACACACCCAGTCACGAGGACCCATAGAGTACTGAGAAATTGCTTCATTTGCAAAAGCTGGTAGGAGAGCTGTCTGGGAATTCCATCCGTTACAGTGAGAATGCTAAATCCCTGCACTTGGCTCTGTGATCCCAGAGCCGCCCGGAGCTGTCGGATACCCCGGAGTGATCCCACGCAGCACGTGGCACGTCAAGGAGGACGCAGCGTGTTTGGACACGAGGCCCAGGCCCATTTGCTAAGCCCTGGGGGCCAGCGACACGCTCCCACTTGCGGGGCTCCTTACTGCTCCGTCCCTTTACCTCACAGCGCGATGCGACGCCCCACTGGCTGACTCGCATGATTTAGTTTCTGCGGAATAAAAGCCGCTGTTTGCACAGCTGATTACAGCAAACCTGAGAAAGATTTCTGCTGTTATACATTTTTATGGCAGTCTTGCCATCATTGTTACTCTTCCCTCCCTTACAAGACAAGCACCGGGTTTTCTATCATTTTCCTTCAGTGCTGGTGATCTTTCACGGTATCACTTAACAAGACTGCCTTTATGAAGTGTTTATGAATGCTTTATAATCAGGTTATTGATTGGATTAACACATTTTGTAGATTATTAATAGTCAATTATGAACAGGTTATGGCAGCTCTTTTTTATTAATGAGTTATTACCATTTATAAGTGGCAAAGGGAACATTATAGTAAAGTGGTACCTATTTCACTAACAGGAGGAACAGTGTGTGGGGTGGCCTAGTGCCTGTAATCGAAAGGTCGCTAGTTTAAATCCCATCTTCAGCAGAGCAGCCACATCTCCAGCAGGCCCCTTACCCCCTGAAATGGTCCAGGGGTGCCGGATGGACAGCTGACCCTGCACTCAGACCACAGCACCAACCTCTATATATGTGTGTGTCTCTCTAAAAATGAGCAGCTTGATGGGATATGTGACTGTGAATACTGCAGTGTACAAATTAAAAATGAAGTTTAATTCCTTTTGAAATGTATTCTGCACTATATATATTTGCATTTGTTAAGTGTTTTTCCATCCTTTGACATCCCACATTCAGGATAAACAGAAATGCTTCATCTGCGACTCTAGGCATCCATACAATCACTTTAACAACCAGAACAGTCACCGCATTGAGAACGTGATCACGACTTTTGAACCCAAGCGGAAGACAAGGTGGTGGCAGTCCGAGAATGGTAATGGTCATCCTCAGGGAGCAGCTTCTCTGTTTGGGGGACGGTGTACATTTCCTCCTGATATCTGGACGCTGGCTCTGTGGCTTTGCAGGTGTGGATCACGTCAGCATACAGCTGGATTTGGAGACTCTCTTCCAGTTCAGCCACCTGGTCCTCACTTTTAAGGTAGGCCAGCAGGTTTGCTTCTGGGAGGGTCAAACACACTGCCCTATGTGACGTGACATCAATTCCTGTTTCTATTGACAGAGCTTCCGACCCGCCGCCATGCTGGTAGAAAGGTCAAAGGACAACGGGAAGACGTGGAAAGTGTTCCGTTATTTTGCGCAGGACTGCGTTTCCTCGTTCCCCGGCATCCCGACAGAGGCGGCAGTGACTGTCAGTGATGTCATCTGCGAGAGCCGGTACTCAGGGGCGGAGCCCTCCACAGGAGGAGAGGTACGCCTCCAGTCTGTGACAGGGTGTGGTTTTACTGAGGAAAGTGTGATGCTTACATTGACTGGAAATGACGTCTCAGCTGTGTGTCTCATAGGTGGTGTTAAAAGCTCTGGACCCGAACTTCCAGATAAGCAACCCACATGCACCTCACATACAGGGTTTGTATAGTTCCTCTAGCGGTGTTCTTATAAGTGTTCTTATAGATAGATGCCCTGGGACATCTACACCTGTTTTACTTTGTTGTTAATCAGTATCATTGATGTGTCATTGATATCCCATCGCTGTCTGTCTTTAAACCGATTTTTAAACATATACTAGATAATCTTGAAAATGAATAATCATTAATTTTACAAAACTTGCTAGGTATTTTTTTCCTATGACAGTAAAAATATTTTAGTGACACTTAAACTCCCTGCACTATATTATCCGTACCAAACTGAAGGTAAGAAAAAGCCTGAACTTAATCTAGCTGACTAGTGATGTATGAATTGGACGTTATGCGGTATTAATATTGTGCATTCTCCAGTCCTACTGCTGTCTTTTTTCTAATTTAGTACAAAATACCTCGCCTGGAGGTGTGATGTCATTCGACTCGGGTACCTATTTTTATGCCAGTAGAAAACCAATACTTTTAAGTACTAAACTTTAATTGGTACCGTCTTGAAGTATCAAAAGTATGGTACCTGGTATGGTGGAAAAGTACCCTGAAGTCGAGTGGTGAATTGGGCAGCTTTTCAGTGCTGTACATTTAGTTTGTGCGGTACATTCTCTGCTTTGCTCCAAGCTTCTTCTGTTACTTTCAAAGCCCAGGGGGGAAACGGTGGAGCATGTGCAGAGTTGCCATTTTGAGTCTGATTGAGCGTATACCTGCAGGAGTAAATCAACTCCCAATCACATTATCTGAGTGTTTTAGTCCAGCTTTGAGAAATCGATTTCATACGATTTTAGTTGAACTAACATGTTCACATGTACAGTCGGCCCTCATATGGCGCAGTCAAGCAGCTCCAGACTCTACCACGATAAGTGAATTTTCGCGAAGTAGGATTCTAGGAAAATTTACTCTAATATGTCTACCTCATGCCAAACTTGCACTTGTTAGAACTGGCACGTCTTTGTCTTGTCTTGTCAACAATATCTTGACCATAACTTGAACCTGGTATTATAAATACCACCTGCATATTTCACTTGAACTCTAATTGCACATGAGCACTTTGTATTGTCTCTGTCCTGTTTACTGTACATAGATAGTTAGTTAAAACTAGTTTCTATTCATAAAAATTTAGTTAGTTTTATTATTTATGTGAAATTTCTGTTTTATATTTTGTGGTATATTTTATGTCTTTATAATGCACCATGGAAGACCTGTGTGGAACGACCTTTCAGTACACTGTATACTGTGTGTATTGTTGTATTGACAATAAACCAATCTTGATTCTTGGTGTCCCATCCATCGCTCTTCCTCAGAGCTCATCACCATGACAAATCTCCGGGTGAACTTTACACGCCTCCTGACGCTTGGTGACACGCTGCTGAGCCGACACAGGAGAAACCCCCAGGACAAGTATTACTACGCGTTGTATGAGATGGTGGTGCGAGGCAGCTGCTTCTGCAACGGACACGCCGGGGAGTGCATGCCAGTTGACGGCAGCCGCGGGGACGTCTTCCAAGAGGCGGGAATGGTGGGAAAGAGCATTCTGCTGATACCTGGGTAGGGCTAGGGTTAGTAAGTGAATAATGAGGGATAGACGCCAACTGTGAAACATCAGCAATGTTTGCGTTTCTATGAATATACAAGTTAATGGGGGAGTGCTGATGGACATACCGTTCACTGCTGGCCGTCAGAGCTGTTAAGGCAGCCTCACTCTAGATATCTATAATGCCTCTTTCAGGTCCATGGACGTTGTGTCTGCCAGCACAACACAGCAGGAGAGAACTGTGAGCGCTGCTCGGACTTTTACAATGATGCCCCCTGGAGGCCATCTGACCCCCACGGCTGCAGAAGTAAGAATTTCCTATTATGCACTGCAGGCAAACGAAGCAAACGTGGGTCTTCTCTGTGACGTCACTGTTGTAGGATGCTTATACTGTACAGATCCCAGCTGCTAGATCCTTCTTGTGTGCATGTGAAAGATGTTGCAAGTTTTGTGTAATAGTGGGAGTTAAGACATAATAATAATAATAATAATAATAATAATAATAATTGAACTTTATTGATCCCCGTGGGGAAATTCTTTTTACGCATCCCTCAACTTGTAGAGTAAGCTGTCCGCGAAGGGTGGCCACCTGTTGGGGCGCCCGGGGAGCTGGGGGTTAAGAACCTTGCTCAAGGACCCGCAGACATGCTGTGGCTGGGTTTGAACCTGTGACCTACATATCCAGTATAAAAACTGATCCCATCCTGTATTGGCAGAGTGTAACTGCAGTGGACATTCGGAAAGGTGTCACTTTGACGCGTGGCAGTACCTGGCCAGCAGGGGGCTCAGCGGCGGAGTCTGTGACGACTGCCGGGATAATCGAGCTGGAGTCCACTGCGAGCTGTGCAGGCCCTTCTATTACCAGGACCCTCGGCTACCCCATGACCACCCCGACTCATGCATCCGTGAGTCATGCTTGCAGTCACTTAGTACTGGGGGTTTCTGAGAGGGCTCAGTGCCCAGCCTTTGTGACCTCCATCTTCTGCCCCCAGCCTGCGACTGTGAACCCGCCGGATCGCTAGATGGGGGGCTTTGTGACCCCCACACCGGACGATGCGTCTGCAAGACAAACGTGGAGGGGGAGAGATGCGACAGGTGTAAATATGGCTTCTACGGGCTAAGCCGGGATGACCGTGAAGGCTGCCAGAGTAAGGCCTCTGCGTCTTTTATACAAAGTCCCTGCTTCACACTGAGTGCTCCCCACTAACGCACATCGTCTGGCTCCCCTCAGTCTGCGCGTGTGACCGCTTAGGCAGCGTGCTGACCCCTGACCCCTGCGACCCTGTGACGGGTCGTTGCCAGTGCCGTCCCTTCGCCACGGGGCCCCTGTGTGACCGCTGCCTGGTAAAAGCCATTTCCATGACAACCACAAGGATTTGGTCACATGTATCGTTGTTCCCGTGTAACATATGTGTGTATGCAGCCAGGTTACTGGGGTCTGGGAAATACCGTGTATGCCTGTTCTCCGTGCGACTGTGACATTGGCGGGGCGTTGCTAGCCACGTAAGTTTCTGGAAGCTTCTCTCTGCAGCATCACATACCTGACTAGAAAATCTATTTATTTCATAACTGTATAATGCAAAAGGCTCTTTCTATAATAACTGTGAGAATATTACGAATGACTAAGTATCCCAGCATGCCTTGGTTGCTGATTTGTTATTTTGTGTCGCCCGTCTCCAGGTGCAGCCCCGTGAATGGGCAGTGTCAGTGTCGTCCCAACATGGTGGGCCGCAGGTGCAAGGACCCCGCGCCCGGGCACTTCCTGCCTCCTTTGGACGTGTACCTGTACGAGGCGGAGGGCGCCGCCCCCCAGCAGCCGAGCGCATTAAGCGAGGTGCTTTACTCTGTGTGCTCCTGATACACCCCCATGGTGACCTGCATGTGCTGGACCGCCATGACAGACTCGCTCGGGGCCGACCTCGGTCAAGTGAG
Source organism: Mormyrus hasselquistii (assembly GCA_026779605.1). NCBI lineage: Eukaryota > Metazoa > Chordata > Actinopteri > Osteoglossiformes > Mormyridae > Mormyrus > Mormyrus hasselquistii. The sequence goes on from JAODKE010000001.1 coordinate 9,201,851, forward strand.
GAAGCCAGCTGAGTTATAAGCAAGGAACTGAGACAAGATGAAATAAGATGAGATGAGACGCGAAAGGAAAATATTTTTTCAGAAAAGCAGTTATTTTTAAAATACATTTTCATTGCTTGTAACGTTGAGACATTTATGGGGATGCTTTGGAGAGGTGGGAATGCTGCAGGTACGCTGCTTCAGAGAGAGATCTTAGATGGGGTTTCCCCATGACCAGAGCCATCCACTTACCCTCTGTGGCTCCCCCGAGCTCTCTGACCCTGCTGCCTGTCCTGGTCCCCTGTCACAGTCCACCAGCCTGCCTACGTGTGAGAAGTACTTCACAGACCAAGGCTACGACTTCACCTTCAGCAATGGGAGGTTCATCCTAAGGGAGAAGATCAGGCAGAAGAGACAGGAGCAGGTACTGGCAATCTGTGTCTCTGATATATTCCTGCAATGGTGTGGAGTTTTAAATCCCTGCGTTTGCAGTAAAACCCCTCCCCCCCCGTAACCCCAACACCATGCTACCGCCAGACCTCCATCCCCATGGAGCCAGGCTCGGAGCACCGAATCACACCTCATGAACGCATGGCGGACCGGCCCGGCACCTGGACTGGTCAGGGGTTTGTCCACGTGCAGGATGGCACTGAGCTCAGGTTCACTGTGGACAACCTGCCCGCGTCTCTCCACTACTACATGGTGATCCGCTACGAGCCTGAGGTAAACGCTGCAAGCCAGGGGAACACGAGTGTTTGTGAGCCGCTCGTGACGCATGTAAGCTGTTTTTTAGTCTACAGATGACTGGAAGGCAGGCGTGAAGATCACCGCCTCAAAATTACCAAGCACTGGGAACTGTGTCCACCACCACATGGAGGCGACACTGAGTCTTCCTGGCTCTCAGAGGTGTGAGACATATGAACACTCCTCAGAAACATTGTTCTGATGTAATGGCCCATGGAGGTGGGCGTGTGCTTCACTGATGCCCTCAGTCACATCAGTGTGTGTCTTACTTCCAGGGTGGCCCTCTTACAGCCGGAGCTCTGCCTGAGTGATGGAGGGGTGTATCACGTGGACATCACCTTCCAGAAGCAGACCAAGCAGGCCGATCGTTCCAGCTCACACATCCTCGTTGACTCTGTGAGATTGTAGTGTCATCACTCTTTACATTTAATTATCCCTTCTTATTTTGTTCTACTTTATGTCACTAATATACAAGATTAAGACACTGAGGTGCAGCAGTGAAATTCTGCTGACTTAACATATTGGGAAGTAAAGTTTAGTGATGGCCATATTAAGCTTCGTGAACCATTTTCTGTTTTTTCTGGCACCACTAGAAGAAAAAAGGGCTTAAGCGTGCCCCAAGGTAAACCAAGAGCACCATCTAGTGGAGTCAGAAAATACAGAAAATGGTTCAAAAGCTTCAGATGGCCATCTACGGTTCAGTTCTTTGCTGAAGCATTTATCAAACAGAACAGTTCAAGGAGCTTACAAGAACTGGACACCTGCTTCGAAGACTTTGTAACTATTGTGACTTTGTAACTATTTGTAACTATTGTTTACGATAGATGGGATTGATTCCAAAGATCGAACCCCTGCGGGATACCTGTTCCCAAAGCGTGTGGAACAATTTCCAGAGGTACCAGTGTGTGGAGATTTCCTCTGTGGTGGGACCACGGGTCCTTCCAGAGGTCTGTAAGGAGCTGATTGGTAGCCTATCAGCCTGGATCCACAATGGTGCTGTGGGTGAGCAAAAATGTTACCTACACCTGTACAGGTGTTGCAGACAGGGCTGTATACATAGTACAGATGTCACAAACGTGGCTGTGTACATAGTATGAATGTCACATACAGATGTCACATCCACGATATGAATGGTACATACAAGGTTATGAACATAGTAAGAATGTTACATATGAGGTTATGTATATAGTAGAAGGCTGTGTGCATATATGGGCAGCGTATGGGGTTATGGGCATAGTATGGGGTTGTGTACACAGTTCAATGCTTCATACGGGTTGTGTTGGTATCGGTGTTATTGATGCTGTTATGTACGCGGTATAATTGCTCCACATGGCTCATCCCGGTGCACCTGTATCCCTGCTCATGTGCATGTCCAGCCTGCAGCTGTGACCCGCTGGGCTCTTTCAGTCAGGCCTGCAGTAAGTTTGGTGGCCAATGTTCCTGCAAGACCAACGTCACCGGCCGCTGCTGCGATTCCTGCACCCCCCTCACGTTTGGGCTTGGCCCAGGTGGCTGCTCACGTAAGGCCCTCTCACATTAACCCTATAATGATGGCGGCCATCTTAAAGCAGCAATCAGAGATCATCGTTCCCTTATTGCAGCTCAGCCCTCCCCCTCTCCCATCTCACAGCGTGTGATTGTGACCCACACGGGTCCCTCCAGGAGGCGTGTGACCCACTGAGCGGGCAGTGCCCGTGCCGCCAGGAGGTGTCAGGCCGACGCTGCCAGCACTGCCGGCCCGGATATTTTGGCTTCCCACACTGTCAGCCATGTAAGTGTCATGGCTTAGCGGACAGCTGCAACCCAGTGACAGGGACCTGCCTGGACTGCAGGGATCATGCCACTGGACCCGGCTGTGACAGGCATGCAAAAGCGCCGCCCTTCTGGAGATTCATCTGATAATTGTTGTCGCCGCTTGATGATGACCCCAGGATGTTATGTGTGTCTCAGGTGTGAGCAGGGTTACCATGGCGACCCGACCTCTGGCGAGCCATGCCAGCCGTGCTTGTGTCCCGATACGGTAGCCAGTGGACGTTTCTTTGCCCGGTCATGCAACAGGGACCCCAATGCGTTGCACGCTGAGTGTGACTGTCACCCCGGCCACTCCGGTCAGCCCCGCCCTGCCGCATTAACGAGGGCCGCTTACAGTCCCGCCCGGACACATTCCTGACCCTACCCTCTCCCTGCCCAGGTCCCCGCTGCAACACCTGCTCCCCTGGTTACTATGGCAACCTCACAACTCCAGGGGCACGCTGTGTGGCGTGTCACTGTAACCGAAACATTGACCCAAGAGACGTCAGTTCCTGCGACGCGGTGACGGGCGAGTGCCTGCGCTGCCTGCACAACACGCACGGGCCCCGCTGTGAGCACTGTCAGCCGGGTTACTATGGCAATGCGCTAGCTCAAGACTGCAAAGGTACAGAGTCATGTGACCGTTCATCCCCAGGGGTCAGAGACTGCGTGGTAGAGGCCTGTGTCTCGTCCCTTTGCTGTGACACCCTCTAAGTCCACCCCCTGTCCCCCACACTTCTTCTGCGCAGCATGCTCCTGTGAGCCCAATGGCACCAAACTCGGCCTGTGTCCCGCCCGGCGCCCCTGTCTCTGCAACCCAACATCGGGGGAGTGTCCGTGCCGGCGGGGTGTGGTGGGCCCCCGCTGTGACAGATGTGCTGATGAGTTCTGGGACCTGGGGGGTGAGGCAGGGTGCCAGCCGTGCAACTGTGACCCCGAAAACTCTATCAGCAATCAGTGTGACAAGGTAGGTCGCAGGTCAGCCAAGTGAGAAGCCAGGCTTCCTCTCAGCAATGTCGCTCATCCAGGTGTCCTTCCCGGCTACCCCAGGTCACTGGTCAGTGCCGTTGTCACCCTGAGTTTGGAGGGAGACGCTGTAACGAGTGTGCGGATAATTTCTTTGGGAATCCGGAGCTGCAGTGTATCCGTAAGTGTGGCCCCGGAAGGTGATTCTTGGTTGCCATGGTGACACTGCAGTCTGTTCTGTTCATCCTCCCCCTCCCCCTTGCTGCCCGGTCCTCAGCTTGCCACTGCAACCTGGACGGCACCGAGCACCCGGCGTGCAACCGCTACACCGGAGAGTGCATGTGCCGGCCTGGTGTGACCGGGACCTTCTGCGATGAGTGTGCTGTGGGGCACAAGGCCTCCTTCCCGGCCTGCCCGGCCTGCCATCCCTGCTGGTCCCCGTGGGCCCAGAACGTGAAGGACCTGCGGCTAGAGGCTGAGAGGCTGGCCGAGTTTGTGCGCAAACATGGTGTCCCGGGGCTACCGGATTATAGCATCCAAATAGGAAATCTCCAGGATGAACTGGACAAGTTTACAAACTGGACCAGAGATGTCGAGACCATTGACATCGGGAAGACAGAGATGCTGTGCCAACAAATCTCGTAGGGTCAAAAAATGTGATATTGCTAAAATGTTTAACCTTTAACTATTAAACAAAGAGCAACTTTACAAAGGAAGATCTGTCCTCTCTGAGCTCACAGTAGGTACAACAAGGATGCCTCACCACTTGACATATCTTTTCAGGATGTTGAAGGATACCATCAATCCTAAGGCAATAATAATTGACAAGACTCCCCTTTTGAATGCTGACATTGATGATATCAGAAATGACCTCAACAGACAGCTGGAGATTTTGTCAAAAAAATTAAAACCAGTAAAAATGCCAAGTCGCAAAGCCGTGGAAGGTAAGACCCACCAGGAGGCCTTGAAACAAAAAGTGCGAGGGGTAAATGTGAACAAGGCTGCCATAAATTCCCTACAATCTCATGACCTGCTGAGGCCCATTTTGGGCTTTACTTATTGGTCTCGCTCTGCTGACCCATCAGAGGCTTTCCGGGAGATCAAGAAGCACTATGAGGCAGTCAATGACACAGAACAGCAATGTGAATATGACAAGGCCATGCTGGAGATGTCCAGGAGAAGACGCCAGAAGGTCAAGGAGATGCTGACCAGTTGCTCTGAAAAAAACCTGGACTCACTGGAGAGGAGGGTCAGGAATCTCAACGTGGCTGATTTCAACAAGGCTGTGAGTATGGGTTCTGCTGGTCTTCGTGATGCGTGCGATGCATCTATGTGATGTAAATTTAAAAGAAATAAAAGACTCTTAAAATTATCCAGATGGTCAGTGTCATCTCCATCTGCTATATTGTCAGTGCAGATAAGAGGAGAAATGAAAACATATTTCTATGCCCATGAACCATAAATATTTATTTGATATTTAAAAATTCAGTCTTTCGTTCATAAGCCTTTGATCTGGAGATCCGCTGCCTTCTCTGTCCCCCTCAGATCTGTGGGGAGCAGGGTGACGCCAAGTGCTCCCAGGCTCGGTGTGGGGGGGCCTTGTGCAGGGACGCCTTGGGGGCCCGGAGGTGTGGGGGCCCTGGCTGTAGGGGTATCCTGCCGCTCAGCCAGAACGCCTCTGCGCTGGGAGAGCAGGCGAAAAAGCTCATGGCCGACATGCCGGGCAGGCTGACGGACTCGGAGACTAAGGTGCGTCACGTGGCCGGAGCGCCACCTGGAGGATGACTGTGAATAAATCTCTTCCTCCTCTGTCCCCAGATTAGTGACACCAAACAAAAATCCCGCAATATCAAAGCGAAGGCAGAGGAACTGAAGAAAAAAATCATTGAGAAAAAGGAGAAGCTTGAAAAAAATAAAAACGAGACCATGGACCTGATCCAACAGGTCAAGAGATACCTCCAAGGTAAAAGATGCTAATGCTAATCATCATGCTAATGTACTTTGGGTTAAATAATGTTAGATAATGTGATTTGAGTTAAATCATGCTGTGAATTGGGTTATTGGGTTATGCTAAATGATGCAACATACTAGCATGCAAAACCCTACCACTCTATTCATGACGTCTGTCTATGTTTGTTATTCTGTGGTGGCTCTGCTGACAGATGAATTGGTGAGCCCAGAAGACATTGAGAAGGTGGCCAGTGCGGTCCTGGCCATCCAGCTTCCGCTGTCACCTGAGGAGATCCAAGACATGATCGACGCGATCCACTCCATTGTGGCCAACAGCCCTACAGTCAGAGAGGATTTGGACCACCTGACGAACCAAAACCGAACCGTGAAGGAGCTGCTCGAGGCGGCCGAGGATGTCCAGTGAGTGTGAAACCCACACTGAGTGGCTTACTAACGGGCATCATGGATGATTCAGGACACAGCACTTTCTGTCCTCCCGACAGAGGCTCTATGTCATACCAGTGAAGGTCCCAGTAACGTAAAAACTGGTATCATCATAAGCTGCTTTAGATAAAAGCATAAACTTACTTGTGCAGTGAAGTAATATTCACTGCAATAAGTGTATTTCTGAGAAATGCTAAATTAATGTGGACATGTTCTGCAGTGTCGTATTGGAACCAGAAAATGTACTGAGATGTAAAAATGTTAAAAATGAGATGTAAAATGTTTTTCTAAGGAACAAAACAAGACAGATCAATGTCCGTCCCATTAAACAAGCATTAAAGGAAGCAGGAGGGATGCAGGACAAGGTTAAAGCGCTCTTGGATTCAGCAAGCAAGGACGCCGACACTGCAGATCAGCAAACTCAGGAGGTGATGCTCTTATTTCACTTCTTATTGAGGTATCCACGTGTTGTACTTCTCAACGTTTCACTCATTGCTGGGTTTACCTGTGTTTTTGCCAAAAGATCGAGAGAAAGCTGGATAATATTGTGAGAAATTTACCCGATACAAAAATCAGCGACACACTGCAGCAAATTGAGGCTCTGAGGAACAAGATGGAGATGAACCGGCTACAAGCTCAGGAGGCCAAAGCTGCGGCAGATGTCTCCCTGGATACCGGCATGGAAGCAAAGATGGTAATGCTGCAACCAAGCAGCCCAGGGATGCCATGGTCTGGAGCGAGGTTGATTTCCGCTGAGGACATCATTCACTTTAGTTTGGCTTTTAGTGTTTTTGGGTGTTAAACAAACCAGCTGACATAAAGCTGTGTATCAGAGTTTTGCTTACCCCTGTAAGCTTTTGTTGTTTCTTTTTGTATGATGACACTTCAGTCTTGTTTAACAGCTTCTTGAAGAAGTCAAGAGCTCATTCGAGAAGTTAAAGAAGAATGACAACAGAAAGAGCGCCAATGACGCAGTGACAGAGAGGCTGAAAAACATAACGACGGAAGCGGAAAACCTCAGGGATGAAATTAAAGACAAAACAAGTCGGGTGGAAGGTATTTCATTTGGGTGGGGTTTTCATACAGTCGTCCTGCAACACCGCTTATCAAGTACAGGGTCATGGTGATCACTGTAGACTACACTGGGAAGCACAAGGCAGAAGCTTAAGCACATCCTGGACAAAATGGCAGCCATTCCAGAGCAAACAGAGGCACATTTTAGGAGTTATCTCTTGTATTCTCTTGAGTTATCTCTTGTATCTCTTGTATTAAAGGATGAAATCAGTGGAATATTTGGAGAACATACAAGCTCCACACACCAGGAAATCCACATCCCTGGAGATGTGAAACTTATTCTTTATTTGGCAAACCCGTCAGGCAGGTGGTGTATCACAAGCATACAGCTTAAGGAGCCAACAGGTACATGTGCTGCTAGGCTGAGCTTCCAGTGACCAGCAACAAGCACAAACAGGTTGAGAGAACAACAACTAAACAAACAACCTACAGGGTTGCCAATTTTAGTCAGCTGGCTGGAGTTAGACTTTCACATGCACACACATTTACATGCATGTAAGAGTTTTATTACCTTGCAAATAGTCCGTAGGGTTTGCAAACTGCTCAAAACTTAGCTAATTTTAAGTTTATAATGGAATAATATTGATTGGTATAAGATTTCTTGCGTGAGTGTGAGCCAGATACGCGAGACATGGCAACCTTGAACGTAGCATCTGAAAAGCTATACAGATAAGATCTAAGTCTAGTAGGAAGTCTAAATGTGAAATATAAAAATATGTATGATGTGCAACAGACAACTACTAATAAATTCAGTTGCATTATTGACCTGAAAGTTTTAAAATTGAACCCTGGTTTTATTTGTCTTAGCAACTATGCAACAGGCCAGAGGCAAAGCGTAGCTGAGCACGGCCATTTATCCTGAGGCTGCCAGCAATATTACTCTAGCTGTTTTCTGGAGCATCTGCTGTTTTTATTGTTTCCCTCCTACAGAGCTGGAAAAGAGGATCCTAGATCTCGAAGAAAGAAAAGACAGAAAGGTGGAAGAAGTTGCGGTGCTGATGAATGAAGTGGCCGGCATTAGGGAGGAAATCGCCAGAAAAGCAGCAGAATATAGCAGCTGCACCTAGGGGCTGTCAGTGTCGAATCCCAAAGCGTTCTACATTTTAATGGCAATAAAATGCCTTTGACTTCGATTAATTAAATTGCATTGCGAATTATTAAATTTCGATTTTGCTTTGTGTCTGTCGTTTCTGCACATGTAAAAAAAAAAAAAAACAAAAACAATTTTTCATGTTGATGACGGTATAAATATAAGCCACCACGTGGGGGCGTTACACAAGCATGAACTGGGCGAACGGTCACCAAAGTTATTCATATTTTTCATTATTGTATATTGAGATTATTTGTAAAAGCCATCGTAGAAACGGTAATTGGACATCTATTATTAAGGTTATTATTTAATGATTTTGTTTACCAAAGCCTATAGCGTTGATAAAATACAATTCCGCGTTATGTATTCTACTCAAAAAAACAAAACCACGTATTTGAGGTTGTGGTAAAACCAGATCTACTGTGCACTATGTCACTGAATACAAAAATACAGTTATGGATTTCAGCAACAATTTTGCTTTGATTTTTGGGGTCCCATTTGGGGCAGAAGCGGGCTGGGATACGCTGGGACGGGGGCTTGGCCAAGGGGCTCTAACTGCTAACATACGGAAATCGATGCCCTCCCACCAGTGCGGGACGGGGAGCGGGACGGACGCTGAGAACGTCGCCCTGAGCATTTGATGAACATGCTGTTCCTTATTGCGGCTGTGTTATGTAAGTATGAAAAATAAGTAGTACTAAAGATTATTCAGGCAGAAGCTAACTTGTGTATCTGTGTGGTTATTATGGAAGAAGCAGGGGACCGTTCAGAAAAGTGATGTTGAATCATAGATGTTTGTTTAAGTCGTTCGTTTTTAAATATCACGAAATTCAACAGAACAAAAGAAATTCCTATCTGGGAATTCAGTAATTCCTCAATCATCAGATCTTTTATACTGTACACATATACTGTAACTTAATGCCGCCTCCCCGGTTTCCTCTATACTAAGAATCGAAATGCTGTTTTCGTGTTTCTTTCAGCTGTTTTCACGTCTGAAAAGAAATGAAATGCATGTCATTAAATAACACAGAAACACGCAACAGATTTTTTTTCAGTCGTGACCAAAAGTAACACTGTTGTGATGAAATATCAAATGTAAATTACCCATAATCTTATTTTGAAACTTTCACCGTTATGTAACTGATTAAGATTCAGTAGATCAGCAGTCTGTTCAAATTAATCAATTTAGGCATAAAACATACACTGCCTCCTTCTTGGATACCAAGTGTCACTCTCTGAGTATTAAACAGTTTATTGCATTAGTAGCATGACCATGGGGGTTTCTAGCTACCAAAAAGGTCAGGGGCTAAGTTAAGCTTATCTGGGCTTTGAACTTTTTTATTTATGTTTTATTTTTGAAGGAAGACTGGTATCAGGGGTAAAATACTTGGGGCTACAGCCTCGAGCGTTCAGACCTAACGATGCCCATGACCCTAACCCATCTATAATCCATGTAGGTTTGGCTGCGGTTACCTGCGCCCAGGTGCCCGACATGAGAGACCTTTGCACAGAGAGCAGCTGCTACCCGGTGACGGGCGACCTGCTCATCGGCCGAGCCCAGCGGCTCTCGGCAACCTCCACCTGCGGACTGCAGGGTCAGGAGCGCTTCTGCATCGTCAGCCACTTGCAGGTGAACCGGATGCAGGTCCTTTGACTGGCTGGAAAAACCTTTCGTGCAAGATTCCCTTTTAATGATTGATATCATTAAAATCTTTCCTAATGATTCATCATGCCGACATTGCCAGTTTATCGTGTGAGGTGAATTAACGTTGACGGTTAAATGAGACACGCTCCTTCACATGCATCACCACGCGTAATCTAACTGCAAGCTTAGAGAAAATCATGTGAGGTCTGCATCTGGGGAACAGATTATATTGGCTCGTCCTTAACGGGTTTTGAACTGGCAAATGTGAATTTACAGATTTGCCTACATTAAGATAAAGCACAGTTCATTAAACATAATTATTTGAGCAGTTGTGAACATCATGCCTTGAGATTTTCCTCGTGAGTTGAAAGAAGACCAGACGGTTTTCTCTTGTTATGTCTTTTGAAGCCCTTGAATGTCATCTTTGTCTTCTCATTTGCTTTTGCATTCTTTTTCCCCCCCCCCCCCATCCCACCCCGCCGCCTCCTTAGGATGAGAAAAAGTGCTTTGTGTGTGACTCCAGAGAAATGTACGACGAAGCCACGCAACGCACAGAAAGCCATCGAATCGAGAATGTGGTGACAGCATTTGCCCCCAATCGCCTGAAGACTTGGTGGCAGGCTGAGAATGGTGAGCTCTAAAGTGGGATAGCTTTTCCCCTTTGATCATCTCAGTCAAAGATGATTCTAACTCTATAATTAATGGGTTGATCAGCCTATCGATGTTGGGAAGAACAGATTTGGTGACTGATTAAATAAATATAAGAGCTCCTTTTCAGCTGATCTTGGCAGCCCTTAGAGGTTGGCCTTGCTTTTTCTCTGTTATTATAAATTACTTACATAAATATGCCTCTCAGTGCTGTAATACTATGAAATGGGTTAAGATAAACAGAGGAAATCAGACCCCTGCAATCTGGAGTCGAAGGAGACAATCATTCTGTGGGAAAAGAATGAAACCGTTGTCTCATCAGACTGGAGGCTGCCAGCAGCCCAGATGGACCTGGGAATCTGCAGACCGCAGTCCGATTGACGGCATTTTGGGAATTACACTCATGTAACAGCCATGCAAGACTAATTTCTCCCTGACATGTGGCTTACGTGCAGCTCAACCAGCCTCATCCTACACAACCAAGGGAGGTTCTGGCTTCCTGGAAAGCTCAGTACCCCAGCTGTCCAGAGGTCATTCAGATTGCTACATGACAGGTCCTGCTATGTGCTCTAAAGAAGGATTAGTAGAAAAGTGCCTTCTTCTGAAGCAGACACGAGATGGTCACTATGGACTCATTAAGTTAAGCAGCTGTGTGTGAAATTAATGCTTAAGACTTTTCTTGGCTCGTTCCACAGGAAGTTAGCACTGATGCTGTGACTGTCCTGCAGATCCGGCTTGTGTTTAGCTTGGCAGCGCTAACTGCGCTCACACAGATGTTTCTGTTTGCGCTGTGCTTCCTCGTCCCCATAGGGTTGGAGAACGTTACCATTCAACTGGACCTAGAGGCTGAGTTCCACTTCACCCACCTCATCATGACCTTCAAGGTGATGCTGAATCCAAGAACGTGTCTAGTCACAATTTACTGAACAGAATCTCCTGTTTTGTGATGGTTGAAGAGACAAGCTTTCGATATCTGCAGTGGGCGGGAGGATAATGCGCTGTCCATCAATGTCAATTATATGCCACTGGTCACTTCCTTGGTTCCTATTGGCTCACATCAATACACTGGGGATTTTAAAGGCATGTTTCACCCATGGCTTTAACATGGCTCATAGCTTTATATGTTTTATAATGTTTAACACTATACTGATGTGGCTCATTATCACAATAGGCTATTGCAACATTGACTGTATGAGTGCTGTTTTTTTGCAGACTTTCCGACCTGCTGCCATGGTAATAGAGAGGTCTATGGACTTTGGGAGAAAATGGCAAGTGTACCGCTATTTTGCGTACGACTGCGAGTTGTCCTTTCCTGGTATTTCTCGCGGCCCCAAGAAGAAGGTGGATGAAGTCATCTGTGACTCTAGTTACTCGGACATCGAGCCCTCAACAGAGGGGGAGGTATTTGCTGTTTTTTGTCAGTCTGGGTACCTCAGATTGTTTCTTAGTTCCCTAGTTGTAACAGACAAACTGCTGGTTTCTTTGTCCAAACCTGTCTCTGCCTCTCATCCTTTTTAAAGGTTATCTTTCGTGTCTTGGATCCTGCATTTGAAATCGAAGATCCGTATAGCGTTAGGATCCAAAGTAAGTGACCCGGGGCTGCTAATTTGTATGTGGGTACAGTGGCGCCACCCCAGCGGCAGTGCAGAAGATTATGAGCGTGATTTTGTTTGAGTCTATGCTTCCACCCACTGGTAGCTCACATGGAATTTAACACAGGAAATGGCCCCCGTAAGACCTCTGCGCCACAGAGGTCCTTCTATACAGTAAGTGGCTGTTCACAGGCCTTTTATGTCAGTAAACAGGCCGCAGGGGAAAGATGTGATGAACATGCACTGGAGGCCTGGGAATGCAGGACCTCTCACTGCTCAGAGAGAGACTCTTTAAGTTGAGCTGAAAGTTGATGTGGCGATACTGATAACACATTTTTGCACATCTACAGACAGCTCATTGTGTCGTCACTTAACCGTGGCATTGATTTTCCTGTCCCCCCACACCCCCACCTCCTCAAATTTGCACCCAGGCTTGCTGAAGATCACAAACCTACGGATCAATTTTGTCAAGCTGCACACGCTGGGGGACAACCTTCTGGACTCACGGATGGAGATAAGGGAGAAATACTACTACGCCTTATACGACATGGTGGTCCGTGGGAACTGCTTCTGTTACGGACACGCCTCACAGTGCGCTCCCATGACTGAGTCTGAGGTGGACATGGAGGGTATGGTGAGTGAACCCACACCACTCCTCTGCTGCGCTCACTACACTGGCTTCCTATGGCTGCCCGCATCAGATTCAAAACACCGATGCTCGCATACAAAGCCAAAAATGATCTGGCGCCATCCTACCTAAAAGACCTCATCGCACCCCGCACTGCACCACGATCTCTCCGATCTTCCAGCACTGCTCGACTGGTCCCACCACCCCTCAAGGCACAAGGAAGACACGTCTCTCGGCTCTTTTCTGTTTTGACACCAAGTTGGTGGAATGAACTCCCCCTTGATGTCCGAACAGCTGAATCACTTAATGTCTTCAAAAAATGACTTAAGACACACCTTTTCCAGAAATACCTAAATTAGCACTTCTGGTATTAAACTCTGAGCTCTTCCAAAAAAAAAAAAGTACTTTCCCAACAGAGTATTAGATCACGGGGATTCATAGCCTTGGTTCGACTGAGCTATTATTGAGGAAGATTTATATCGGAGTCTTAAAGCACTTATGTAAGTCGCTCTGGCTAAAGGCGTCTGCCAAATGCTGTAAATGTAAATGAACCACATGTGTGTGCGGTCACTCCCACGTAAAACCAGGGTCACGCCACTCAGTTCAAGAATCTGCACCTTCATATTTTTGCTGTCAGTCGAACAAAAACCATGTAAATCCAGGATAAGACCTGTTTATCCTAACCCTTATCCCATGAACCATTTGTATTTATATTAATTTCCCTTCAGTATATAATGCCAGCCATAAACTTGGTAACAGAGTCATATAGGATGTACTGTGAATGCTGTCAAACAGTGTACTTTAAAATAGCATCATTCGATCACACAACAATGAATGGAATCTCATGTGAAACAGGCCGCAGGGGCATCACGAGTAAAGAGCTACAGGCAAACTGCCAAACCCAAATTATTTACAGCTGTTATGGTGAAACTGGAATCTCTTTGTGAGATTTTAAGTGTGATCTCTGTTCCCTCAAACCAGTTAGCCAGTTAACAGCCAATTCCCTCTCAGCCCCGAGCTTCACGTAGCCCTATGTGTGTGCATTCAGGTTCACGGACAATGCATGTGCAAGCACAACACCGTAGGTCTGAACTGTGAGAAGTGCCAGGATTTCTACCAGGACCTGCCCTGGCAGCCGGCAGAGGGACACAACGCCAATGCATGCAAAAGTAAGTCTGCCTCTGGTCATGGCTGTATATTGTGCTGACAATGCATGCAGGAGAGGCACAGACACAGGGTGACGGTGCATTGTTTTATTTCATGATTTGGACAGTTTCTGTGCAATTCACCTCGCTGCTTGAAGAAGCTGGCCCTAGAGGCTTCACCGGGAAGCTGTTTGACCACACCCATGACTTTGGTGACTTCAGCCTGCGCTGGGCTGGACCACTCTTTAAGTCATTAACTGCAGATGTCTTTATCGTGTGTCATACCTGCCTAGAGTGTGACCAGTTCTGCTTCCTGGTTGACAGGTTCGCGAAAGTTCAGCCAACTGCCTGACCCGCCCCCTCTCTTCTACAGGGTGCAATTGCAACCAGCACTCGGAGACATGCCACTTTAACATGGAGGTGTACATGTCCACGGGCAATGTGAGTGGCGGCGTGTGTGACAACTGCCAGCACAACACCATGGGCCGTAATTGCGAGCAGTGCAAGCCGTTCTACTTCCTGAACCCCGAGAGAGACATCCGTGATCCGCTTGTCTGTGAACGTACGTCTCCCTCACAATAGAGGTCCCTAACTTACTCCAATCAACTTGAGGTTCAGACTAGACACGATTAAGCAGCTTTGTGACCACATTTCTTTAGTCCCACACAACTACACCCACATTGTATTCCTTTGTGTGTATTTATCTGTCCTTCTGTACTTGTGTGTCTGTCTTCAGGCTGCAACTGCGACCCCATCGGCTCCCTGAATGGTGGCATCTGCGACAGCATGACGGACGTCATGGCTGGCCTGATCTCGGGACAGTGTCGCTGCAAGCTAAACGTGGAGGGAGAACGCTGTGACCAGTGCAGGCAGGGCCACTATGGTCTGAGCGAGCACCCACTTGGCTGCCTACGTGAGTGCCTGTCATCCACGCTCTCGTGCCGGCATTCTTAAGTGGCAATCTTTCCTCGCTGTTTCCTCTAACTTCAGCAAGAGACCAATCGATGCATAAATGGCCAGATGGGGGTTTCTTTCCACTTTCTTTCCCAGCATGCACCTGCAATCCACTTGGCACTATTCCAGGAGCGAGTCCCTGCAACACAGACACAGGGAACTGTGTCTGTAAGAGGCTGGTGACTGGCCGAAACTGCGACCAGTGTCTGGTTAGTGACCATAAGCTGGCCCGAATATGTTTAAGGACATCTGGCTCAAAACTAACATGTTAGCTAAGCTCAGGCTGTAAAGGGATGTGCTCTGAATGTGGTCTTACCTGACAGCCACAACACTGGGGACTCAGCAATGATATGGACGGCTGCAGGCCATGTGACTGTGATGAAGGAGGAGCCATTGACAACAAGTACGTTTGCCTTTGGCACATGGAGCCATCTGTCTTGTTGCAACATTCAAAGCCACAGAGATGTTATGGCTGCCTAAGAAACACAGACAATATAAGGACAGAAGGATTTCAGCATAAAGATAAGGACCAGAAGTGGCAGGTTGTCAGCAATAGCTTGCCTCTGGCTGATACATTTCACATTGTAGGGGTTTCCTCTAGAAGTTTCTCTATTGTGGAGATTCTGTTGTGTAGCTCTAACAGACAAGTGACTGTGGAATGATTATATTGTGGTATTAAAGAAGGATTTGAGAAATGTTCAGGAACTTTTGGTAAGATGCCATAAGAATTCTTCACCATGGGGCAGTGGTGGCCTAATGGTTAGGGTAGTGTGCTTGTAATTGAAAGATTGCTGGTTTGAGTCCCTGGCCAGCAAGGTGCCGATTTCCCCCAACACTGCTCCCTGGGTGCTGAACTGCCCCCTGCTATGTCATGATGTCACATGTGGGTTAAATGCAGAGGACATATTTTGTTGTTGTGGCGTGTCAACACTCATCACTGATCATCAAATTCTAATTCCTCTCCAGCTGCTCTGCAGAAACAGGACAGTGTCCGTGCCGGGAACACACCAAAGGCCGCCAATGCAATCAGCCAGAATCTGGGTTCTACTCCATTGCCTTGGACCATTACATCTATGAAGCAGAGAAGGCCAAGCTGAAGCCTGTGAGTTCTACCTAACGATGTCATACCTTTACCTTTTAATCGGCTATCCAGTTTTAGGTGCTCACTTGTGTGAATTGTGTGTTGTCAGGATATGACCGTGGTCCAGAGACTCCACCCCCAGGACAGGGACCCTACCTGGACTGGAACTGGACTTGTGAAAGTCTTAGAAGGGGGGGTCCTGGAATTCAGCATCGACAACATTCCCAGCTCCATGAAGTACGACATCCTGGTCCGTTATGAGCCTCAGGTGAGAAATGTCCCGCGGATGACCCTGCATTTCTTAATTATATGTTATGATGTTCCTTATGATCTGCATTCATTATGACTTTTCCTTTTGCCTTAGTTGCCTGACCAATGGGAGGAGGCACTTGTAACGGTGGCTAGACCTGGCGTGATCACGGCAGACAGCCCCTGTGCGGACAGCAGGCTGGATGATGACAGCCAGATGGTGTCCCTTCTGTCTGGATCCAGGTAGAGTCCCAGGATTTTCCATATGAGCACCGCCATTTGCTGGGATGGTGAGGGTTCTTGTTTGACATTTCTGTATTTACGTTACAGATACGCAGTGTTTCAAAGACCTGTGTGTTTCGAGAAAGGGCTGAACTATACCCTCCGACTAAATTTGCCCATCTATTCACCCCTAACGGAAATCCAAGACCCCTATATTCTCATTGACTCTGTGAGTGTTCATCCCCAAACATCCTAGAGCTTAGCTGCTGTCTTTTATACTGCTATACCAGCCATATGTGAGACTTCTGCTGTCACATGACTGGTCCACTCTGTTTTGTGGCATTCATTTTAAGGCATTTTCTTCTGGAGTGCTTTGTGTAGACATGAGTCCTGTCTTCAACAGATCGTGCTCATTCCCCACTTGGAGAGCATGGAGATCTTTTCCAGGAATGAGGAATGGGAAACATTCAAGCGTTACCGCTGCCTGGAGAACAGCCAGAGTGTGGTGAAGATACCCATGACAGACATCTGCAAGAGTTTCATCTTCAGCATTTCAGAACTACTGCACCAGGGTTCCTTAGGTATGGGCGTGTGTGGCTTGGTGTCTCCACCTTGTCATGTACACTTGAGTTTCAGATTAGGTGTACTTTGCCATACTGGTCATTTCATCAAGTGACTAGCACCTTCCTCATATCCCCCTTCAGTGAGTCTTGGGGCCTAACTATTCAAGGAGATGTTCTGAAGTGTGTCTGTAAATACCTTCTCCCACCCGTTTCACTCCCCCTTCTCCCCTCAGCCTGTCAATGTGACCTCCAGGGATCCCTCAGCAGCTTCTGTGACCCCCACGGGGGACAGTGTCTGTGTCACCAGAATGTGGTAGGCAAGAACTGTGACCAATGCGCCCCCGGCACGTTCCAGTTTGGGCCCAGTGGCTGCAGGCGTGAGTCTGTTTGTTTTACACTTGGTCTGAGCATGACGGACACTTCAACCCTGGCTGAAATCATATTTGCTGGAAAAGCAACAATTAGGGGCTAATCGGTCCTCCATATACTGGTTCATTTTAATGTAACGATCTGACATGACAACAAATGGTTTTTACAGTCTTGCATCCTGCCTTAATACCACAATGCAGAGAGGAAGGACAGAAACTATGTTCAGTTCCAGGACAAACTGTGGGGTTTCCAGCTGTACCACATCCAGTTTCTGTTCAAAGCTGTGTTCCTTAAGAGCCGAGAGCGGGCCAACGTTTCAGATCAGATAACCTGTTTAGCTGTTGTTTCTATAGTCATACAATGACTGAAACCAGCATTGGGAGTGTGTATGTGTGTGTGTTACCCTGCCTACCGCGTATCTGCAGCGTGTTTCCTCCTCTCCTCCTCCAGCATGCGACTGCCACTCCCAGGGAGCTGTGAATCCCTTCTGTGACAAGGTGACGGGGCAGTGCCACTGCATCCATGGTGCCGACGGCCACCGGTGTGACCACTGCCTCCCAGGGCACTGGGGCTTCCCCAGCTGTCGGCCCTGCACCTGCAATGGCCATGCAGAGTACTGCGATCCCAACACGGGGGAGTGTTTGGGCTGCCGGGACCACACAACTGGGCACAGCTGCGAGAGGTCAGGGAGCCCCAGTCAGGCTATGAAAGGGAGGCTGGAGAGGAATTAGTCCAATTCTACACACCGTAACCCTAACTGCAGAGGAATCTTGTGAGCTTGAATGAAACCAGTCCTTTGTGACCGGCTACCAGATTGGAAAGAATCCTGTGGCCCACAGTCCAGACTCGAACAGTGTGGTGATACCATATTTTATCCACAGGTGTCTCAGTGGTTACCACGGCGACCCAGTGCTGGGTTCTGGAGATCACTGCCGGCCCTGTATGTGTCCGGATGGGCCGGGCAGCAGCCGGCAGTTTGCCACGGGCTGTTATCGGCTCTCCTACCAGGTGTTCTGTTCCTGCAGTCCTGGATACAGAGGTAAAAATACTCACAGTTCAGTAACACCGTGTGACTTTCAGCACAACATTTGACTCGAACATCTGTCTCACCTGTAGGGTCCAGGTGTGAGGAATGTGCTCCAGGTTACTATGGAAACCCCCATGAAGTGGGCGGCCACTGCTCACCATGCCGGTGCAGCAGTAACATTGACATGTTGGACCCGGAGTCCTGTGATGCACGTTTGGGTGTCTGCCTGAAGTGCTTGTACCACACGGAGGGTGACGCATGCCGCCGCTGCAAACAGGGTTACTATGGCGATGCACTCTCACAGAGCTGCAGGAGTGAGTGGACAGTTAGGGCCCAGTTAATGAGCTGGAAATTCCTGAAAGTATACACTATGTTTATTACTGATTTACTGTTACTAATATGCTTCTCTGGATGTGCGGCTGTTCTATCCCCAGAATGTGCATGTAACTACTTGGGAACAGAGAATGGAACCTGTCTCTCAGAAGGAGAGTGTCACTGTGATCCAATCACTGGGCAGTGCCCCTGCCGTCCCAATGTGGTGGGGCAGAACTGTGACCAGTGTGCCCCAGATACCTGGGATCTGTCCAGCGGTGCTGGCTGCCAACCCTGTGACTGTGACCCTGAGAACTCTTTCAAGACGTCCTGCAGCAATGTGAGCTGTGGCTGTCCAGTTTGATCTCTGTTCCTACTCTGCCTTAGGTCTTAGTCCTGATGTTTGTCAATAGACAATAACCCTAAGCTAAAACCCAAGATATAATGTTAACCCTAGCCACTATCCTTACATCTAAGCCCCCACGTTACTCTCAAAGACTTACTGAAGGCCTTAGTACAGCCAGACCCCAGTGACACAATGTGATGTCTCCAGGTTACAGGCCAGTGCTACTGCAAACCCGGGTTTGGGGGCAAAACCTGTCGTGAGTGCAGGGAGCTCTTCTGGGGTGAGCCCAATGTGAAATGTCAGGGTAAGTGAACCACCGCTCCAACGTTTTGTCATTTTATTGAATTCTCTGCCCACATTGCTTGTCATAAGCGATCAACAACTGTCCACGCGATGTCTGTGCCCCTGTGTCTGCGCCAAGTCGATAACTTTTCCAGGAATGCACTTGGCTGCTGTCAGATCTTCTCTACAGCACCTCCTATCTCAGAGGAGCCTGACAACAGGGCAAGGGTCACCAGCATGATAGAACACGGAGGTCCTTAAATAGAAGGTCACGAGTATTTTCGGTGCTCTACATGAATGGTAAAGAACTGAAGAAATAAATAAGCTGTAATAAACAGTGTTTTAAATGTGCACTGTCACTGTTTTGTATAGACAGGGTTGTACAAATGTGGATTTTTACAGTAAATTACAGTAGTTCCATAAATGTGATACAAGTTCTGTAATGTGGGAACAGTGGGGCACTGGTACGGAGAAGCCGCCTCCCCCAATCCAGTGTCAATGTGAATGGAAACCAGATGTGCTTAAATGTGGTGCATGTCAAAGCCTTGCAGTGAGATGAAGTGTAACACTGCCATCTGCCTTCACTGAGAGTGTACAGGCAGCCATCTGCGTCTTAACCAGTTATGGAAGAAATTGTTTCACCCAATTCCTGCTGGTTGAACCAGCACAAGGTCACTCCACCAAAGTTAATTCAGCCAATGGTCAGTTACAGAAATGAGTCCTGAATAACAGCAGTTTGCCAGTCCTCAGTCACAGCAGACCTGCTCACTTTCTGCTGCATGTTTGCGCTGCAAAATCGCAAAACTGGAAAGCTGTGCATGAGAAACTAGATCACTAAGCATGTGTGTCCCGGGAGTTTGTCATGTTCCTTTTGTCATGCACAGTGGCTGTTCCTCTGTTTAAATTGCAGTCCCAGGATGAGTAGTGAATCTTTAGTGTTTCTGCATTTACATTTCATTTATTCCCATGATCAGTACACGGTGGAAGGGCTTCTTCAATGAGTCAGGATGCATGACGGTGATTCACCCGCTTGACTGTAACTCCAACTCTGTTTACTGTGTATTTCCTGTTACTAGTGCTCTTTAAGTGACTGAGATTCTCTGATTGCCACTTGCTATGATGGACTGGCATCCTGTGCATGGATGGCGGAACTAGATGTGCAATACATTTTGTAAACTAAATCATCATGAAAGATGATGGTATCAGAGCTGAAGTTTTGCATTATATCTGTAGAGTCCAGCTGGAACGGATGTTCTGAAAGAGCAGCGTCCTCCCAGGCCTGTTTTGTTTACAAGTTCTTGGTCATGTTCTCTTGTCCAGGCAAATAAGTTCTACACGCTTGAGGAGTGGAGAGTTCTCAGAAATGAGAACCATATGGGACTCAGAGAAACCCCACCCACGTAACCATGGTGGCACGTGTACAATAACACGGCACAGATGTGCCGACAGGCATGGGAATCAGCTGCTGGTCCATTTCACGATGAGGCTTCTGCACTGCATGGCTTAGTGTTCATACATCCTGTCACAGTGCTGCCCGTAATCACTGTACTCTTTCATGACATCATCTCAGCCCCACAGCTGTTCTGCCTCCCTCTGCCAGTGGGGGGAGCCTGAGAGTGGGTGTGCAAACATCTGTGTCGCTCCCATGGAGTGTTCCCAACCTGCCTCTGATTCCTCACTTTTTCTAAATGTGATGTTGTGTAACAAACTGGAGCTGCACAATTATGGTTTCTCTTTTCATAATATTATTTGCAGTATAAGATAAGAGTATGACATATTTAGTAACTAATGGTGTATGCGTGCTTATGTGTCTTGACAGAAGACACTATGTATCTCCGAAAGCCTTGGGAACAGAAGGTTCAGATCAAAGGAGACAAAATTCTGTTTTCCCCTAAAGGGAGATACGATATAAATATATATATATATATATATATATATAAAGATGTAAAGGGAGATAGATATAAATAACGGTTCAGTTTAATTTCTTCTTGCTTCTCCAGAATTTGCGCTAAAGTTTGTTGTTGCAATCTTTGTCCTCTAGCATTAGCAGACTTTGTGTACTCTGCGCCATGGTACATCTTTAGATGTTTGATCAAATTGCTTGTGTCTAATGACGTGCTGTCCCCTCCTTTTAACACTTTAGCAGAACAGACCTTAGTCTGACAAAATGTTGCAGTTCTGAGTTTTAGCGTAATGTTGCAATTAGGTGGTATCGGCACTTGGTATCGGACAATTTTTGCAAGTATAAGTATATGAGCGCAGTATCGGCCCAAAACTTGATGCCGGTATCACTACATGCCTAGTTATTGCTTAAATAATGCATTGATTTACAGAAATTAAGCCTGTCTGAAGCTGACTGTAACTCCACAACTGCAAGTAAAATGCATCTATCGAGTGAGAGGACTACATTTTTATTCCAAATACAATGCACTTATAACCCAAACCCCATATCCAATTCTCTGAGTTCGATGAACATGTGCTTGTGTGCAGGTCAACAGCTTTTTAACCAGTGCCTCAGCCTTGGATGTGTGTTCTTTTGCAGCTTGTGACTGTGACCCCAGGGGCATCTCCGTTGAGCAGTGCCACAAGACCACAGGTCATTGCGTGTGTGTGGAGGGCGTCGCTGGTCCCCGGTGTGACACCTGTGCGCGAGGCTACACGGGCGAATTCCCTGACTGTGTCCGCTGCCACAAATGCTTTGCCGTGTGGGACCAGATCGTCAGTGATCTCACCAACAGGACGCAGCAACTTTTGAAGAAGGTGGACACTCTCAAGGTCAGCGGTGTTATCGGACCCTATCGGGACACCATTGACGACATGGAGCAGAGTGTTGGCGCCATCAGGGCCATCCTGGCCCAGAATCCAGCCACCCAACCTCTCACAGAAATCCAGAAGCTTCTAGAGGAATCAAGGTTTGGTACCTATGAATTTGAGGGCAACAATCAGACAGTTTGTTATGTGCTGGAATCAGACAATGAGAAGGACATTGTTTATATACAGTAAGAACTTCAAACCATTGATTCGGCACAGGGTTTCCATTTTGCCACAGGGTTTTCATTAGGTCAGAGACTCAAGCTTGTAAATCTTAAAAGAATTAAAAGAAAGAAAGCTAAAAGAATTCCTGCAGCATGCCTGATTTCTGATAGCAGTTAAATCACATTTTGAACAATCACTCCTTGTCCCTCACCGTAAATCAATTACTCTTCATGCATAGCTTCTAACGTGACAGAATGACTGCATTTTGTTCCCATATCCCTCTCTCAGAAACTTGCTAGCAAAAATGGATACCAAGCTGAATGTTACAGAGGAGGCCCTCAGTCAAATCTCGTTAGATGCCAACAGCACTGGCGTAAAATTGGACTCACTCAGTGAGGAAGCTCTGGTGCTACAGAAGACAGTCAAAGACCTGCAGGAGCAGGTGGATTTTGTGAAGAATTCAGATATACAGGGTGGGTACCAAGGTGTATAGGGCAATGCCTGGCTTAATGCACTTTATAATATTGCAGTTTAAAAGGTTTCTGCTAGAAAATGTTCCTGGTTATTTAAAACTGCTGCTCTTCAATGTAGCTTCTCTGTATTTTAAGGAGCAATGCACAGCATCACCAAGTATTACCAGCAGTCTATAGATTCAGAGGCACTCGTGAATGCATCCACTACGGATGCCGACAGCATAGTGCAGCAGTCTGCCTTGCTCCGGAAGAGGGTGGAGGAGAAGATTAATGAAATCAAGGAAGAGTTTGACCGAAACGAGGAGAATCACACAAGGACACTGGATGAGCTTGTTAATCAGCTAGAGACTCTTGACCTGAGAGATCTCAATGAAAAGGTGATGGTTTAGGAATTCCAAACGTCTTAATGGCTATATGCAGTTTTGGGACTGGCATGATATTTCTATTTTGGTTCCATCACGTAAGCAAAAAGAGGGTTAATTCTGAATAAGTGGCTGACTGAAAGTACACACACAGAAGAAAAGATGAAGAGGTTTAGTTCCTTGATTAGTCCATATCTATATGCTTTCCTGTAGACATGCGGACAACCAGCAGGCTCCAAGAGCTGTGCTGAATCTCCCTGTGGGGGGCTGACCTGCCTCAACGATGATGGCACCAAGAAGTGTGGTGGTGAAGGATGTGACGGCCTGGTCTCCAACACCCGCAATGCCTGGCAGAAAGCAAAAGACTTCGACAAGGAGATCTTCAATGCTCTTGAGGAGGTGGACAAACTCTCCAGGATGGTAGACTTCCATTTTCTTTACTATCAGCACAAAATGAAAAGTATAACTAACATTTTATAAAACATAAGCGTTTCTAAAGAAGAAATTGTGACTACCCTGTACATGTTACTTGAGAAGTATTGCTGATCCACTTAACCACTGACAGGTGCTTAACTACACCTCTCCCAATATCACCACCAGGTTTCAGAGGCAAAGGTGAAGGCGGACAAAGCCAAAGCAAATGCTCAGGAGATTCTTCTTAAAAGCAATGCGACCAAGCAGCGTGTGGACCAAAGCAATGAGGAACTGCTTAAACTGATCAAACAGATCAGGGACTTTCTCACCCGTATGTGTCCATTCAGTTTGAATATCTCAGATGTTTAAAAATGACCTCAAAATTTAATCTAGTGTTAGGGTGGAGAACCCACTTCCTTTGGCAGGTAGATTATCTACATAATTTAGAGTTTCCATTAAGAACTCTAATAACTGTCTTATACCTTAACAATTAACCAGTGAGTAAAAAGTAAGCGAGTGAATCACTGGAATTTCTTTGAGTGATGTTCTTTGGTCTCCCTATGACCACAGAAGATGGTGCAGACCCAGAGAGCATTGAAATCGTGGCTAACCAAGTGCTAGAGATGCAAATGCCCACAACACCAGCTCAGCTGCAGAATCTGAAGGATGAGATCCAGGAACGTGTGCGCAACCTAACAGAGGTGGATGAGGTTCTGAGCCAGAGTGCGGCAGACATTCAGAGAGCTGAAGCATTGCTGGCCCAAGCCCGCAAAGCCAGGTGAGAACAGGATGGTGAAACTAGGGGTTTGGGAGGAAGCAGGGCAGTCCCTGAAAACAGGGGTGTAAATACGGAAATATTCCTCACTTTTACTCTCAGAATTCCTGATATAAACCGCTGACCTTCTGTTGTAGTGAGGAAGCTAATAATGTGAAGGATACAGCCATGATGGTGAAGGAGGCCCTGGAGAAGGCAGAACGTGCCCAGACTGCTGCCTCCAAAGCCATTAAACAGGCTAACAACAACATTAAGGGCACCCAGGATCTACTGACAACAGTGAGTATCCCAGAATGCAGCGGTAAGCCTAAACAGCAGCTAATTCCCAGAATTCTGTTCAAGTAGCTGTCAGTGCTGAAAAGGAGAATTCAAAGGCCCCTGTGGGGGACACCTGTGCACTAGTGCTGAGCGGTATGACCAAAAATTTGTATCACATTATTTTTTAAGATTATGCCGGTTTCATGAAATATCGCAGTAATTTTTTCCCAAGTTCAACCTTACTGCAGCATCAAGCGTTTATATCAATAAAATGTGTTTATGACTTTTTTAAAATACACATTTTTATTCAATAGGCTTTTATAAAAATAATGTACATTTAGCTTTATAGTATAACTGACGTTTTATTACGTTAATAATGAATATTTAGCTAGATAGCTATGTGTTTTATTGATGTTAACTGTATATTTAGCTCCATTGAGACACATTTAATTCATTATTACCATATATTCAGCTTAACTGGTATGATTATTATAATTAGTACCATGACAAATCGATTTTGCTTTGCCGATATGCATTGAATTGCATATTATATTACACTTAACCCAAATTAGCAGCCTAACTGAAGTAGTACGCCTTAAAGGGATTTTGTACCAAAAAGAACTTGATGTCCCTTCCATGCCATCTCAGGTGGAGTCTGAAACGGCAAACTCAGAGTTTAAACTGAACAACGCCACCCAGAGGCTGCTGCAACTAGAGAAAAACTTGGATATGATAAAGATGAAGGGCCAAACAAATGCCCTGAGTGCTGAGCAAACGGAGAGCTTGGCGAAGAAGACCGGTCAAGAGGCTGAGCAAGTCAGAATAGTGTGTAGCAGAGATAAGAACCGACTGCTGCTTTGCACTTCCTCTGCTTTTCAAAACCTAATGTTAATCTCTTGGCATACTGTTGCAATTGTTTCTATCTGCTAGTATTTTTAAGCGAAGCAATTTAACCAACTTGTAAATTGACAGGAGCTGGACAAAGAGTTGCAGGAAAAGTACATCTCAGTGGAGAATCTGATAAGCCAGAAGGCCAGTGGTGTGGCCGGTGCCAGGAGGAGGGCAGAGCAGCTGCAGCAGCAGGCAAAGGAGATGCTGTCCCAGGCCAGCAGCAGGCTGCAGCTACTGGAAGGTGGGAGAGTCAATGCACACAATTAGTATATACACCTGAATATTTTCACCAGATCTCTGAGTAGGAATTCTTAGGGGATTCACACTGATAACTTAGATGAAAATTCATTTGAAACTCTTTTTCCAGATTTAGAAAAATCATATGAAGAGAATCAGAAGGTATTAGAGGACAAGGCAGGTGAGCTGGCAGAGTTGGAGAAAACCATTCAAGATCTGCTACAAGAAATCAGCAGCAAAGTCACGATGTACAGCACCTGTGTGTTTTAACTGTGCGACAGAGTCCAGCAAAGCTCCTAATTCCATAGATTCACCATGAAATTCAACACCCAAAGAGCCTAAGCAATGTGTTGATTCATAAAAACTTTTATAATGAGAACCAAATCACCTTTAACAATCCCCACACTATATCATGTTAAAACAAAGAACTTAATGCAATCACTCAGTTTTTGACCATGTAGTTGAATTTTTTTAAAAGAACAATTAAAATAGTTACACCGCGTGTTTAAAATGTTCATTCAAGATGTAGTACCAAAAGTGTGATATAAAAGCTGAAGCACTTTCTGTCCGAATGTTTATTCCCCACGAGAGCTGAGCTGTCAATGACAATAGTATATTGACATTACTACTGTATA
Organism: Mormyrus hasselquistii; assembly: GCA_026779605.1. NCBI lineage: Eukaryota > Metazoa > Chordata > Actinopteri > Osteoglossiformes > Mormyridae > Mormyrus > Mormyrus hasselquistii. Next base: position 9,227,973 of record JAODKE010000001.1, read on the forward strand.
CAGTTTCACAATATATAAACCTCACACAGCTAAAGCAAGATTTTATCTTCAGAATATTACATTAAACCTCCAGCCAACATGTTTTGCTCACAAAACTCCCTTTTTCTCGCAGATATTCATACACACTAGGTTGCTGATGTAACACCTCTAGCAGGTCATCCTTTACGTTCCTTAATGAAGTGCGGGGCTCTCAGACAGATAATGATTGGCTCAAAACGTGGGTACAAGAGGAACGTAGAGCCTCTCTGAAGCAGAAGAACAGCACACTTCACATAGCCAAACACCTTCACTGTATAACAGAGAAAACAAAGTGACCATTGAGTCCTGAAGAAGATTTACCTTATATTTGGAATTTGCAGTGTCTATGGCATTTTCTAGTTTACTAACATGGCATGTTGTTGAATGTGTCCAGCAGTTGTTTATTTATTCATTTCCAAAAAAAAAATATTAGTAAATAAACTTTATTTATATAACATTTTAAAAACAGCTTCTGCTAACCAAAGTGCTTCACATATGCAAAGAAATAATAATAAAGGAATATATACAAAAACGGGTTCCTAAGCCAACACACCTGAACCCCTCTTTAAAACAAATGATTAATACAATTGTCAAATGTATTTAAAAATGTCTTCATCATCATTTAAAATGAGAGTTCTTCATTTGCCCTCAAAACAGCTGTGATGTCAGCAGTGTATTGTGTTCATCGAAAAAGCAGCAGAACCTTTTACAAACAGGGCAGCCCAGCTGACAAACGCCTCAAACAGTGTCAGAAAGGGAGGGGGCATGTGGAGCCTTATGGATAAATTGATGGGTGGGCAGATGGATGGATGTGAAAGTGCAGTGAGATTCAACCCCTGAGGGGAAACCCCTTCTATGATTTCAACATCGTAGCCATTGGAGGGAGCAGTTGCAGTCAATCCAATCAGATGTGCAGAGTTGCTTCACTGAAATGCTACAGGTTCACTCTGCAGAAGAGAGCTGAGGAGCATTGCGGAGGGAGACGAAGCCAGAGGACACAGCTGTAGCCTCTTTGGGCCATACCCTCCCCTTGGACAATCCCTTGACCTTGTGTGCTGTATCCCCAGTGGTGTTTACAACACTTAATAATATATGTGCAGTCGTGATAGTGTTCATATACTATGTGTCCTTTGATTAAATGGTACCCCCATTCAGGATGTCCCTTGTCCTGTGCCCTCTGCTTCCATAGGCTCCAGGCTCATGGCACAGTAAAGGCATTAATAGCTGTACCGACAGTGGAGTAAAGTAATGGTACATTTGCTCTAACTGCCTGCAGTTCAGCTGGGTATCTAGTAGGACACTACGCCTAATGAGCGGCAGCTAGTCCTTGTTTGAATAAATGCTGATAACTGATGCGCCTTAAAGAGATAACACCACTCCACAGAATCAGATATAAATAGCCTTCCATTAAATATAGTGTGCCAAAAAATCAGGTTATTATTCAACATTTTAAGTATTTACCTATACAGTAAAGAGACAGTCAACAACAGCCGTGCATTTTGACAGCCGAAATTACCTTGCATGATACAGTTTACGGTGAACTTACGTCGTTCGTGAAGGATTCGTTCATCGCCATGCACCGATGCCTTCCTTGAATTTAATATATTATGTTGCTTGTGGACAGTTGTACGGCACTTCGTAATCCCCGTCGAAATGATACTCCCGCAGTTTCATTACCCATCCCCTTTCGTTACAGTTTTTAAAAGCAGCTGTCGTCGGTAACGGGCAACCCTTACGCATGAGAGAGAGACGGAACCCCCCCAAAAAATCCCCCTCCAGCAGCCTCAGTAGGTGACCCCAGTCCCCCACAACCAGGGGCGGATTAACGCACAGGCTAGATATGGTTTAAGCCTAGGGGCCCCACGTGTGCCAGCCTGCAAGGGGGCCCCCATTGGCCAGTAAAAAATATATAATTTTATTTA
>JAODKE010000001.1:9235611-9247737 GCA_026779605.1 Mormyrus hasselquistii
CGACCGAGCTCCCCAGGCATGACAGAACAGCCTTCCCGCAGCTGTCTCGCAGCCCCCCCGTACAGAGCTCCCCAGGTATGACAGAACAGCCTTCCCGCAGCTGTCTCGCAGCCCCCCAGTACAGAGCTCCCCAGGTATGACAGAACAGCCTTCCTGCAGCTGTCTCGCAGCCCCCCAGCACGGAGCTCCCCAGGTATGACAGAACAGCCTCCCTGCAGCTGTCTCGCAGCCTCCCAGTACGGAGCCCCCCAGGTATGACAGAACAGCCTCCCGGCAGCTGTCTCGCCTCACCTTTTATCGGAAATGTAACCTTTCCTTTTCATATTGGGAACAGCATGATCCGCTCCTGGACTGGCAGCGAACATAGGCTCGTGCACGAGGGCCCAAAGTGGGGGTGTGTAGCACCTTCGGCTTCTCTGGGGGGGGGGGGGTAGGGGTGCGGTTAACTCTATCTAGAGCACTAGGGAGATTTCACAGATCTCTTTAGTACTTGAATTTCACGTTACGTGTTTCACTTGCATCTTTTAATTCCCTCTAATTAATCTCCATTAACAATGAACCCATACTTGCCCAGATGACCACTTGACCCCTCATCCTGCTTTTCCTATTGGCTCTTCCTTTTCTCAGTAACATCCTGGCCCCTATTCTTGTCATTACCGTTTGCACGCCATGTTTTCCGTCCTCACAGGAGTTCCCCACCTTTCACGAAAAATTCCACATGCTTTCCAACATGGAAACGCACGTCTCCTACTCCCCACTTCCGCCCCCCTGCACCCCCCTGGTCCTTTTCAGCTGACCCCTCCCCAAGCCTCTTCTCAGAGCACACACATCAGCTGCTCCTTTTTTTAACTTGCATATGTGTCTCCTGTCTCAAATTCAGCATGAATCCTTCGGCCAACCGCTACCTGGTGTCCCGGCCCATCTATTCCAACCAGGAGTTTGAGCAGGATAACGAGCGTAACGTACAGGAGAGTGCCACCTGGTGGGCGCGGCTTGGCAGGTCTTGCGGGTGAGTCAACCGGTCGCCCATAGCATCCCCAGAAAGGGAACGTGTTGCTTCATGTGTCAAGGTATAGCAGTGATACAACATTTTAGAATTAAGTGTTGTCACCGTGCACAACAACGAAATGTGTTCTCTTCATTTAATCCATATGTGACAATGTGACATAGCAGGGGGCGGCTAATTCAGCGCCCGGGGAGTAGTGCTTGGGGGCAGTATCTTGCTCAGGGTACCTCAGTGGTGCCTTGCTGGTCGGAGATCTGAACCTGCAATATTACAAGTGCACATCCCTCACCATTAAGGCACCACTGCACTCAGATAAATGCTAATTGCTACAGATAAATGTTTCTTTGCTGTTGGGAATGATTCTCTGACCGCAGCATATGTGTTTTACAGTGAGGTATGTTGGGTTTTACCCACAGATGCACGGATAAGACAGCTCTGAGACTGCTTAAACGAATCTTCCCAGTCGTGGATTGGATCTCCAGATACCCAATCAGGGAGTGGCTGCTCAGTGATGTCATCTCTGGTATCAGCACAGGGCTGGTGTGTAGCTTGCAGGGTGAGTATTACTGACTGCTAACAGATACCTGTAAATATTTAGGTACTGTGTTGGGGGATGTTTTTCTCCAGCATTACTGTATGTAAAAGTCTGATATACAGTACAGGTATCAGCACTATATGTTTCATTCATGTGTAAAATATGGATATGATTTGATTTAGAGTCACACTTGAATGTTACAGTATGGTGCTCTGAATGTAAGCTGAAGGTTGTTTGTCTGGCCTGTACTTTAATGACTAATGATATGCTGTAGGGGGCGCTGCTCTGCGGCTATATATATTGCATCAATAGTGATGTGACCCCCCCAAATGCTGACCCTGCCTGTGTCCCTCAGGCCTGGCCTACGCTCTGCTGGTGTCTGTGGCTCCTATCTACGGGCTCTATTCCGCCTTCTTCCCCATCCTGACCTACTTCCTGCTAGGAACCTCCAAGCACATCTCAGTTGGTGAGCCCCCTCCCCCTCCGCCATCCCTCCCACCCCAAAATACTGCAACAGTCAACAGCCAAACCTTTATGCTCTCCTTTAACGTTTTACCTCAGTAATGGTACTTCCCGCTGGATGCTGTCAGTGCACCCAGGTGCCTCAGTGATTACTGACGGCAGAGTGATTTTGTGTTTGTTCTAATAATTGTTGATGTAACATCTTTGAATTACTACATGTGTTGTGACAATCAGAGCCTTTGATTCATAACAACAAGGTCAGTGAACCTCATATATGCCTATAAGATTACACTTCACCCACATTCAACCTGTCCCCCCCCCCACCCTCAGGACCATTTCCAGTAACCTGCCTGATGGTGGGCTCCATGGTATTGACTCTTGCCCCTGATGACGACTTCCTGCTTCCTCTGAATGACACCAATATGAACCGGACGACTGCAGATGTGGATGCCAGGGAAGCACAAAGAATTTTGGTGGCCAGTTCCATGACAGTGCTGATTGGTTTGTTTCAGGTAAAACCATTTCCACGCTGAAAAGCACACTGTAAGCACAAACTAAGTCTGTCATTTTTAATTAATCATTTAATTGTTTATATAAAGGTAAGCTTTAAGGCAGGGGATTCAAACTCTAGTCCTGGGGTTCGGAGCCCTGTGTAGCTTAGTTCTTTCCCTGTTCCACCACAAATGATTCAGCTCAAAAGCTGTGTGGTATTTAGCACAAGGAGTTGAATCAGGTGTGTTAAATGAGGGGAAACCCAAAAATGTGCAGGGCTCCGGCCCCCCAGGACTGGAGTTTGACACGCATGCTTTAAGGTAACATTTGGCACTAAGAAACAAATCTCACAATATGATTCGCTGATGTGAATCAACAACTATTTGTTGAAAGTCATATGAGTATTAGTGAGTAAAATGAGTAAAAGTCAAAATAATTTTCAAATGCACTGAAACTTTACATCATAGAATCATTATGGAAAAATAATAAATCAAAGAGATTTTGGCTACTACTGTGATCGATGTTTCATGCATTTGACGGAAAAATGAGACACCTCCATGGAAACAAAGCTGGCTTAGTTCTCTGAAGAGACTGTCCCTGCATTGTGGTCCATGTTGGTCTTTCCAGGTGGTGATGGGGCTTCTGCAGGTGGGCTTCCTGGTGCGATACCTGTCAGACCCTCTTGTTGGGGGATTCACCACAGCTGCTGCCCTCCATGTGCTCGTCTCCCAGATGAAGACCATCCTTTCTGTGCAAACCGGTAACCACAATGGAGTCTTCTCCATTGCATATGTGAGTCCTCTGACCAGCTAGGGGAATTTTTCTTGATGTGCCCCATGCATATGGAATTGTTGCATTTTTTGCCCATATTACCACAATAATTAAAAACAGGAATAACTCTTGTCTATGCATCATCAGTCTTTGGAAACTGAATAAAACAGGATTCTGGTCCATATATTGTTTTAGTTGAAAGATGTTCCATATAGACCTGGTCTAACTCACATTTTCCTCCTCCTTACACCTTCATAAAGAACATTTTTGTTGCTTGTTTCTCTCTTGCTCCTTTGTGTAAATGCCCATCATCAATAAATACTTTCTAGCCAAAGCACCTTCCATGGTGTCTCTTATCCCCCAGTTACTTCCCTTGTGGTGTTTCACAGACCCCTCCTTTTCTATTTGATTTCTCACCATCACTGGTCTAGATACTGAGTGATGTATTTAGAAACATCAGGCAAACCAATGTGGCTGACCTTGTGGCAGGCCTGTTGACCATTGTCATAGTGATGGTGGTGAAGGAAGTCAACACCAAATTCCAGCACAAGATCCCGGTATCCATTCCTATTGAAGTCATTGTGGTGAGTATCTCATGGTGCAATATAGCTGTTGTAGTATTGGGTGACTGGTGACTTTACAAGACAGAGATCCTGCTATTGTCCTCATCGCCACCTCTTACTCTTACCAGCATATGAGTTTGTAGAAATCGTAAAAATGAACTTCTGCTGTATTTTGGCCACCTTGTAATAATTTTCCTCTTCCGTGATATGCTCTACCTGGTCCCACCCCTCCTGGCGGTTCTGTAAGACCGTGATTGCCACTGGGATCTCCTATGGGGTGAACCTGGACTCACGCTATGGCGCCAGCATTGTGCGCAGCATCCCCACGGGGTAGGAGGGCTTCCTGTCACCCTTCCAGTTACACTCTTCCTGTTACTGCTCTTTGTTCGTGATGGAGTAGAAGCTTGTGGTCTTTCAGAAGAAGAAGTCAAACCAGATTTATTCAACAATTGCTGCTTTCATACAACAGGCATGCCTTAAATACTGTAGCACAGAAACATCCCCTTCTGTCATTTGATTTGGTCAGCAACTCAAACAGTACAGTACAGCAAGAGAAAGGTGAGGTCAACCAGTATTGCGTGTGTTTCTCTGACAAGTGGTTGATGATGTGTGCCTCTATCACCTACATTGTTAGGTTCACTGCTCCTCATCCCCCTGATCAGAGCCTCTTCTGGCAGATGCTGGAATCAAGCTTTTCCACGGCTGTGGTGAGCTACGCTCTGGCTGTGTCGGTGGCCAAAGTATATGCTGCCAAACATGACTACATCATCGATGGCAACCAGGTAGGCAAGGCCCCAGACTTCTTATAATCATTACAGCAGGGTTGGATTATTACATTAGGGTTTAACAGTAAGACATTTGACACATAGGGTTTGGTCATTTTAGTATCGTTTGACTGTGAGACATGATCTTTATCGCTTGTTCATTCTTCTCCTTCTCTCAGGAGCTGATAGCATTTGGCATCAGCAATATCTTCAGCGGCTGCTTCTCCAGCTTTGTGGCCAGTACTGCTCTGTCTCGCACTGCAGTGCAGGAGAGCACTGGGGGAAAGAGCCAGGTATGCCTTGTCCACAAATTCACCTATAATTACTCAAGCAATTAATGATTTTGGGTTGGAAGCCATCATATAATTCATTAATTCTTGCAGGTTGCTAATGTAGGATGAAGATTAAAATGATGGTCATGGGTCATTATGGTATTCACTGCCCATGTTGCAGTTTGTTGGCATGACTACCATGTAACCGATTACTGTAACTTTGCTGCAGGTTGCTGGTATGATCTCGGCTGTCATGGTTATGATAGTGATTTTGGCACTCGGTCACCTCTTGGAACCTCTGCAGAAGGTGGGTTGTGCTTCTGGAGACATGTAAAATGTGATTCCGCCTGCATCCTCACACTGATCCTGGACCCTGATTGTTCCTTAGTCGGTGCTGGCTGCCATCGTCATCGCTAACCTCAAAGGAATGTTCAAGCAGGTTCTGGACGTTCCGGTTCTGTGGCGGCAGAACAGATCCGACTGTGTGAGTCCCTGGCAAACTGGAGCAGGACCCAGCATAACACAGTTGATTCCTGTAAACAGTACCAGTTTATATCTTGCTCTGCCATATATCCAATTGTCTGAGTTATATGCAGTAAAAGCAAACCTGCACTATGATAACAGAGATTAAAATGAGAGAATCTCATCACACCCAGTCATTTACAGGTTTTTTACAGGTTTATTATCAGAATCATGTTTCATTGTTTTGGTATTCAGGTCTAACTAGCCTCAACCTTGATCCTTAATGATTTTGTTGCTCCAGCTGATCTGGATTGCCACCTGCCTGGCCTCTGTTGCTTTGGGGCTCGATGTTGGTCTGCTGACTGGCCTGATCTTTGAGATGGGCACCGTTGTCGTTAGGACTCAGTTGTAAGTCATAGATGATTTGTGTTACATTTATCGGGTGCTATAGAAAGCCGATCTATATGTATTATTTTTATGTACATATATACATATTTTATATATGCATGTATATGTTATATACATATGCAGGAGTAGTTTTTGTATATTAGTTTTTGTTAAGTAAATATTGTTCTTTCATTGGTGATGAAGTTTCTCATACTAGTTACAGTCATTGACTGTAACTAGTCAATGTAACACACTGGTTGAGGCAAGAACAGGACCCGCGAGTGTTTGCTGCATGGTTTGAAGTAAACATGCTTAGAAATGGAAACAAATTCTGCGAATTGGTTTCAGGCGGGGCCCTGTGCCATAGGGAGCCCCTGGTGATCCTTGTGGGTCCCATTATGTTCGAAATGTGCCCTTATGAAACAGCTGATAAGTAGTTGTAAATCTCCAATGGTGAAACAAACAAAAAAATCTCCATAGTCTAAAAAAAATCTTCGACACTTTTTGTAAAAGTGCACACTTTTAAACCCCACACTTTTTGTACACCATTTGTACATGAGTGCACAATTTTCAACCCCTACACAAGGGAGCAGCACATGGCAGCTGTGAGGGAGGGTCTCACACTACGTTAACAGTCTGTGTTTTATGTCCATTCAGTATATTTGCACAGACTGTGATGATGATGGCAGTGGAAAGGCAGTACAGAAAAAAGAAAATCAGATATTCCTGTCATTTCCAAATAAAACTGTAAAACTTTCCCTTCTGTCATCGAAGCCCCACGTGTTCAACTCTTGGGAGTCTTCCTGGTACCGACATCTACAGAAACGTGAAGGACTACAAGAGTGTGAGTCCCGCTGCCATGCTGGTCTGTGAGGTCCACTCTTAACCCTACGATGGCTCATGTCCTCCTGTGGCTTCTCTTTTTCTGAGCGAGCGAAATTCCAGCGCCGGTAGAGTACGTCCCCGTGGGTCGGATCATGCAGAGGCGCTGAGCAGGAATCCCAGACTGATTAGGAATGCCTCTTACTCCTAGGTTGTGGAGGTGGCTGGAGTGAAGATCTTTAAGTGCAATGCGCCCATTTACTTTGCCAACATCGACTACTTTAAAGAGCAGCTCAGAACAGCGGTAGGTGTCAACTGAGTAGATAGTGTGGGTTAGCAGGTTCTAGAAGAATTATGCTACCTTCAACCAGGCAAAAATGGCCTTAAAGAAACTTTAAGCAACGTGATAGCTTCTTAAAGAGCCCATTGACTAAGTGGGATCCATAAAAAAACATTCATGAGACCAAAGTGTGGATTTATCGTTCTACATAGGTCGGCTTTGATGCTGTCCGTGTCTTCAAGAAGAGGAACAAGGCGCTGCACAAGATCCAAAAATTGATTAAGAAGGGTCAGCTGAAGCCCACTGAGGTGAGATTAAATCAGAGTCCTCATTATTCACTTTATCTCCTCTTAATGATCAACCTGTCTGCTTGGATCTTAGTGCAGTGGAACATTTTCACATGAGACTTTATCGATTCTTCTCTTATCAAGTGTTATGGACAGTTTTCCGTTGTCATACAGTATGAAATTTTCCATTCTTATCAAGGCTAATAATAGTTATGTCCAGCCCATCCTGTGTTCTGAACCCTTCTGTCTCCTTCCTCACGTGACCCTGATGAGCCACACCTGTTGCTTGCTACCCCTCAGTAGTCTTTGTATTTAAGTACCTGTTTGTCTTGTCAGCCCCAGTCCGGTTATTGATATTGCTCCTCCTAACCATATCGATCTCCATATTCGGCTTACAGCTCTGACCCCTCACAGTCTCGTTCATTTCCCTGCTCTCGTTCAGTTCAATATATGTTTGTCAAAATGCCTGCCTTTGGGTCCTTCATCTTACTACTTGTGATAATAGTTTCCATGAGCCTAATCACATGATGGGCTATGTGCTCTGCCTGTACATGGACAAAAGTGTCCATTAAATTTAAAAAAATGAACTTCTGTCCTGTACCAGAAGTGATCTTCATTTTGACTTCTATCTCGCTGGCTTCTTCCACCTCCATCCCAGAACGGGGTGATATCTGTGAACACGCTGGGTCAGGACAACCAGGGCTTTGAGGGTGAGCAAGTGACGGCACCCCCACATGGAGAGGCGGAAGAGGCCTTCCGTGTGGACTGGGCCTCTGAGCTACCAGTGCCAGTGACGGTGCCTAGAGTCCACATCCACAGCCTGGTGCTCGACTTCTCTGCTGTCTCCTTTCTGGATGTGGTGGCTGTGAAGGCCCTCAGAATGGTACGTCCACATCCTGCCCAATAATGTCCACCACAGCACTTTCGCAACAGTCCAAGGTCCAGGAGGTGGCACTATTCAACAGCCCATTTAAGGCTCTTCAAAAACTGAACACCTTCATACACTGAACATTCACCTGTGTTATGCTGTACACACATGGCTTCTCTTTGCTTTTGCAAGTTTTTTCAAAGTTTTAGTTTATCAGTTAGAATGACCTATTTTTCACTTTTGGTCATTTAAAGGTCAGGTCATTTACAGGAGGGATAACCTGTGCTGCAATACTGTGATTTCTTATTGCTCCGTAATGCATGAGAATGTAATTTATGCGTTATCTATATGCATTGCGACATCACAAAGGTTTTATTTGCTCATATCAGTCAGGCTCTAAGGTACTGTATCTCTCCTCTGCCACACAGGTAATTAAAGAGTTCATTAGGATCAAAGTCAATGTCTTCATTGCAGGCTGTGACGGTATGATGACGCACCCCTTCCTCACCACACACACCACACAGCCCAGTCCTTACACTCATGAATGGTGAAGATTAACTTAATGATGTTGCTTGGCAGATGGTCATTTTTATGTCTTAAACATGTGTGAGACACAGACAAATACATTAGAATTGGTAACACATGAGTCTTTGCCCCAGATCAATTGATTTCCATAGCAGTAACAGATGCATAGTTTTTAATGTGGTAAATATCTGGACGTCTTGTTGAGTTGCAAAAAACGCTTGTGTCGCAGATGAAATGGTCCGGAATTTGGACTCACTGGCCTTCTTTGATGAGGTGGTGACAAGAGACCTCCTCTTCCTGTCCATTCATGATGCAGTCCTCTTCATCAGACTACGACAGCTGAGTCATGGTCTGCAGAATCCCATTCTGGAGAAGGTAAGTAGCATGTCTGGTATTGTCTGGTACTGATAGTGCTGGGTGTATGGCAGGAAGCTTTCATGTGAGATTCTGGGTGTGTCCCCACCCAAACACTGTCCATTGTCAAATGAGAGCAGCAAAGGTTGACCCTTCATTTCAGAACTATAAGGAAGTCGACTATTTCACCAAAGCAGAGGACCTGACTGAGACCTATGACACCCAGAACAGAGTAAGTCTTCCTTTGCAGTCTTTCCATTCACTTCTTTCCAAAAAAAGTATACGACATAGAAAATGGTGCCAGTATGTCTGATCAGTAGTGAGCTTACAGCCTTTGTCTGCATAACATATATTCTCATCAAGTGGTCAGGCTCTCTTAAGAAATCCAATCCTCTTCATTGTTTTCTACTTATACAACCCAGCTCTTACATTTCTAGGTTCCCAGCTTTGCTTCCACCAGTTTTATAACCAAACAATTGTTTGACACTGGATCCCAAATGTCTCCTGTGACACCAGGTTCTCCAGCCCAGTAAGATATCTGTTCGCTTTTCCCTCTTGTTCCTAGGCAATCTACGGGCTGTCCTAGTGAGGACTAGATGTACAAGACATTCTTCGGAACAGCGCCGCAGTCTGTGCATTCTCTTTTTTGATAACTACGGACACCTTTCTCATTTTAACTGCCCCATCTGGAAAAAGCATGTCCTACTGATCCGGAGTGGAAGGGGCAGGAACACAGAAGCCTGCTCTTTCACCCAAGATGATGGGAAGTTCTCAAAAGCCAAGGCGTGAACTCTGACACTGCAGTTAATTGAAGTAAAAAAGCAGCGGATGTATCTTTTAAGAAGAGCTGTTAAGAAGAAGCACTTTAGACAATCTGTATAAACAACCCTTTTCCTACAGCAAGGTCTTTCTCTTGTTCTGCGTTAAGCCTGTACAGAGAGGCGTAAACAGACTGTCTGATTTGCGCAAAATTGGCAAATCTAGTTCAGGTATTAACCCAAAGTAGGGCATTTTCTGCCCAGGGGTGGTTTGGTGACAGTGAGGGAGGGTTTATCCTGTTTACATGCAAGTCCAAATTTCATGCCCTTACAAAATGTCAAGCAGAACTACATCCTCTTTTCTGTAACAATTTCTCTTAAACCAGGGGTGTCGAACTCCAGTCCTGGAGGGCCGGAGCCCTGTGTAGCTTAGTTCTTTCCCTGTTCCACCACAAATGATTCAGCTGAAGAGCTGTGCTGTAAATAGCACAAGGAGTTGAATCAGGTGTGTTAAATAAGGGTAAACCAAAAACTGTGCAGGGCTCCGGCCCTCCAGATCTGGAGTTTGACAACCCTGTCTTAAACGGTCCTACAAAAGCAGCCTCCGTTTCTGTCCTGGGATCCCCTGGAATCCCCAGGATTTCCGCAATATACAGTAACATGCTATGTGCACCACTGAATTCTGTGGGAAACATGTTGGCAAGAAGTTGAGCCTAATACCACAGGAGTTGTGTTTGGGATTTGTAAACACTGTCACATTCCTTTAGATGCAGAAACTTCCACTTCACAGTTTGTCTGTTTCTTAAGGTCATGAGATTACTGCTTTTGTCCAGTCTGATAACATTTAATGTGAGATCATGTGGGAAGATATTAAGCTGTTAAATAATGTAATATAATGGACAGTGTATTATGTACGGATGTGCAGAGATGGTTTGTCTAATGGCATAATGTCTGAAATTTGCCTGATTTTTGTACTTTCAACCTAGCTGCAATGAATCACTCATTAAAAGGCAGGTAGTATGAACTTCCCCAGATCACTTCAAATGTTTACATTTGAAGGTGACTACTGTTTATTTATTTATCTGACTGGTCCTATGAAAGGTCTTGAGTCATATTAAAATATGCTGAACTACACAGAGACATGTTGAAACACACTGAAACATGCTGATACACCAAAACACATGAAACACACTTAATAACGCAGTGATTCACCAGAAAATACATGAATCACAAACATGCCGAAACAACAAAGCACAACGCCATAAAACAAACCCAGCGGTACAAAACATATTGATTAGGAGAGTATGTGTACTTTCCGAGCACAGTGATTATGTGTTAGAAAATCGGTTGACTGTAAATGCATGCAAAAAAATCATAGACCATGACTGTCTGAAGGCTAACGAGTTAATTTAGATAATCTTCGTTGTAATGAAATTAAGCAACAAACTCACAAAATGGGCTTTTTCCGACTTTCTAAGAACAAAACCAATTAACACCCCTTTTCCTGGTATCTAGTGACTCGGAACTGTCTGGCGCGGTGCTCTTCTCCATCTGCGGCTGCGTTCTGTGCCAGCTGGTGATAAGTTATCAAGCCCGCGTAAAACTGCTACGTTCTTCAGTCGCCTTAATCATGGATTTAGCGCATAATCGTGTATAACAGCTAACTGTCATCTAGGTTTAAAGTTTGTGTCATAAAACCGCCTTTTACGTGTACTGCACTTTCTGTTCTTGCGCAGACCCTCTCGGAACTCTCGGGTTGTGCATAAATATCGTAACGTTTTCAGTGTTAGTGCAAGGCGGGGTTAACATATCAGTAGATGTTAGAAACAAAAATTCAGGTGTGGCTCGGAAGAAACAAACGCTTCATAGTGTCAGTCGATATTTCTTATCAAAAACACCTCCAAAGAGACTTAATAAAGGACACAAGCCAATATATATATATAATGCCGCCGTGATAAATTATATGCCGAGGAAATGATTTATAATAGGAAAATACAAGTTTTTATCTGACTAATATAGCCGTTATCACTTCCATAATTACTGGTCATAGATAGTGAAGAATTAACTTTAAGGCAGTGGAAATTTTTTTTTTTAAAGCTATCAGTATATGTGTAACGTTTTTAGATGTGATGTGACTGAAATAATAGTGTTAAGAACATGCCAACCACTAAAACGTTAACTGCATTTTCAGCTGTTTCCGCTCACATCACAGTACAAAGACATACAATTTGCATCCAGGTATGAACTGGAAATAGGTTCACTGCGTCTTCTCACTGGATTAGTGATATTGGATAATATAAAGGTCTTTGTGTAATGTAACCAAATAGTGGGAATTAGCTAGAAGGTCAGCCGAATCAGTCCAGTCAGATCATGAATGGTGTGGTTGCTGTGGTTTGGCTATTTGCTGCCCACTGGGAAGTGTCATGGATGCATGCTCCGCTCGTCACCCCTGGATCAGCTCAGACCCAGGCTCCGCTCGTAACCCCTGGATCAGCTCAGACACAGGCTCCGCTCGTCA
>JAODKE010000001.1:9247837-9259265 GCA_026779605.1 Mormyrus hasselquistii
TCGTCACCCCTGGATCAGCTCAGACCCCGGCCCCGCTCATAACCCCTGGATCAGCTCAGACCCCGGCTCCGCTCATAACCCCTGGATCAGCTCAGACACAGGCTCCGCTCGTCACCCCTGGATCAGCTCAGACACAGGCTCCGCTCGTCACACCTGGATCAGCTCAGACCCCGGCTCCGCTCGTCACCCCTGGATCAGTTCAGACACAGGCTCCGCTCGTCACCCCTGGATCAGCTCAGACACAGGCTCCGCTCGTCACCCCTAGATCAGCTCAGACCCCGGCTCCGCTTATAACCCCTGGATCAGTTCAGACACAGGCTCCGCTCGTCACTCCTGGATCAGCTCAGACACAGGCTCCGCTCGTCACCCCTGGATCAGCTCAGACACAGGCTCCGCTCATCACCCAGGCTCTGCCCATTATTCCCTGTTCTCCTTGCCACCCTCATTTATTCTCTCTGAGTTTCTACAGCTCGCCGTCTGTGTGCATTGGAGCCGGTGAGGAGCGACATTACTGACCCGGCACATGAGATATCCGGCCCTGGGCTGAAAAGGCCCGAGAATAAATGAGATACAGCACATGTTCCAATATTTACGGCACACATTTCAGCTGCGGAGATAAAGGGGAGCTGGAGTGATATGATGATCGACCCAGCTTGGTATAATCCACATCCCACTGCCAGCTTCGCGGCAGAGCGACAAATTCAGGGAAAGCACCACCCTCTTCTTCTTCAGTTCTTCCCCTGCTCATTTTCACAAAGGAAGGTCATATTCTTCATCATAGATTAGTATGGTATTTTATATTTAAGATATATTAAAATGGATATAATATTAAAAATATGTCAATACACTGAAGGGGCGATTGGACAACACAAGATGAGGTGTATCCATGTATGTTTAGTTTGTTTGTATACGCAAACATATTCAGGTCGTTATAATTGCAGGCCTGACCTGTTGCAAACAGAAGTGGACGCACTAAGTCAAAAGAAGTCAAAACATTGAGAGTTCAGTGTAGATGCTGTTTCATGCTATTTTTCAAATGTCAACAACAACCAGTTGCTTAACGGCAATGTATTCAGGCAATAGTGAAAAAAATGAATTTGGATGAAAACAACTGAGTAGTTGCTTCACACCACTGCCAAACAAACGCTAAGAGATCATCAGGGTGGAAGTTGTGTGAAATTAGAAATTCTCCATTAAGTGGCAGGCAATTTGCCAGTATTGTTATCTGTTAGAACAATGGTCAAGGATAAGGGGGGGGCGGTTAGGGACCTTCCTAAAAGGAGAGCAATACAGCACCTGTTAATAATTATAGATGCGATAAGTTATAATATCGAGCTCTCCATGTATGGGACCACACAATATTCTAGGTTTCCCTCGGAGTGGATCTGGGTAACACTGGAACGACATAGAGGAAGACAACCTGACGACCGTTTGCTTTATTACCGTTGAAGTACCAGGTATCCAAACGAGCGCCAGCATTCCGATATGCAGCTATGTGTTTTATCTGCAGACACAAATCAACTCAATATGCTTTTATATATTGAGTTGTTTTGTCTTGGGCTTCTTGCTTGTCTAGTATTACCATTTGGAAATCAGCTTGTAGCAAACTGTCACACCAGTTTGAACTGGTGGCAGTTGGAGCATAACCTTAAAGTAGAGCAGCAAGCAATTCTCGCTGCCCTGTTGTTGGCATTGCTCTTAGAGTATAGGGCTCAATTGGATCTCAGCTAAAAGGTTCAGTCAGTGGCCCCTTGGTTCCCTGCTTCCTGCAGTGTCGGGGCTGTTGGTCTCAGGGGTCAGGGGTGGACGGCCGAGGTTGAGGTGCTCTGTCGTAGACCTTGTTTATATAGGCAAATAAATGCTTGTAACCTGTAAACAGTGAGTCTGAGCGGTAAGACAAACGATAACTCTAGATATAAAAGAACTAAAGATATCTTTTCATGTAGGTGGACCTTATGGTGCGAGTGGCCTGTCTGCTGGTGTGGGTTCAGCATAAATGCCAGCTGAGGTGTAGGATGGCTGCAGATGTTCTATTGAGGTGTGGTGGATCTACTGATTGCTGCTTCCATCCTCCCTACGCAGGATCTTTCTAGCACCAACAGGAGATCGGGCTGAAATAATGCGCCGACCAGCACAGCCTTACTCAGTCACCAGGCCTGTGTACTCTGAGGATTCATTCGCTGAAGAGCACCAGAAGGTTTGCAGGAAACACAAGACCCTGCGGGACCACGTAAAGGCGTACCTCAGGTAGGTACTCTCCTTACCTCTCACTGAAGACCTAGAAACCTCCGAATATCTCATCTTCTCACTTCACTAAATGCCTTTGTACAAATGTGCTCCTTTTATATTTAAAAATACAATAACTTTTGTAACATGATGGTAGAAACTCTTGTGCCTTCCCAGGAAGATTTTTAAGCTTCTCTGTTGCAGTCAAATAAATAGACGCAGGATTTAGTCACATCTCCACAGTACAGCAGGAGATCTTCAGCTTGTGTTCTTTTTCCTGTTAGATACACTTAAATACAGACTTATGGGCTTTGCAGGTGTGATGCCACACGAGTGAAGAGAATCACCTGCTCCCTGCTTCCTGTCATCGAGTGGGTGCGACTTTACAATGTGAAAAAGTGGCTGGTTGGGGATCTCGTGTCAGGAGTCAGTACCGGACTGGTTTCTGTGCTCCAAGGTAGTCTTGTTCTCTTCATTCCACACTTGCGAAGTGTGGACCTTGCATAAGGATTCAATCATAACATGATTAAAAAAATGGCAAAATTTTCCCTTGATATACTTAATGACAGTCCTAAGTAAAACAGAACATATTGTATTCAACAAACAGAGAGGGGCTGCTGTTTGGCTGCTTGATTCAACAACTCATCTTGCATCTGTCTCTTCACGATTCTATTGTTTGAACATATTCCTTTATCAAACAGATGTGGATGTTTATTGGTTAGAAAAACATGCAGCTAACGTTCTGTTCATCTATGACTCATCAGTGGTTAACAGTTTGTTCGTTCACAGATGAGATGTTAGTCAGCTTACTAACTAAGGAACAAAGGTTGTGTCCAACCTCAGACCTTTTTTTCTGAACAACTCTGGATAAATGTAGTTATTCTACACTTTACTGCATGTTCTGTGGTTCTGTCTGAAGGGTTGTTTACACTGAACATCATCTCCCCTAAAACCTCTGACTTCCAGGTCTGGCCTACTGCCTTCTTGCGTCTCTCCCACCTTGGTACGGGCTGTACACGGCCTTTTTTCCAGTCATTATTTATTTCTTCCTGGGTACCTCCAGACATATCTCTGTGGGTAAGGATGGCGATCGCTGGCACGCTGACCCTCACACTAACCTTCATGCCCATCACGTTAGCGCATTACTGAGCATATATGTGTGTCGGTCCCTCTACAGGTGCATTTCCAGTTCTGAGTCTGATGGTGGGGTCAGTGGTGACCCGTCTGGTACCGGATGAAGGTCCCCCAGCTAACATTACTGGCTTTGAAGGGCTCACCAAGGACGAGCAGAGGGTCATGGTGGCAGCATCTGTTACCTTCCTCATGGGGATTATCCAGGTCAGACACATAAACACATGAACATACCTCATTGACAATTTGGTGGAAAATTCCCCAGTTGATGGATATAATATATATAAACTTTTTTGGTATTCTTGTCAACTTTGCTCGCTACTAACTGGCTCCGTCTATGTCCTAGCTTGCCTTTGGACTGGTGCAGGCTGGGTTCATAGTAACATATATGTCAGACGTTCTGGTCTCTGGCTACACCACAGCGGCCGCCATTCACATCCTGGTGTCACAGCTGAAGTTTGTTCTGGGACTGAGCATAAAAAATTACTCCGGACCCCTGGCCCTAATCTATGTGAGTAAGCATAGGTACATCAGATCACTCAGGACCAAGTGTCCAACTTATTTCCCAAGGAATGATGTACCTCGGGGCTACACAGATTTTTTTTGCTTCAAATGCATTGTTCAATTCTTAAACTTTGTCTGCAGACCCTGAAAGAGATCTTTGCTCAGATTGAAAATAGCAACATAGCTAGCCTTGTGATGTCTGCCATCATCATAGTGGTAGTGTTCATCGTGAAGGAGCTCAATGAACGATTCAAGGCTAAGCTCCCTGTGCCCCTGCCCATTGAGGTCGCCATAGTGAGTATCCTGCCCCTATCTTTGGATGTACCCAGATATTCTTACATTTATTTTGTAATTGATCCATTCTGTGGTTTTTGTTTCAATTAGAAACCTAGCATTCCTATTTCTGATCTGTTCTTCTTTACAGACTGTTATAGCCTGTGGTGTTTCCTATGCATGCAAATTTGTGGAAAAGTATGACGTGGATGTGGTGGGGAAGATCCCTGTTGGGTAAGCATGAGGTTAACATCAAACGATGATGCAATTACATACAATGCACAATAATCTCCACTAAAATGAATGGCAGAGTAGTTTGTAAGATGCCTCATTTCCTCTTCCAGGTATGAGCCTCCAATGGCTCCCAATGTGGAGATCTTCAAGCTGGCAGTGATGGACGCCTTCCCCATGGCCATCGTGGCTTTTGCCGTGGCATACTCCGTGGCTAAAGTCTATGCCATCAAACACGAATACACGATCGACGGTAACCAGGTGAGTCCCCACAGACTGTAGTGTGTGCTCTCCTTTCAATCCGAGTCTTTGGGTTGATCATGAAAGCCAGAGTCATTTCTGCAGGAGTGCCTTGGCGCTTCAGCTTTTGTTCTGTGTAAAAGCCTTACGACTTACGAATCTTTGCAGGAGCTCATCGCCTTTGGCGTCAGTAACATTTTCGGCGCCGCCTTCAGGTCGTTTGCTGCTAGTACAGCTCTATCGAGGACCGCTGTTCAGGAGAGCACGGGAGGGAAAACCCAGGTAAAGTGGACCTCCACAGGGCAAACGCACACTTTACTGCAGCTCCACTGTGGTGCCCTTTGTGGCAACAGGGGGCGTGATCCCCAATTTGTGAGAACACTATCTGCTAAACATAGCTGCTTTCAAACAGCTGACAGGGTGACGGACATTTTTGGAATCAGACCTCATTGTCCGATGCCCTGAAGATGCAATACCGTATCTCCTTACAATTGCCAGTATTTCACGTAAGATTTAAAAAGAATGAATATTGTACAAATTTGTACAAATGTCCCTGCTAAAATAAATACATTAATGATCTGCAAAGGATACAAAAATCCAGTCTGACTGTAAATTATTTGGTTTGGTTGATAAAAACAATTATTATAATATTAACGTCACAATAAACTTTCAGGTTGCTGGTCTGCTCTCGGCAATTATAGTGATGATTGTGACCGTATCCATTGGGTTCCTCTTGGAACCACTCCCAAAGGTAAGCTTCTGCCCTTGGGAAAAGAACTCTGTGATAACCTGAGAAAGGGAAGGGCACGAGCAGACCCTTCACCGATGTAATGAGGTTTGCTCTGCAGGCAGTCCTGGGGGCATTAGTGATCGTCAATCTGAAGGGGATGCTGATGCAGATGCGGGTGGTAGGCTTCCTGTGGAAGAAGGACCGGCCCGACTGTGTGAGTGCTCAGACCTACTCGCTGCACCTGCGGGCTCTGCATAATGCACTTGAGAATTCCTTTAAACCCGTCATAATTCTTTGATCTTCAATAACTACTAAGAGTCATTCGGAGTGAACTTAAGAAGTTCACACAAGCTACTGACCAAAAAACATCCATGTCAGCTGTCATCCTGTGATAGATCATAGGCTATATGTTGTAGCTCAACACAACGATTTCTGTTTTTGTTACAAATTGGCCTTGTAGCAGGGTACCACACCTCATCATGCTAACATGTACCACCCCTTTCCCATCCCTAGATGGTTTGGCTGATGACCTTTGTAGGTTCCCTCCTTCTGGGCATGGACCTGGGCATTCCTGTAGGCCTGGCAGCAGAACTCCTCGCTCTGGTCTTCCGGACTCAGTTGTGAGTAGAGACGCACTTGGGGAATCTGCAGAGAAATTTCAGTGAAGTGATTTAAGTTCTATGGAACAACTAGTTTGTGTGTAGTTTGATGGGTCACGGATCTGTGCCTGTGACGGTTGTGGGTTCATATCTTATAACTGGAAGAGTACTCATATCACTGTCAGGCCCCTGAGCAAGGTCTTCAACTCCAGAGCTTCTGGGGTGCTGGATGCTGAATAGCTCTGCTGTCTGAACTCAATCTTTACTTACTCGTGTCACTTTTGACAAAAAATAGAAATCTCCAGATTGTTGTGTTTGGGGGGAAAAATGTTTAGTGTCATTACAAGTTAAAGCTCAGCAAGGCATTTAGTTTCAGCCTGCAAGGAAGCCAGAAGACTATACACCATACATATAGTGGTGTTATATAACCATATCACCTGCCTGTGGTGCTTTTTCTAGCCCCCGTTGTTCTCTCCTGGCTAACATTAGTGGCACTGACATCTACAGGGACCGCAAGGACTACCACAACGTAAGCAGAGACATCGTTCGCTTTCACCTCTCACATTGTTTGTCGATGTAGTAATTTAAGTACCTCACAGTTGCTCATAAACCTCACGAGACATGCCTTGGATCTGTCTTGCTTTGGGACACCCACAAACACCCTCTCTCCCTCATCTTCTCTCAGATCTTTGCACCAAGCGGCGTGAAGATCTTCAGAATCTCCGCACCGATCTATTTCGCCAATGTTGAATTCTTCAGAAACAAGCTAAATGAATATGTATGTATATCGCTTGGCATGGTCAGCTGTCATCTGTGTCAGTACAATTGTTGCATTTCGGAGAATCGCTCAAATTGGACAAAAGATGTAGCGCAGCCTTCTAGTCATAAAAGGTGTTGCTCAATAATTGAGTTTACTTTGTCTTTACTATCTACCCCTACTTGATAGAACTTGACCTTATCATTTGGATTACAACACTAATATAAAGTTACCTCTCAGATAAAGAGTAATCGAAGGATAATGGTTTTTCAAATATGATTCTGGATTCAGTTATTACATTTATCATTATATCACACATTTTTGTCTGTCTTTTACTGGAATCGATATTCCTGACATCATAAAACATCAGCTAATGCAGGTTGGCTCTGTATCGTGTTTCTAGCTTGGGTTTAACCCGCTGAGAGTCTTACGTAAGAGGAACAAAGCCTTGCAGAAGATCAAAAAATTGCTGAAAAGCGGTGAATTGCAAATAACAGAGGTGAGTCATGTTCGTTGTCAATCAGCTACAAGCTTCAGTTTCCATGGGACTGTTTCTGAGTAGAGATGATAGCAGCAGTGCATACATGACCTCTGCATGACCTCTGTCTTCCTCCTATGTCAGAAAGGACTGTTATACATGACCTCCAATTCAAATGAGGACTCAGATGAAGAGTGCAACACAGAGGATCTAGACCAGCCCAGCGACTACAAGGACCTGCCCCTTCAGGTCAACTGGAACTCTGAATTACCAGCCAACATCCGAGTGCCCAAGGTTGACATCCACAGCCTGATCCTGGACTTTGCAGCCGTCTCATTCTTAGACATCTCTGCCATTAAAGGACTCAAATCGGTAATAAGCAGTTAAAATGGTCTGTGTAACTATAGCAGAACAAGCAACCAACTGAGATATTATTTAGATAAGCAAAAGCGTGATACCTGACTTTTCACAGGCCCTGAAGGAACTTATCCGAGTGGAAGTGGATGTTTACATTGTAGCATGTGACAGTAAGTATTCCGCACAGAGAGTGATGTGTGATGGATATAAATGCTGCACCACACCAACCGCGACGGTTCTTGTTTGCAGGGTACGTCCTGGAGAAACTTCACAGCTGCAGCTTCTTTGACGACGAGATCAAGACATCCATATTTTTCCTGTCACTTCATGACGCCGTGCTTCACGTCCTGGAGAATCATCCAATCATCCTCGAGTACAACACCTTAAACCAAAAGGTATTCTGTGTCTCACCAGCACACCCATGTGCGTTTTCACGTTTCTGATTGAGACGTGTTTCCATCATAAAGTCAAACCACCTGCTAACAGCTGCAATTGACATGTAAACAGAATAAAGCAATACCGTTCATGACTGTGTAACACTCATGTAACCTAAACCTATGCTGCTGATAATGAAGTTAATACAGTAATAAGTATGCAACTGTGGAGAATCTATAAAGAGTACAGACCAATACAAAGTAAAAGCATGAAGATGACAGTGTATAATTCACTTCTTCCATGGAGGTCAGAATGGCCAATAGCATCAACACCATTGTGTTTAAGCACATACAATCCCAGAACAGACCAAGTACAGACCCCACAGTCCACTGTGGAACACCAGTGTCCGCGTCACAGTGGCGCACAGTCTGCAGTTTCACTGAGTTCCAGCATGCAATGACGAGTGGCTCATTTTCTTTCCAGGTTTTATGGCCAGAAACCAAAATGTAGACAAGACGCCGGCAGTGTTTGTGATCAGATCCCAAGCGGGCCGCATTTGCTGCTCTATCAGCAGGAGATGGATGGTATTAGATCACCTGCTGGAATGAGAGGCGTGCAAACCCCTCCATCCGGGTGCCATGGCTAACGCAGCTTAGCACCAAGGCTGGAACACTCTGGACAGGATGCCAGTGCATCAGCGGTCACACACACTGTCTTCATACCGGAACAAACTGACTTGGACGTGGAGGAAACAAACATTTGTTCAACTTTGCACATATTAGAGATTTGGTATCTCAGCCACAGTTCTGTCTTTTTATATTGTAAACTATGACATTTTTTAAGAAGTATGTGTACTTTAAACAAGAATGAGTTTATAAACATTGGTAAACTGTTGGTTTTATGTTGTATACTTTTATATTTTTGGTAGAATATGTATATTGTGTATTTTATCCGTCATCCATACCAAGGTGCAGTGAATATTTAATGTTTTTTTACGACGTTTACTAAATGCAATCAACATTTTCCAGTGGTACTTGATTACTGGTATTTAGCTTCTATGCTTGAAATTTTTAAATCTTAAAAATCCTGCCACATAGAAATTCTCCCAGTTAGATACAATGGCAAAGGATGGGTCACTGTGACTATTACTGAGATGCTGTAGAACTGAAAATGTAAATATATGTAATAAACGCTTTATTACAAATCTGTGCCTTTTCTTATAATTCTGACAACAGTTCTGCAATTATTACCCATGAAATCAGATAAAACTGATCAAACTGTTTTAATATATGTCCTCATTCGTAAATATTATCAGAAACTATGCATTTATACAGAAATATTTGTATCATTACATCAGACTATGCTTGTCAATAAATACACAAATATTAAGGCATGAGCACAAAAAAATATTTTACTGTAACTGAAGGAGTGATTTACATGTTCATATTTTGAGTTATTATAAGAAAATAGGAAAATTAAAAATGTAATGTGTATTGACGATGGCGGCCCATCGTACCACCACCCTGCCAGCACACATTGATGACACTTTCATTGGAGTATTAAAATGTCACCCTCTGATGGTCAATATATAGCAGGGCTACTCAACTCACGGTCCTCGAGGTCCGAGCACTGCTGGTTTTCCAGCCTTCCTTTACCTGTCAGTCAGGTGTGAAGCCTCTGACCAATCAGAATCAGTAATTATTAAACTAACTACCTGGGAGAACTGAAAAAAAGGCCTGGATTTGGAATCGAGGTCCAGAGTTGAAGAGCCCTGATATATAGCAAGGCAGCCACACAGGAGCTTCACTTTCGCAGCCAAGGAGAGCGGGTTTAGGCCTGGTAGCGCCAAGATGTAGGTGATAGCTGTAGGGAATGGCTGTACCGCCCACGCAGCCTATAAAATGTGTCACGCAGGGCCACCCACGTCAGCAACGGCCTTCTGTAGGTGAATGTGTCAGTATGGAGTGTCACGGTCAGTAGCTCCGTGTTTAATCTGTTGTAACGTTTCCATTGCAAAATTTCCTTCCATACATTTATTGACCAAGGGAATTTAAAAAATCTTCGTAATGTCATGCAGTTCGTCTAGAATTCCTGCAAATCCCAGAGACTCACTACAGAGACAGTAGGATTGCAAAACCACTGCCTTCCCCTGATTTCCATGGGCACCGGGTACTGCCATCCTGACGGGTCAGTGCCAGGCACCCACTGGACTCACAGGTCCCCCCTGAACGTCACACACGGCCAGTGCAGCTTCTCCAAATGCCCCTGACCTGCACATCGTCTCATTCCCACCATCAGGAAGCTATTCCTCGGATTACCCAAATCCATATGTGGACATGGGTGGCCTTTGACATTGCCACCTCTGTGACAGCTTAGCTTATTAGCAAGGCGCCTTGCTTTGTAAATTTACTATCACGCCCATCACAGTGGTAACGATCCCACTCCCAAACCTAGCTAACATGTAACCCAAGCTGCTCACACGACGGACACAGCACTGATGTCCAATGACGCTGACTAAAGGTTTTCTGACCTGGAGCGCCCCCAGCTGGTCAAAGGTGGCAGAACAATCTGTCCCCGTAAGTTTCCAATGTGGCGGACATATACATCAACTGTCCATTTTACTATGAGGAACTCAACACAAACACACAGGACAGGGTGTCAAGTCAGCCGCAGAAATGAACAAAGATATTATGTGGTTGTGGTCTGAACCGATGCCAGAGTGCTCACACCCACACACTGAATTAACGCTGGGCGTTAGGAAACAGTTTGAAAAATTTATTTTCAGAAATACAAAACTGAATCGAAAGCAGTCCCATCCCAAAGTCAGGATGCACTGAAAAGCCAATTCTAGATGCAGATCTTCACTGAAAATAAGCTACAAGTGGACAGAACAATCATTTTCACACAATACAAAAATAACACCCTCATTTTTAGGGTTTTACAAGTCTACACAAGCAGAGCTGGTTGAACTCCACCAGTCACACCTGAACCCACACTCTGCCGCTGGGTGTAGCTGGTTATCCCGGTTAGGGTTTAGTCTAACCATGGATCTCTCCATGCCTGTCACCAGACAGCTTCCTCCTGGTTTTACTGGTAATACGGCCGATACCGAGACTGATCCGGATGGTGGGGTCCAGGCATCTGGCCTTGAGGTGGGGGGCCCTGCATCCGTGGGGGTGGGGGGCCGCGAGGGGCTGGCCACATGCCGGGACTGAGCCTGCCAGGCTGGCTGAAGGGGGGGCTCAGTGTGCCTGGCTCGTCGGGGAACTGCTGCATGGAGCCGGGGTTGTAATGGAGGGGGGGAGGCACGTTTATTCGTGGGCCCCCATGCTGGGGAGGAGGCCCTGGGGGCGGGGCATTCATGTAGGGTGGCATCGAGCCGATGATGTGTCCAGGCGGTGGGGTGAGGGGGGGTGGGCCTGATGACATGGGTGGAGGCGGGGCTTGGCCGTACACCAGGTGGGCCGTCCCTGACCCCTGAGAGGGGTGCTGCATGGGGTGGCTAATCGGTGGCGGGGGAGGGGGAG
>JAODKE010000001.1:9259275-9273652 GCA_026779605.1 Mormyrus hasselquistii
CTGCTGCGGGGGCATCATAGGCCGGGGGTGGGGCACGACTTGCTGCCCAGGGTAGTCACCAGGGTGGTGATGGGGGGGCGGGGCCAGCGGAGTGGAGGGGGGGCCGGGGTGAGGAAGGGGGTCCCGGGAAGAGGAGCTGCCGCCAGAGTCGTCCTGGATAGGCACGGTGATCAGGTTGCTGTGCTTGCGCGTGGTCACCGTCGTGATGCGGAACGTCTCCTGAGCCAGGGAGCGCGGCGGGTGAAGGTCGGCCGCAGCGGGGGCGGGGGCCTGAACAGGCCGGACATCATCGTGCCCCGGGGGCTGGCCGTAGGCGTCGCGGCTGGGGTGCTGCAGGGCCATCAGTAGGTGTGGCTTGGCCAGGTGTGGCGGCGGCGGGGGTAGCATGAATCGCTCGCTCAGCTCGGGGGCAGAGTGCAGCGGCTCGCTTCCGCCCAGGCCGGCACGGCCCCCCCCTGGCTTGGCTGCCCGGACGTGCCGGTGGTTGATGTGCGCCTGCAGGTCGCGCTGCGACAGGTAGGTGCGCTTGCAGCCCTGCACGATGCTGCACATGAAGAGGGAGCCGCGCAGGCACTGCTCGATGCGCTGGACCGGGTCCGTGCAGCTGTACAGAGACACACTGTCCGCGGGAGTTAATACGGGAAGCAGAGCGGGGGACACTAACGCACACAAGGCACCCCCTGCTGGCCCCCTTAGGTACGACACTGACAGCACAAACAATCCACTCAAAGAAACATCTGCTTGAGGAGACATGCAATTTCTGCATGATTAAGCAATTTTCTCTCAGGCAGTGGTCGTGTATTGGTTTAAAGTAAAGTTCCCCAATTCCAGTCCTTGGGGACCCCTAGTCAGTCCATGTTCCTGCTCCCTTGAGCTCCCTGTCAGACAACCCACATTTTTGCCCCCAGAACCACCTAAGCCTACATTAGCAGTGTGTTACTGTTGCACTGAGTTTATATTTTTGCACCTGTGGTCCTCCTGTTGGCTTTTAAGGAGTCCCGCCATTCCTCTCTGATCTCGCTCATTAACAGGACGTTTTTCCCACCAAACTACCTCCAACTAGATGTTTTTCTTCTGCTCATCACACCATCCTCCATACACTCTGAACACCACAGAGTGTGAAAATCCCTGGTCGGTGCTAAGGACACTCACCCTGGACACATCTTGTCAGACTTCTTCTCGTGGAGCACAGCACAGTCATAGCAGAACACGTGTTTGCAGGGAATCTGCGGGGAGGGGTCGTACACAACGAAGATCACCAACAGCTACACATCAGCACGATCAGATAAAATATACATGACCGGCCATAACCGACTTCAGGCCTGGGCTGCTCCTACCATGCGTCCGTAAATGCGTATGGGTAGGCCGCATTTATCACAGAAGTGAACAGGGATGTCGTCCTTCTCACCAATCAAATTCACCTGAGGAGGTCAAAGGTCACATTGAGCGTGTCATAAAAACAGACAGAGGTGGCAGCGTCAACATGTCTCCTTGTGGAGGTCCTGCCTTTTCAGCCAGACACTATTAACCCTCAAACATACTCCTGATCTCAGACATTCAGCCTCTCAAACGATCTGGCAGCACATGCCACTCAAAAGAGAGGTTGATACTTTCAGACTCGGGACTGAGAGGTCGAGGGCAGAGGAGGACAAACCTACCTTATGGTCCCAGAACATGTGCTGAGGAAACTTTGCCTGGCTACCAAAGGGGTCCCCCGACCTTTCCTCTGCAAGACACAGGCCAGTGGCGGTCAGACACAGGCCAGTGGAGAGAGCACCGAGACACACTGACCCACACAGAAACACACACTGACCCACAACTAGACACACACACACACCTGTATTCATATCTTTGTGGGGACTCCGAAATTCCTTTGCACATAACCCTAATCACGACGACGACACCCTCAACCCCCACCCAGCCCTAACATTAACCACAAGTAACGAAACAAAATACAAGACTTTTGGCCATTTTAATTTTTATATTGCACTCACAGATTTCTATAAAATTCAGGTTTATCCTGTGGGGACCTGACAATGTACCAAGCAGTACCAAGTTTTCAGGGGTGGATCTAAGGAGTGGATCTAAGGAGTGGCCAAGCCCCCCCCCCCCACAGCAGATACGTGGCCACCCCATTTGCCAGTCCTCACAAAAAACATAATATGGAACATTTAATTCTGTAAACCTGAGCTGTCCTACTCCTTGGCAAACTACACTGAGGGCAGCCCCCCCCAAGTGGCAAATTATTACCGAATTGCCACCCCAGTATAATCATTGGGTCTAGTCTGGCCACTCCATTGTACAAGGTCTAGTTCCATCCTTGCAAGTTTTACCCACAGGTAGTGTAGTAAATATAGTAAACAGAAACCCACAAACACACACACTCCTCCGCCCCCGCCCACAGATATAAGCACATACACAGACACGCCCACTCCTACCGTCGCACTTGGCCGGTGGCCTCCCGGTGGGCCGCAGAGTCCGGGCGGCAGCGGGCTTGGTGCGAATGGTCTGCTTAGACAGCAGCTTGATGGGGATCCGTCTGCGGACGTCGATCCCCCCCAGACCCCCGGAGGCCTCCGTGCCCTGCAAGTCGCCGTCTGGACGGAAGGGGGCGTCCCAAAATTAATCAAACGGGAAAGCATGCAATCTGAAATCCATCCTAAACAATCACAACAGTCACTTTGCTCCAAAAAGAGAGGCATCGGGGATGGAACAGGACGGGATTGCAAAAGGCCAAATTCATATACACTCCAATTTTTTTTTTTTTTTTTTTTAAAAAGGACACTACTACTGCTATTACTAATTATTGTAACACCTGACATTTTCCCTGTATTTATTAAGGAAGCGGTAGTTAGAGATGCAGCTGTCGGACAGC
Organism: Mormyrus hasselquistii; assembly: GCA_026779605.1. Classification (NCBI taxonomy): domain Eukaryota; kingdom Metazoa; phylum Chordata; class Actinopteri; order Osteoglossiformes; family Mormyridae; genus Mormyrus; species Mormyrus hasselquistii. The sequence continues at coordinate 9,262,151 of JAODKE010000001.1, forward strand.
GGTCCCGGCGCACCGCCCGTCTTTCTTAAGCCTTAAACTCGCTTGATCCGTGAGGGAGGGATCCTGCGCTACGGCTCCGTTAATGTGCCGGACGCGGTGCAAATCCAACAGCGCCGCGGGCTGATCCGCGCTCTGAGGGCCGCAAACCGGACAAAAAGCGGCCTCGCTGGTGCAATGGAGCCCCGCGCGGAGGCGACCCGCGGCACCGGGGAAGCGAGCAGCGCACCGGCGGCACCAAGGACGCGCAGTGCGGCCAGGCTAAAAGCGCGAAAGGCAGAAAGGAAGATACAGTTCACGGCCGCCCCGAAGCCCGCTTACCAGCCTGGTCCATCACTCCGACGCGATGCACCACGGGAGCGGAACTTACGCTGGCGGAGGCGCGGCTTGAGGGGCTGCGGAAGTGCGCGTTTGGCGCTCCGCCTTATGATATTATATATAAAACAAATAAACTAAATCAATGAAATATTACAGCCTTAAAATTTGTGGAACTCCCCGGCTCTCCGCCTTATAACCTCTGAGTTATAATAAGCATTATAACTTCCGTTTTATAATATTAGATCAATATATTAATAAATCAAATAAAGCAACATCACCTCCGTATTATAATGTTCAGAAAGACAACGTAAGTATTTTAGTATTATAACACTGGGCTGCGGAAATGCGTATCCACAGCGCTCAAAATTATGACTTTCGTGAAATAGCCTAGTATTATGCCTGAATATTTAAAATAAATAAACAAACATAGCTACCGAGATATATTATAAACCCAGAAGTTATGATACACTGTTTCGTATCTATAAGAACGGTAACACAAGTACCAACAAATAAAGGAGAGATTGTAACGAGCGGCTGTTCCTGGATATGCGCCATCTGGTGGCCATATTTATTGGATCCAAGGCGAGCATGAACTTAAGCGTGACACTGGAGCGCCTCCTGCTGGAGCAGCACCTCGCCTCCATCTATCCCCTCTGCACTTCCCGTGGAAACAGAATGAGATCGCTGTTCTCTCATTGTTTTTTTCCTGTTGTAATGAAATCGAGATTAACGAATTCGTGTATTTCATTTTGCAAATACAATAACAGCGCGTGTAATTATTAAAATTATATATTTTATATAGAATTATATACATGGGCGTAGTTAGAGATAAATGAAAAGGTGGGGTGAGTCTTTACTTGGGGGGGGGGGAGCTGATGGCGAAATATTTATGACTTAAGAAAATAAATGTATTTATTTGCGCGGGAGAGAGATAAAAAACATTTTAGAGGGACTTTTTACAGCTGATTATAGGGCAAAAAGAAGGACCGTGCAGATTGCTGTTGATTCCACCTTCCTAAGCAGCCACTTCTACTCACCAGCTCCACAGCTTCACCAGTCGCTACGCTAACTGAAAAAAGCACCACCCTCTGTTCCCCGAGATACAAACAACCAGGTGCCCCCAATGGCGGAAAAACATTCCACAAAGTCCATTTTTGTACCTTAAATTACACTAAAACACATTTACCTCATTTACCTACAGCTAGGGTACAATCGGCAGAGCCTTGAAGGTACAGCCTCAGTGAAAAATAATTGTACTCCTTTTTCCTGATAGTGTAAATAAACTTGCATGTCTCAAACAGTAATCCAGGTGCAACGCATCCATCCCGGGGACAATGTCAATTCCGTCATAGTATACATGAAACACCCTTTCAACTTGCACTGCAATGGTTCTTGCCAGAGACATAGTTAGAGATGAATGGATGGGGGTGGGCAATGGCAAACTTATATATAATATAAAAAGCTATTCATGCCTTAAGCCAGTAACTATACATTTATTTGAGAGGGCTAAAAATCATTTTAAGGGTGGCTACAGCCCCCTAAAAGAGGCCAATGGTCACTTGGTTCTTGAACTAGTTCTGATGTTTAATTTATTTTCTATCTAGTCGTCATCTGTAAATTTTTGTATTCCTCTTTGTATTCATGTTTTTTGCACGTAGTGTTCTATGAAGAGTGCCTTGTTAGATTGTTATGTAATTCGTGTTTGACACTGGACCACAAACAATGGTATGTTCGTACACAATAGCAATAAATTGAGTTCTGATTCCGGTAACAGAGAAAATCAGTCCATGAATTCGAGCTTGCAATATACTGTAGCTTGCCCTTTGTAAGTACCGGTGTCCGTATTTTTTTTAATTTAATTTATCTATTTGTTGTTGGCTTTTCTAGCTGATTTGCGGAAGGCAAACGGCTGTGTCAGTTAAAGTACAGCCGCCCGCAGAGGGGGGCGGGAGCGTGGGTGTGTATATCGCCCTTACAGCATATGGGTCTCCTCCACCCCCTCCCGAGCCACTCAGTTAAGACGCCTCACGCGCTCTCTCTCTGAAAACCAGACTCATCTCCACATCCCTCCATCAGGATGACGCCGAGCTTATTGGTCCTGTTTGGGTTGGTGCTCATTTATGCCGCAGGCGGCCTTGGAGGGTCGCGCCAAGCGCACGGGAGATCGGCGACTTTCAGCTGGAGCCAGCAAGAGCTGAGCCGGACCCGGAGCCAGAACCGGCCCAGAAGGGATGCCGGATTAAAGGGCGCAAGGGCCAGTGCGTGTCAGCTAACACTTACTGAAAATGACAGGAGGACGCTGGACCAGAATACCCATGAGGTAAAGTGGCTTTATTATTTCTTGATTGATGACACTTAATATAGGGATTAATGATGCTTTGAGAGATCCAGTAATGATATTTTCAGTTATATTGTAAGCCTTGTTTCATTCCCTAGACTGCTTTCCACGGCGATGACGGCTCCACTTTCACGCTGTCCTGGGTGGGAGATGGCACGGGGGTAAGGCGCATCTCCTGATCCCGTCTCTTTTATAAATGTTCCAAAACTCACAACTGTGCGTTAACCAGCCAGTGAAGGTGTCACCTAGTTCCCGTTGACGCATTTGTATGTGTAGATAGTGCAGGAAACCTAGCTTTGATAGAACTTCACACTTTCCCGGGTGTTATGTAATGCTGTTATTTTTAATGAAACAGATAATTCTTCAGTAAGTTGAAATGCGCACCTGCTCCACACGAGGAGGCATGAAAGTCGTTGGTTCCCACGTGAAATTACCCCACAACAACAAATCTATCAAGTCCCTAGTCAGTACCCTGTCACTCCCGATTTTTATGCCTGTCGGCCACCTGTATAGTTTGTGTTGCGACTAGTGTGATCTGTTAAGAAGCGTCGCCGCAACACGTAGGAGGCATACAGGTAACTACCAAAACAAAGGAGATGCAAACATAAAGCGTGTTCATAGGGTGTTCTCTGGCGACATGAGGCAGCGTTCTTAACGTGCTCGTTCCGGCATTTGCGGTTGTGTTGATGGTGGTGGAAACTGCTGCGTCAAGCATTATAAAAGAATCTCCCACAGCCGGCCAGGCAGGTGGGGATCTGGGTGTTCGGCTGGTGATTATGGTTCATTTTATTGTAATCAATCTATGTGCTGATCACTTGTGTCCTGCAGATGGCAGATTATCAGACTTGTGATTCACCATAAAATGACCATGGTGACTTTGAACAGACTTTTGTTTAAATGGTTAAGGTGACCTGAAACATGACAGGAAAAGACATGCCCATTGTGACTAGAACGCTCCACTGTGGGGAACAAGCCCTCCAAGCTGTAGGCTTCTTCTGAGAAGAAGTAGCATGTGTCCTTTTCCAGTTGAAATAAGAGGAAGTCTGACTCATCTGCTGTTCACTTTACCACTAGCTGTGTTCTTCACACCAGTGAAGCAGCAGTAACCAAAAGCCTCCCTCTGGGAAGTTGTCTTTGTGCCATACCTGCCGAGAAGATTTTCTAAGCCTCACGTTGAGATCTGCAGCCATTTCCAGAGCTTCCTGTCTGTCTGGCCTTGCTGAGTTATGCAGAGGTCATGGTTGCGTGTTCACTGACCTCTACCATTGTACCGAGCTGATGATTTCATTGCCTTATCTCGGGGACAGTTTCTTGTGAAAGATTAGCAGCAGCATCTCGCACCAGAGCTCTTCCTGAGCATGTCTCAATCAAGCATCCTCTCTCTAAGAGTCACTGAGATCTCTTCTTCTAGTCATCCAGTCTACTGGGCAACGTTTTAGGCTGCAAAGAAAGTTATGCTTGAATTATGTTTATGTTGGTGTGAAATTCTATGTCTGTCACAGAGTGTCCGTTGAATCGGATCTTCCCCCAAGGGGAGGTTTGGCAACAACAGCTTTATCCGTCTAGCCATCCAAGAAGACACCAGTAACTTTGTTAAAAGATGGAAGAAATTCTGATTGTGTTTTATTGTGTTTTTTTTTTATTTGTATACATCCTAAGGTGATGTGTTTTTCAGCAAATGTGTACATACTGGCCAGATACACAGCTTTAAGCTTAGTTTTCTTACCTGGATTTTGGACACGTATCCTGATGTTTACAAATGGATGGCCTTTACACTGGGGTTACCTTCTCATGGGTAAAATCTGTCAGAAAGGGCATTTCTTCCTCCTGGAAACCTCGTACGTACATGGTAGTGTTGACGGTCACTATCATTTGCTAGACCTTGGTGTAGAGTGTGGCCAAGGGCTGTTGGGTGACTTACAGAGTTGCTCCAACGGAGATTGCAGGGAGGGACATTACCGGCGTTCACCCCTAACTCAGATAATCCTCCTCCAGGTCATCTTGGTGCTGTCCACCTTTGGCCTAGTCTACGAGGGAGGCTCCTCAAGGCTGTACAGAAGGTAAGAGGTCTCTGATTGGGGTGGAGATTATGTCATCAGCATCAGTCTTTAAAAAGCGCCAACAGACATAATACAGTCCAGCAAAGTGCCAATCCACGTTCATATAGCATGGTTAACTTTTTGCAGTTCAAAGTGAATATCTGCTATAGATTGGTAACATCTAATAGCCACACAGATTGTAATGAAGGCTAACCACGCTAACTAGCCCAGGGGTAGAATGAAAGTGTCCTGAGCTTAGATGGTGTGTCTTTCTGGAGGCTCATTGCTCGCACATCCTATAACAAAGTCTGATTCTAACTTGTGTTTGTCTTTAATCTCTGGCAGTGTGGATTATGGGAAGACCTTCCATGACATCTCTAATGTCATAAACAACACGTTCATTCAGAAAGACTTTGGCATTGGCACAGGACCTGTGACCTCCAACCAGGTAGTGCTATATTTATTACAAGAGCCTCAGGCATCCAGATAGGTGATATTTTAACAAGAAGATCTTTTGTAACAGTTATTTTTAGAGTGCTAAAGCTTTCTGTATATGAAGTTGTATTGATGTGGGTCCTGCTTTGAGAGCCTTTATCATAACTCTGCTACCGTGAGGTAAACTATGCAGGAGGAAAGATTACTAGTAACTGATTCATATTAAACATTTATATTATAGGTTATACACCTGCTAAAAACAGAGTAAGCAATCATTCATTAAAAATGAATTGAATACTAGCAATAATTTAAGATGATGATGTTTGATTAGACAATTTTACGGTATTTTTATAACTTAAAATTCGTTGAATGGGTAATGTTTCATCAAGATCTCAGTAAAATCGGTTGGTTGGTTAGTTTGTTAGTTAATGACTCCTGCCGGAGGATACAAGCTGCCCAGTGTGCTGTTCAGAAGAGGAAGGGCTTTGCAGCCATTATGTACCCCCTCTTAACGATCCTTAGCTGGGGAGCGTGACAGAAGTTATCGAAATAGACTCCAGCTACATGGCGCATTGGAAGCCTCTGTGGCCGGACCCAGCCCACTGGCATGGTCACCCCCTGTATCAGTCATTTCACCCTGATCACAGATAGCAGCCTCAGAGTGCTGAAACTCTCAAACACCATCACACTTCTGCCACAAAGGAAAGCATTACTTCTGCACGTTAGCATGCTTCGTTTTTTTCCTGGATTATTATTCTGAAATGTTGCCTAGAAATGGCAATATAAAGTCCACTCGGTGTATGCATGCCTTGTGCTGAAGCCCTTCGATTCCAGCTTGTTGTGGTAGATCTTAGTTCACCTAAGAGTTCACCTAAGGAGAACTTTTTCGCAAGTCTCAGTAATGGCAAAATGAGTATTGTCGTTGCAAAAAGTCATCGGTGGCTCTTTTTAAGTGCCTCACACGTACTGAAATAGGGCCCTTCTGATGTTTTACTTGCGACTTCTGCCCTACCATCTTCTAGTATTGTAATTGCAATGCCCTTTCCCCACAAAATCTCTGCAGGTGATCCTCACGGTGGACGTCCCCATCTCCGATGTGCGTGGAGGCATTGTCTTTACTTCTGTGGATGCGGGCGAGTCCTTCAGACAGATACAGCTCCCCTTCCACCCCAGCCAGACGTTCACCTTCCACCTTCAAGACCCCAACTGCCTTCTTGTCGTCGGTAGTGATGTGAGTCTGACCCACACGGTAACGTGAGAGCTTATGTTTACGTGAGGATGGCCATCCACTCTTATGCATGCATAGTTAGGGGTGACCATTCAGTTGTATATGTGAGTTATATGACGTGGTGTAAACAGTATAATGTATGTTGGAGAATTCACGTCATGGAGAAAAGATCTGACTGGTCATAAATGCCAATGGTTTTTGGATTTGCAGTGGGACACAGAAGAATCAGCAAGCTGTGGGGCCACCATCAGTTAATTGAAAGCACCCTTCATACAATATTGTGATGATGACTATGCGCTGTGTGATACCTTGATTACTGTGTCATGTACCTCCTTGATGGCTGTGTGATGACCCTTTGCTGACTATGTGTGTCCTGTGCTCCTCTGATGACTGTGTCGTGTGCCCCTTTGACGGTGTGATGATTCTATTGTGTGTCCCTTTGATGGCCATGTGATAACTGTGTCATGTGCCTCTCTGAAGACCATGTGATAACTGCATCAGATGTCCCTTTGATGGCTGTGTGATAACTGCGCCAGGTGTCCCTTTGATGACTGTGTGATAACTGTGTCCTATGCCCTTTGATGACTGTGTGATGACTGTGTGATGACTGTTCTGTGCCCCTTTGATGACTGTGTCACGACTGTGTTCTGTGCCCCTTTGATGACTGTGTTTTGTGCCCCTTTGATGACCGTGTCATGACTGCGTTTTGTGCCTCCCTTGACTTTGCAGGCTGCCCTCTGGCTGTCTGTGGACTTCGCTGAACACTGGACTAAAATCCATGAAGGTGTTCATTCATTCATGTGGTAAGAATGTTTCAGAAATACCAAATGTACTTTTTAGTCGTGAGTGTTTTTACAATTCTCATAGAATAAATAATTCAGCTGGCTAAACATATATTCTGACAGATTCAGGTGTGCCACTACCTCACAATCATTTTCATTTCTCTTAACATGCCTGAATGCAAGAACATCGTGCCAAACTCTTTGTCTTGTCCTTCGTTTCTCTCCTTGTCCCTTCTCTCCCTCAGGGGTCCTGGCATCACTCTCTTCTTTAGTGCCAGCCTTGAGGGGACAGGTGAGCTCCTACCTTCCATTCACCTGAAAAACAGGCTCTTGCTTCTCACCTTTTCCCTCTGTCAACCCATTGAAGCAAGAAGATCAGGCCAGGATGTGCTGGGCTAAATGGTTTCGAACACCGTGACCTTCCTAGATCTGGGGCCTGATAAAATCTCACTTTACCATAATGTGCGTTTTTATTCTGCTTGCTTAGTGGATGCACTTATCTGATGTGGCACATCTTGACTGCACATGTCAATGTTTGACATTGAATATACAGCTAGTTAAAGGGGAAATATTGTGCTACAAAATCGAAAAGCGACACTTTACTCACCAGACTGTAAGCACTGCATCGCTTTACTGTGAAAAGCAATACTGCTGGCTTCTGTCAGACGGTGTCGGCTCTGGTTTACAGTGGACGCAGGCAGACGGGGAGAGCTGCTTCTGAAAAGGACGTCAGACCTGGGCAAGACCTTCACCACCCTCCATGAAAGCATCTTCTCCTTTGGCTATATAGGCGGCTTCTTATTCACCTCTGTGATGGAGAAACTGGTAGGAAACACAGAAGGAGCTGGAAGGACAGAAATGTCACCCAAGCATGAGCGTTAGTAGAATGGGGAAGAGCAGAGTTCTACAGTTAATGCCGTTTTATGGTCTCTCCACCAGGGGGAGCCACGTGTCATCTATGTGTCCTCCAATCGGGGGGAAACCTTCAAAAAAGCTGAACTACCTTCGGCTACCAAGGAGCAGGTATGACCCTACCCATCCCCCCACAGACTCCAAACTCTGAAGCAGTCTGTTGCGACTGCTTGCACAACGATATAAAATTGCAACGAAACTGTTACAATGTTTCGACACTTGGACAACTTCCCCATTTCTGTGTCAGGGATGACTGCACATGTATCGCACCCTTGCAGATATGACACACGAAAACAGCAATAATAATTCTCACAAAATAATAAGCAATAAAACTTGCAAATCAAAAGTATTATTCCTTAACAATGTAGTTTTGGAGTTAAAAATGTTTTGATGGGTTGTTTGCTTAGAAGCCCGATCCATTAAGTGTTCAGAGGACCGACAGAGCTGTGTGTGGACTAGCGGGGCAGTCTGTCTACCACTGGGGCAATCAGGGCATTGATGGGGCAGTCTGCGGACCATTGGGGCAATCGGGGCCAGTCTGTGGGCTGATGGAGACTAAAGGCCAGGCAGGCATTTTCAAACACAGAGGATATTCAAAGTGCTTTAAATAAAATAAGATCTAGTATTAGCAATAATTACATGGAAAATTAAATTCTACAAGTAAATTACAATTAAAATGAGAGCAATTAAAAACTGCGTAGCACCACCCTCCTGTAATCACATAAGCATAAGATAGGTGGGTTTGTCCTGGACTGCTGAATTTTGAAACGCAGTACCCCCAAGTCATAATAACACAAACCCCAATTTATTAATTGTAAAAGTTAATAACAGAAAGTGAAATGTGTTTGTCCTGTAAATCACAATACACCCTTACAAAGTAGTCAACATAAATCATTGATAATTCCTGCGCTCAAAAAATACAGAGTTATTGTAGTGTTAAACTAATATGTACATGCGTTTAACAAACAGCAGTCTGTATTATATTCTGTATATAGTCTGTATATTACATATTAACTACCTCTACCAATCTGTATCACAGACTAACTCAATACATTCAAGTTACAATCGCAGATACATAGCATGTAACCCAACGGGCCCAGTCTTCCCTTACGGGTTTCAGTTAAAAGACTGATAAATGACCATATGCTACACACAACACTTTTCCAGCAAAATAAATAAAAAGACATTCAATAACAACATTCAATAACAACATATCAATACTCAAGAGTATTCTCAGATGAAAAAGACACTCTTGCATTGCAGGCCTATTCGAAGCTTGTTTGCGTTGAGGCCAAAACCATCATGGCTGCTTTCCTCCAGTCTGTCTTGGTGTCAGGCCAGCACATCCAGGGCCATCCTGGAGGAAGGTCTGTGTGTCGCTCGTAACACCGAGCGTTACAGAGGACCTCTTAGTCCGTGACCGTGCACCTGCCAAACTGACCCATTCATGAAACACGGTCAGTGAATAAAACGCTTTACACAGAATGCATAAGTCACACTCTCATTCCAAAAATAATATTACATGTTGAGGCTGAGTTATTACTCAACCGAGTAAACAGAACACACCACTTTCCTCAGCGTTCTGCAAAGCCAGGTTTCTAATTCTTGCCAGACTCTGTCTAGTTCACTCTCCTCTCTCCCGCACGCTCTCCTCTGTCTAGTTCACTCTCCTCTCTCCCGCACGCTCCCCTCTGTCTAGTTCACTCTCCTCTCTCCCGCACGCTCTCCTCTGTCTAGTTCACTCTCCTCTCTCCCGCACGCTCCCCTCTGTCTAGTTCACTCTCCTCTCTCCCGCACGCTCCCCTCTGTCTAGTTCACTCTCCTCTCTCCCACACGCTCTCGCATCTCTCCCATGTGCTCTTCTATCTCCCGGGCTCCTTTTACTCCCCCGTTCACCCCTCAATGTGTCACAATGTGTTCAGGAGGTAGAGTCACGACTCTCAGGCTCGTAAATGGCTCCAACCTGAGAGCACGCAGCTGGCTTTGCTGTGGTGGGTCTGTCACTGCTGTTACTTTTTTGTATCACTTGTATTTTAGAGATGGAGCCCTACAGGGCTTATTTGGATTCAAACCAGGGGGACAGGGGGTGGAAACGTGAACTGGGACAGCAGTCATTGCTGACAAGCATGCCATGCGACTGTGTGAATGTGCTTGCATGCCTGCTGTCATGCATCAGGTGGCTGCCGGGGCCGGGTTTAACCGAGAAGCATGCGGTCTCTCACACTGTTCCATCTGGACTAGTGTGGTGCTGAGATATCACCCGCTGCACGGCTGCACTCAGGTTCCCATCCCCATGCGATCTGCGTGCGCCACTTACCCCCCCCCCCATGTGACCTCTAACCCGGCAGCTCTGGGCGCCATGCTGGGAGCGCCGGCTTGAGGTTGGCAGGCACCCAGTCATTGCTGCGTTTCTTTTCCTTTGTTTTTATCGCCATTGTCTTTCGTTCATGGTATCATCATCTGTGCAGGTTCAACACGAAACATTAAATTGGCCCCTACCAGTAAACTCTACTGTTAATTATTAAATAATAATAAAGATAATAACAGAATATCACTAGGAGCTAAACAAATAAAAGACAAAAAAAAAAGAGTAAAAGAAAAAGCATCAACATAACAAAGCAACGCTAATCAAAGACACTGAGGAATAAAAAGGTCTGGGCCTGATTTTAAGGTGGTGCATTGACCTCTTACAGGTGTCAGTTCTGATTATGAAATGCTGCAGTAGCTGGATGCAATTTAGTCTTGCTGACTTTTCATTCTTGGCACTAAGTAACTGAGGGTAGGTGGGGGGGCAGTCTGTGGACTGATGGGGGCAGTCTGTGCACTGATGGGGGCAGTCTGTGGACTGATGGGGGCAGTCTGTGGACTGATGGGGGCAGTCTGTGGTAGCATGTGACTTAGCGAGCCAAGACAATGGAGGAGCATGTTAATGACTAACCCTAACCCTAAGAAACCCTAACTCTAACCATTACTGCGGGACGCCTGTCTCCTCCATCCAAGTCTCCCAGGTGAGGTATATGAAACAGGAGACATGTATAGGCGCACAGATACAAATATATACAGACATACTATAGACACAAGCACACACAGATATACACACAGATATGCACAAATACAGATATACACACACACAAACTGACAGATATAAACACAGATACACAGAGATACAAATATACACACAGATGCGTACAGATACAATTATACACACACACAAATACAAATACACACACCGAGTGTGTCTGTTCTCTTTGTAATCTGCTCTTTGTCTCTGATTCCAGTTCTACTCTGTTCTTGACGGGGATGAGGACATGATCTTCATGCATGTGGATGACCTTGGAGGTAGGCGGATGCCCCCCCCCCCCCCCCCCCCCCCCCCCCAACCCCCCCCCCCCACCCTCCCCGCCCCCCCCCCCCCCCCCCCCCCCCTCTCCCCCCCTAACTCCCCCCCCCCCC
>JAODKE010000001.1:9285585-9298778 GCA_026779605.1 Mormyrus hasselquistii
GCGTTAAAAATTTTAATCAGATTAATCATGATGATGGATTAATCCGCGTTAACCCGTTAATTTTGACAGCCCTAATATATATATGTCAATGTGTTTTCGGGTGACTGAAACCTGAGCTGATTTACTCACGTTAAACACTTTAAACAGTTTGAACAAGTGTGATTCTCACCATTGATATCAAATATTTGACCTAGCACATTCTATGAACGTACTAATTGCATTTATATCATATATGAAATTCCATTATTCTAACTTTTTTGATCCAGTTTTGTTGTCAAGTTTATGGACGCTTTAGGGCTAAAACACTGTAATTATAACTTGATAATTGTTGTGTGTTTATCTACTCTAGCGATCCTCAAACTGGGACTCCTGATATCCCTGCTATTAGTTGCTCTATTCACCTTCCAAAGGTTTACCTTTGTGGATTTAAACTTGTTTGGTAAGTTCAAAGCTTAACCCTAAAACCTACCCTTTCTTGGTAAAGCCAAAGCCAACCAAGCGTAACATCGTTGCCATTTACCTTCTGCTATATGTAGGTGACGTTCACCTGTGATGGCCATCAGAGTTCACTGTCTACAGACAAACACACCTTTTTCCCTGAAAAATGTGCGTTGTAGCTAGGAGTGGTGAGCTGTGAGCAAGTGTGAATTTTTTCCTGCTTAGGTCAGCCACCAGAGGGCAGTATGTGCCTCCCCTTTGTGCATCAGCTTTTTGAAGCATTGTGTGTCTTACACAATGAATCTCTGTTTTCAGCAGTGCCGCTCCCAAGTGCTGCCACTGAATGTCTGAAAATTAGTTTATACGCCAATGGCTACAAACAAAAGATGACAGAACTGCAGTTAATTAAGTCACTGAATTAACTGAGGCCTCAACCAGAAACAACCAGAACGTGCAAACGAATGAACTTGAAGGATCTGAAGCAGACTGAGGTCGAAGTGCTTCCAGATGAACATGTGGCTTTAACTTATCGGGGGAGGGTGTCTGGGTGAAGCCATCCTGGTGGCAGAGAGGCTGTCGCTTGCCAAATCCCCAGGGTCACATACACAAGATAGCAAATCTGCATTAAAGAAATGAAAAAGGGAATCTTTGTGTTTTCAGGATATAGTGTACTGCTTGTGTGTCATTAGCTTATACCATCAACTTGTGGCTTTACACACCAACTTATGAGGTGCCTTGTTCCTCTGATTGAAATGCATTGACTATCATTTGATGATTGACATTTATGCATTGTTGCTAATTCAAGTCTGAAAATTTGCTCTCTCTCTACCTCTATAGTCAAGTCTACGTCATCACAGCATCCTAGTAAGTAAGCTCTTTTTCAGTGCTGGAAAATAATTCCTATAAATAAACTTTAAGGTTAGTAGTTTGTCAGTAAACAAAAAAGTTCAGGCTTCAGATTTAAAAAAAAAAAGACGTTTGCAAATTCTCACAGATATCAAAACCTGTTTAACTGGATGTGATCATTTAAAATCTGACAGTTGTTGCAGTTTTTTATTTCATTTATATAAACAATCTATTCTGTCTCATGTGTACTGTAGATGTGAAGGGACATTGCTGATGGTTGTATCTGTCTGTAAATTCTCTTCCCATCAGCTGCAAAACCCATCCATTTGAAGTGTGGCCTGTCCAAGCCTTGTCCTGAAAAACATTTTGCCTTTAAGATGAACAGTGGAGCTGCCAGTATAGTGGGGCCTAAAATCTGTTTGGAGAACAACATGTAAGGTGCATCACTTCCTGTTCCTGCTACCTGCACTTCCTGTCTGGATGTCTCACTCTCTATGTCTTTCAGCCTCATGAGTGGCGTGAAGAATAATGTGGGACGCGGGCTGAACATCGCCTTAGTGAACGGTAACCTAATATCTCGGCCCACTAATATTATTAATGCTCATGTTCACATATTGGCCTGTATTATGTTAATTAAAGTACCCCAGCAGATTTTAATGCATGTGGATAGGTGTGATGTCTCCATAATGTGGGTGTGTGTTCACAGGAAGTACAGGAATGCCCATCAAGACGGCTTACTTCGATATGTGGGCGGGAGGTGAGTTTATGCACAAGTTTATCATATAACTTTATAGGTGTGTCAGACACTGTATTTGATAGGCTGACTGTAGTTACATGAAATGAAATATAGACTTGTGATCGGAAATTTACTATTTATAGACATCAAGCTCCTAATAAAGTTCCTGAAGAACATTGAACAAGGGACACTAGTTATGATGGCTACGTTTGATGACTCTTCAACAAAGTAAGTGTGTCGTTCAGTGTGTGGACATTTTGTCTAATGAGCCACACCCTGTGTGTTATGATGCACTGGTCATATGGTTGTGGACTAGGGTTGCTAGTGAGGGGTTGCAAAGGGGTGGAAAATTTCTGAAAACTATCCATGGGAAGTTAAGTTGGGGAATTTTGGAAATATTGAACTCCAAGGAACACACTGTCAGATACGGCAAAGAAAGCGAACTATGAATGATACTGCATAGATTACGACTTCAGCAGCGTGTTTGAATGCAGATACTTATTTTGAGGTATTTTTATGCACAAATAATTACTCACAAGCAGTTGGTTTCACAATGGTATCACTATTACTGCTGTCAGGGTGTTTTTTCCAGCTACATTTATTCAAGAGTCAAGATTCTTTATTTGTCACATGCATAGTTATACAGGTACAACGTGAAGTGAAATGTATCCTGAACCGCTCATACTTTGTGCAAATAACAAAGAAACTAGAAAATAAACTGTAAAATAGACTGTAAATAAATTATAGAGAGTGAAAAACAGAAAAAGAGAAATAACCTATGGATTTAAAAGAGAGTATATACAATTTACAGGATGAAATGAAATACTGTGCAAGAAATGCTTATAGCTAGTTAAAGTGCAGTGTCAGCACAGCAGTGTATGGTTGAACTGATATCCATAACACTATGACCGGGAGAGTGGCATGTCCTGGTTGAGGAGTTGAATCGCCTGGGGATAGAAACTCCTACTGAGTCTCTCCGTCTTGGCCATAATGACACGGAACCTTCTGCCTGAATGCAGGAGTTTGAACAGTCTGTTGTTGGGGTGAGACAAGTCCTTAATAATCCTAGCTGCCCTGGTCTTACATCTCCTGATGTGAATGTCCTGCATGGAGGGGAGAGCTGACCTGCTGCAGCGTTCAGCTGCCCGGATCACTTTCTGGAGGGCTTTCCGGTCCTGCATACAGCTATTCCCAAACCAGGAGAGATGTTCAGTGTGAGGAAACTTCCTCAACTGCCTCAGGTGGTACAGTGCTGCTTCACCCTTTTGCTCAGTCAATGTCAGGTCCTCCGAGATGTGGATGCCCAGGTGTTTAAAACTGCTCACCCTCTCCACTGGAGCTCCATTGATGGTGAGGGGTCTGTGGTCATGTTGTCTCCTTCTGAAGTTCACCACCAGCTCCTTAGTCTTGCTGATGTTCAGCTGGAGGCAGTTTGTAAATTAGTTTGTAAACCATAGTGCCAGGTTCTCCACTTCGTCTGTGTAGGCCGACTCGTCATGGTTGGTGATGAAGCCCAGCACCACCGTGTCGTCAGTAAACGTAACGATGGTGTTGGAGTCATGCGTGGCCACACAGTCAGAAGTGTAGAGGGAGTAGAACAGTGGAGAAAGAACACACCCCTGTGGAGAACCAGTGTGATGCTGCTGGAGATGCACCTGCCCGCCCTCACTGTCTGAGATTTGTGAGGAAGTCCAACACCCAGACACACAAGCGTTTGAGTCCTAGATCCCTCAGCTTTGTGAACAGTCTATGAGGCACTATTGTGTTGAATGCTGAGCTGTAGTCAATGAACAGCAATCTCACATAGTTACCCTGCTTCTTATCCACATGGCTGAGAGTGGCATGTAGGACATGGGAGATGGCATCCTCTGCGAATCTGTTAGGGCGGCAGGTGAACTGGTGCAGATCTATGTAGCTGGGGATGGATGTGAAGATGGTGCTTTTTAACAGCCCCTCCAACACCTTCATAACCACCGATGTCAGTGCAACAGGCCGGTAGTCGTTCAGGCATGAAGGCTTGTTGGTCTTGGGCACTGGGACGATAGTGGATCTTTTGAAGCACGTAGGGACCATGGACTTCTCCAGGGACTCACTGAAGATGGAGGTGAACACACCTGACAATTGGTCAGCGCAGCAGGCGCCCGGAGATGCGGTCTGGACCCACCGTTTTCCTGGTGTTCACCCTCCTCAGCGCCGCGCGAATGTCATGCTCTGCGATGCTGATGACGTCACCATCCTCAGTCACCCGACAGCTAGCGTTAGCCGCCTGCCTAACCTTGAACCGGGTGTAGAATGCGTTCAGCTCACTGGCGAATGCAGAGTCGGCGACGATCGTCGCAGTGTCTTTGGCTTTGTAGTCTGTGATCATGCGCAGTCCGTGCCACATATGGCGTGTCACCCTGGTGGAAGTGTGCTTCTGTTCTGATTTAACTTCCCTGCTATAGGCTAATCTGCAATTTTGCAAATTTCCAGTTTATTATATTTAATTCCCATGAAAAGTTTCCAACTTTGAAAATTCCCAGAATTTTGCAACCCTGCTAGTGAATGATTTTACAGTGACAGAAAAAACGTGACCAGGAAACAGTGCAGCATGTCACTGAAGTGAAGGTTCAGCAGCTGGTCAGGTCTCCCATACAATATCTTTATTATCTGACTGATGTTTGATGAACCAACTGCTTCACAGGCTCAATGAGGAAGCAAGGAAGCTGATCAGTGATTTGGGGAGTTCGAGTATTACTGCTGTAAAATTCAGGGATAACTGGATCTTTGTGGGAGGTAAAGGGATCAAAAGGAAGAGTCCCTTTGAGCAGGTATGTAACCCTACAGCTGTTCTTAATGAAGGAGGCCATCTTTAAGCCACTGCTAACTGATAGGTGCTGCTCTTTCCCATATTCCCAGCACATAAAGAACAAGGCAGATACCAACAAATATGAGGGCTGGCCTGAAGTTCTGGAGATGGAGGGCTGCATCCCAATGAAAGAAAGATAGCCTACCTAGACACCTTATCCTGGGACTTGGAGGTGTTCATCCTGACCTGGATCGCTGGGGTGTGTGCAAGTGTCTTAGGTCTCCTATAACCATTAATTCTTGGGGTAACCACCTTAGTACTGGGAGTGGTAGCCTCAGCACATAGGGTGAGGGACTGTAATGTGGCCAGTAGGTTGCACAGTTCATCTGGAATCAGACCTTGCATGTACAGCAGCTGTTTAGATCTAGGGTAGGGTTCACCAAGAGCCAGGATCTCAGGTCCAGGAATGTCAAGGGGTGCATTATCCAGATCAATGCATATGACAAATGTTTGCATAAAACTCTTCATTATTGTAACTAGTTTGTGGTTCAGTAGGTAGCACTGTTGCCTCCCATCTCCAGGGTTATGAGTTTGAGTTCTGAATGCTCTCTGTGTGTTTTTTGTATGCTCTCCCCATGTTGGATTAGAATATCTTGATTGTCATTGTACGTGTGAAACAAACCCTGTGCTTGCCACCAGTGCTACATGTTATAAACAATTGAATAAAAATAAGAAAATAAAATGGAGAAATGAAAAATTATACACACCTAGTTGTACAGTAAAAAGCTAAGTGTTGAATCAATCTGCAGTAGTCCAGTCACATCTTCTAGCAGCATTAAAGAGTGTACTTTTTATTAGAAATGATCATGTGTATAACAATTGGCAGCAGTCTGTATGGGGGAGGGGGGGAGGTGGGCAGGTGGCTGCAGCTCGTAGGGCTGTGGTGGGGTTACTTGAGTTGCTTCATGCTTGGTTAAGATGATCAATGACTTTTGGGGTAAAAGCTACTCCTCAGTGTGGATTTGTGGGGATAAACAGTCCTGTAGCGCCACCCTGAGGGCTGGGTGGTGAACTGGTGGCAGCAGGGGTGTGTTGGATCACTGGTGATAGTGGCATCGAGTGCTGTAGGTGTCCTCCAGAGTAAACAGCTGGGTCCTGGCGTTCTTCTGCACTGCCCTGATAACCCTCTGCAGTGCTGGGATAACCGTCTCAGTATGTATGTATGTATGTAAATGTTGCAACAATGCAGTGAATTTCCTTCCACAGTCAAAAAAAAAAAATCAACATACCGTGCTCACAATGGCATGGGACACTGGCTTAATAATGTAAAAATATTACTAATTATTGGTTCTAAAACAAAAATCATTACTCATCATTATAATGTTTTTTTCATATTAGAAACAACCAGGAGTTTTAAGTAAAAAAATCATTTCAAGTAGTAATAAGTTGAAATCCAGATTATAGTTTTAAAAGAGCTGTTCTGGGTTAAAATGTTTATTGACAAGCAATTTCATTGTGAGCTTTTTAATTAGTAACAATTTCATGAAACACCAAACATTTGTGTTTAGCGTCCCGTTGGGAGCAAACGACGGCAGTCGGCATTAACAGGAAAATGTCAAGAATAGAACTGAATGACTCTGTTAAGAAAGAAAATGTCTGTGTGGAAGATATGTGCAGATATGTTAAACACTGCTTGTCAATGGACTTTTGTCAGGAAACCAATACATTTGCAACATTTTTGCAGAATTAAGCAAATGTCCCAAGACTTTTTTTGAGCACTGTGTATACAGAATAGGCAGGTTTGTGAATAGATGGTTTAAAATGTTAAACCATTTACAAAATATAAATGAATGGGCATGCATAGAGTACATACAGACTGAAGTGGCACAGTTCTCTGCACGGACTGAACTGAACGGCACGGTAGTAAAACCTCATTCAATAACTAAAGCTCGTCACATTGTCTGCAACTCAGGATAAACTTTTATCTGTGTGTGAAATGTTTGTGGTGCGAAGGCCCTGTGTTCTGATGTTCAGCATAAACACTACACTCTGCATTTTCCGAACCGGCCGGTTATGTTTATAGCATCCTACCCTACAGTGTCAGATGTTAAGTATAAAGAAACAAGTTTCCAAAACTACAACAAGGGTTGTGATGTGCTCTTCAAGGAAGTTTTTTTTTCCTGGTTTTTGGGAATTTATTCCTGGAGGTGTGATTGTACACTTGAGCTATCCAGTGAACTGTGTGTTTTTTTTAAAAAAAATACTTACAGATTGATTTTTATTCGTTTTATTTTTATATCATGAAGGAAATTTTAAGAGTCTTTAATAAAATTAATGCCTGATGGTTGGTCATGATGATCTTCCTGGTCATGACCTCTTGTGACATTTTATATTTTGGGGGGATTTCAGTTTATTATCCACAAAATGGGCCTATGACTTTGTGTCGCTCGTAATGGATCCCATAATCCCATGGCGTCATTACGGTTCTTTTCTCTAAGTTTCCTACGACACTGCACACTCACATTCTCCTCTGTCAATGTCTTAGAACTTTCCGGGTGCAAGGAATGTTTAGTTCTTTTCCTTTGATCTAGCTTTTTCCATGTGATGTGTGGGCTTTGATGGAACAAATAATCCATAGAGTATAATTTATGTAAGGTCTACATTTTAATTAATTTTAATTTCTTATATGTTAATGACATCTGTCGTCTAGACACCTACCCTAGAAATATGGCAGAAATGAGGAAGATCGTCTAAAGATAAACTGGAAATAAAACGTCTGACCTGAATTAATGTGCTGGTTTTACGTCTTTCTTCCAAATACAGTTTCGAGAGAGGCATTTGGTGTCTTTGTCTTGTTTCCTCATTGTCACATTTTCCCTCGCTGTCACAAAGCATGAATGCATAGCTCTTTAGTCTTCGGAGGGGGCCAGTTCTCAAGGGTCAGATTTCACTGGGAATGTAGGGATGAGTATAACCGAAGTAATGTTATCTTTTTAATGGCTGAGGGGATCGAGGATGGATGGAGGGAAATGAGATGTTATGTAGGCTGGGTGCAGCCTGCAGGAATAGAGCAGGAAGCTCACACAGGCGCAGGAGGAAGGGATGCTGGTTTGCTGAAGGAGTACGGTGAAACATCCTGCAGGAATCATGTCTGAGCTGCATCTCGGAGTGTGTCGTCTGTCACGGTCGGCTGGCAGGCGAGCGAGCAAGGAGACGAGCAGAGCCGGAACATACAGGGAAGCGGGTTTATTGGGCAAAGACAGGCACGAACAACCATGACAACCACAATGACTGATCTGTCGTACTGGGGAAAGACGTGGACTAAATACACAGACCAGTCAGGGATTAACAGAACACAGGTGATCACAATCAGGGTATCACACGAGGAAATGAGGTGGGCGTGGCACACGGGAGGATCGGACGGAGCGGATCATGACATCGTGGAAGGTAAAGTTCCTGGAGCTGGCAGAGGCTACTGCTCACTGCCAGTAGAAGTGAAACGAAACTGCTCTGCTGATGTGGGTGCAGGAGTAGCTGCATAACAACTAAAATAATCATTCCCAGAGGTAATATGTGTGCCACAGCTTGCAAGCTGTGAAGAATGCAAAACACCTGACAGATACAAAGGTATATATACATATTAATTATTTATAGGTATATAAATAAGTAGTCCTTTGGAAAAATGGCTTTGCAGTACCAACAGTCAGCAAAGAATGTACATTGGTCATATGCTGATTTTACTAGTTCTGTAGTAACTATTGTTGGACCAAGCCAATAAAGTTATGATGAAATTTGCTGAACAGGGGGGGACTGTCCACCCATGGGTCTCCTTTAAGTATTGCAACACTGGAAACATAAAAGAAAGCTGCAGTCAAAATGGTACCTCAGGGAAAGCCACACCTAAATCAGAGATAATGTGCGGCTTGGGCCAGCCATCGTGAAATCTAATCTTACACAAAGACGAGGCTCACAAAGGGATGAAGCACTAAGATATTTACAGTTTAAGCTGCTAGGTTTTTCACAACTGCAACCTCATAGCATCATTTCTGCATCGTGCTGCAATAACCGCGTTCTAAATTCAGCTGCATTCGACGAAGGAAAGAAAAACGACGCGAGGACCAAATGCCTGGTATTGCATTTCATCCTTGCTATGGTAGGGCATGGTGCAAGTATGGAAAACAAAGTGATCCACTGAGTGGTTCTGAGACAAAAGGGTTTATTGAACAAACTGAACACACTGGGGGGAAAAAACACAAAATAAAGGAACCACAAGGGGTCAAAAATACACAGGAATAAACAACAATGAACTACAAAAAAAACATAATGTGTCACAACTGGGAACCAGGTAGCACAGGTAATTGAGGTAGAAACTAGCAGACCAGCAAGCATCAACATAGCACAATGAATAACACAGGAACAGAAACAGGGTGCATGGGCACTTAAATCTACAACTAACAAGTCATGAAGCAAGACAGATGGGAACCATAACTCAATTAACCAATCACAAAAGGCATGGGACAACAAGGAACAGGTGGAATACTTGCAATTAACAAGCGGAGGGAACTAAGGAACATTAACCAACACTGGGGCAACTACACAAAAAAAGACTAGAAACAAGTGCAAGTAAAATGTAAACCAACAAAACAGGGTAGGATAGACTATACACTATACCAAGCAAAGAACAAGATGAACAACACCAAAAGATTAGGATAATATAAACCCAACAAAACAAATAAAAGGTGAAACTGGCCTCTGGGCAGCCTCCAACCCACAACCACAAAAGGTGGCTGACTGCTTAGCCAATCAAGCCATGTGGTGGCCCAGGGAGCAGGCAAATACCCTATGGGCTGAGGGGCTACAAGACCGAGGAGGGAACAGGATGACCAGCAACACCTGCTGGCCAAATGGGGAAAAAACACATGGCACAGTGCTACATGGGCACTGATCTTGACACATCCTAAAGTTGTGTAATGTAACTGTATTATAGCTGGTTAACATCCCTTCAGTCTCATCAGAATTATGGAACAGGAAGTGAGGTATCAACAAGGCACCGTCTTTTGTAAATACTCCGGGCCACACAGTTTAGCGATGGTGACTGACGCCACGTTTGCTCATCAGAAGCCCTTTGGAAATCCACACCTGACCAACACCTTTGTTCATTCAGTCAAAGGAACCAGACAGACGTGACAAACTGAACTCGAAGGCACACAAACAAGCGTGCCAAAGGCCAGTGCAACTTTTCTCCCAGATTTGGAGACCCTCGAGGCCAGAGGGAGGGTCTGCGTTTCAACATTCACAAAATACAGATAGACATGGCACGGGGAGTATCATACACTGAAATGACAGCACCTAGGAGCACAGATACTGCACGGGATTCACTGTATGTGCCAAAAGTCAGTGGGATGGAAACAACAAGCTTTAATATACACTTTGTGCCTTGTTGGTCTGTGCCAAAGCAAAACTAACTCTGGCAGTTTTCATTAGGCAGCCTGTTTACCTTCAGATGTAGGAAGTAAAACTAGAGGATTTATGCTGTGAATGATAAGTACATTATACATTTCTGAGATCAGACCGGTCTGGTGACATTCTGCAGACCAGACAGAGCTATTCATAAAAGAGACACTTCTGCACAAAAGATGATGGTGCTTGAAATTTGATTGTTTACCCAGACAATGTGAGTTATGGAAATGCCGCCATCAACAATGCAAGGAGCCATAGTGCTTGAGGATGTCTTAGTGGAGTCAGCTACAAAGGCCGATGGAGAACGTTCAAACACGTGTCAACCCGGAACCTTCGGGAACAGTGACTTGGCCTGCTGGGTCACTCATCACCCCTTTAGTGATGGTGGCTCTCATTCTGTCTTTTGTTCCAGCCTGTAGAAGTGGAACCTGATGAGATAATTATGGTTGTGAACAGAATTGCACATCATCATCTATCTTCACAACCCCCTCCACCTCCAGGCCAAAGTGCCTTTGCAAGCGTGCCAAGGACTCTGGAGGCAAGCTCTCCTCGTGGTGGATAGCAGTTCTCCACGTTCCTGGTTTTCTTCAGTAACACTTTCTATGAATGCCATGTATATAAGAATCTATTAACACATTCATAACACATTATATTACATTTATAAAGCATTAAAGTCATAACACATTATAGCTGTGTTTATTATGCATTATGAATGCTTTATGAAGCTCTCATCTATAATGCTCTATAAATTCATAATGCAGTACAAAGAATCCTTAATGCTTATACCAACTATTATAATGCATTATGAAGGTATCTATAGTGTATTATAGCTGAGGGCACCATTAGAGCTTATGAAGTATTATAATCAACACTATAATACTTTATAACTATAAATAAGAGATACTGTAATGCTTTATTAATTCTTATACCAACCATTATAATGCATTATGAAGACATCTACAATGCATTATTGATGACAGCTTCAAATAAAGTGTTACCCTTTACTCTCTCCTTTCTGCTTTGGCCCTGTTATGACACCCTCTCATCCCTTTAAGGGCCCAAGAAGATTCCACTGGTGAGGCCCCATTCTCTTTCTCTATCACAACACATCCTCTTACCAGAAAATGCCTTTAAATGGTTGCCATGGGGGAGATCTGCATCTGATGTTCAGGAGGAATTCTTTACCCCTTTCCTTTAACCCTTTGCTTGTCCCTGTATCATGTTCCTTACTTAGGGCTGATCCAGTACTTTGCCCAGGTGTTTGCTGTGTTCCTGAATACAGGTATTGTATTTGGAAAGACACATGGGTTCCATTTGAATAGTCTGTCTAAATATTTCCCCGTAACATTTGTATTCAGATATTTTCAGTCCCTTTTGCCCTTTCATGGTCTTTCAATTCTCAAGTTAAATCTTGCTTTACTGGTCAGCATGGCGGGACTCCGCAGCCACCATTACAGCCGCACACACATCAGCAAGCAGACAATAGCGAAGGCCCAAGGAGGAAGTCAGCATTAGCCGTGCACATATTGATTTTCCAATCAGCCATGTGTCGGGGTCAACGCTTGTCCGCCGCTGCCCTTCGTGTCTCTACCCCATTTGCCCAGCAGGTGTCGATGGCCTATGCTCCCTGGGCTGCCACATGGCTCAATGGTTTGAGTGTGTGGCTTAGAAGCTACATTCCCCCTGTCCGTCAGCGACTGTACTGTCCAACCATGCCCTTCATGTCGCCTCTCGGTTTGGCCAGCAGGCGTTGTTAGCCATCCTGTTCTCCACCCTTTGTTATATCCCTAGTGTTAGTCTCTGTTTCCTATAGTTTCCCTATTAGTCTCTCTGTTAGTTGCATGATTAAGTTTATTAGATCAACACGTTTCTCTGTGCCTCATGATTGTCGATTGTTCTGCCTGATTGCTCATTGTCCTGTGCCCTCTCTGATAGCTTGTTTTGCTCCTGCCTCTTCGGTACCCAGTTCAATTTGTGTATTTAAGTTCCTGCCTGTAAAATTGCCCGTAGGCGTGCATGTGTGTGTGAATGGTGTGTGAGTGTGCCCTGCGATGGGCTGGCCCCCTGTCCGGGTTGTTCCCTGCCTCATGCCCGTTGCTTCCGGGATAGGCTCCGGACCCCCCGCGACCCATTAGGATTAAGCGGATTGGATAATGGATGGATGGATGGAAGTTCCTGCCTGTATTAATTTCTTCAGTCGGTCATTGTGTTACAATGTGCGTATGGTTAGTTACTGTATGTTTCTTACCCTATTCCCTTATCCTACGGTTTATTGTAGTTATTTGTCGGGGTCCCTTTATGTTATGCCTTCCTGGTTTTGTTCAGCTTCCTCAATAAACCCCTCTGTTGTCTCGGAGCTGCGAAGTGGATTGTCACCTACTTTAAGCCTCACCTTGCCATGCTGCCGTAACAATAACATGGGTTTGTGGCTGGCTAATGAACCTCATCTGATTCTTTGTATTTATGACTTCCTGTTCCCCAGTATTTAGTTTCCTTATGAGTTTTCTCTCCTGGGTCTGCCCTCCTTGTGATCTGACTCGCTCACTTGTCTAATTAGTCACTGTTGTCAGGGCGGCGGGCTCGGGAACGGGGCATAGTGCCCAAAGAGGTGGACGACCCACTTGTGGCTCAGGAACAATATAGGGATTTTATTTAAATTAGAACAAAAGGAACACAAGTGGGGAATTACAAAACAAAGGGACCACGGGGGGTCAAAAGAAAAGGGAATAAACTAAACAACAAAAACCAGATCAGCCAAAACATAAGCCGCAAAAACATACGCAAGCAAAACATACACAACGAACCACTGGGGAACAGGACAGAAGCAGGAACTAAAATACTAAAAGGTAACGAGACTAACACAGGACAGGTGAGGCTAATTGACAAACCAAGGAAACGGGGCACAGGTGAAACTAATGAAAACAA
>JAODKE010000001.1:9306138-9331726 GCA_026779605.1 Mormyrus hasselquistii
GGAGTTCTTGAGCCTAGTTTGAATGCCGGCTCTCTTACCCCGCTTCTGCTTTCTGTCCCGTCTCCGCCGATGTCGTCTAATTGTTCGGGAGGTGATCCAGGCAGGCACTGATGTTTTGAGTAACTCCACCGGTATGTTTGGAGGTTGAGGTGGGATAAAGCCTTCCAGTCCGAAGTTCATAATTTCTTCTGGACTGTACACGATACAGTGCCTAACTAACTGTAGGGACTGACTAACTTTAGCTAAAGATACATTAAGAAGGATATAAAGAAGAAAAAAGTGGCATCTGCGTGACATTTTGGGTATGGACATGCCCCTATTGATATTGTGGGAGTACCATAAGTGTTTAGGGGGGCGGGGGGGGGGTTCAGGACTGGTTTGGTCCCTAGCAATGTTGACCAGACCTACGCCCTTGCTGCTATTTGATGACAGTGAGGGTTATGTAAAAGTTCTTAGATCATAAGCAAACACGTGGTTTTTGGCCAAGTTTCTGTCAAAAGAGTTATCCTTTAGGCAGCCGGAGAAAATGTTTGACTAACTGTGTCAAAGCTTAAAAAATGACACAGTTTACAGACTGAAAGAAGAACCTAAGACCAAACTACTGAAACCTGAAACCATGTCACAGATGTTTAAGTCAGCAAAAGCACAAGTGTATTCTGCTTTAATCTTTTTGTAGTTTTATAAAAAAAAAATTGCAAAACGGTACACCCAGTTCTCTAAATTAGACACAACCCTAAAAAATTAAAATAAACAAAATAAAATCTCTTAGGAAAACTCTCATTCAAAATGCCACAACTACAGGGGTTGGTCAATGAAACTGAAACACTGAGCTACACAGTGTTTGAGGTTTCACACCTATATTTGTGTGACCTGGTAACCAATCAGCAGAGTGTGATGGTTAAATTAGCAGAGCAATAGCACAGCTGTACATAAAATATTGCAATCCACACAACATAATGAGAGACATATCAAAGTCCAAAAGAGGACAAATTATTGGTTTGCCTCAGCTCTCCTGTTTCCACCTAAACTGTTTGTCAGGAGCTCCACAGGGTCAATATTCATGCTCGGGCTGCTATAGCCAAAGCTTTGGTCCCGCGTGCCAATGTCAAACGTCGGTTTCAATGGTGTCAGCAGTGCAAATCTTGGGCTGTAGACAGAGTGAAACACGTATTGTTCTCTGATGAGTCCACCTTCACTGCCTTTCCCACATACGGGGAGTACGTTACAGTGCAGTGAAGCCCCAAAGAGGCTTTCCCCCTAGACTGCGTACCCAGAGTGCAGCACAGGAGTGGATCAGTGATGGTTTGGTCTGCAATATCATGGCATAACCTAGGCATACTACTTGATCTAGATGGCCGTATCACTGCCAAGGACTACCGAACCATTCCGGAGGACCATGTTTACCCAATGATTCACACGTTGTACCCTGAAGGTGGTGCCATGTATCTGGATACTAATGCACCAATACACACAGCAAGACCGGTAACAGTTCTTTGATGAACATCTCCCATGACCTGCAGTCACCAGACCTGAATATTCTTGAGCCACTTTAGGGTGTTTTAGTAGGGCGAGTCAGGAAACGTTTTCCTCCACCAAGAGGAAATGTACTGACCTGGCCGCTGTTCTGCAAGAAGAATGGCTCAAAACCCCACTGTGCATGACTTGTATCTGTCATTCCCAAGATTAACTGATGTTGTATTGGATGCAAAATGAGGCCCTATGCCATAGTAATGAATTATTACCAGGTGTTTCAATTTCATTTTCCAACTCCTGTATGTATATATGGGCAACATATGGGCAATTTCTACCTTTGACGGGACAATTACTGGTCACTAGGGCTATGCCATGAAGTGTTTGGCAATTGTAGCGTAGGGGTGAGCGGTACACTGGTATCAGTTATTACCGGTCTGATTGTCTGCCACGATATGGATTTACACTATACCGTTAACACTGCTATAATTCAACATTTCAATTATACTCAAAATATTTCAAATAATTTTAATTAACTCATAAAAAATAAGGCATTTCAATTTCTTCAAAGCTCCATTTGTAGTCAAAATATTTGTCTTTAAATCAGGGCTGGACTGGGACCAAAAAACGGCCCTGGCGGTCCACTGTGAAAGCACATGACGTACCAGAGGATATATGTGCACTTTGCGTCATTTCAGGATATATGTGCACAAAGCGCAGCAGTCTACAAGGAAGAGAGTAACCACGTTAAAAAATTGATATGCTCTTTCACTACTCAGGGATTCATCATTGGGGGAGATGGCCACAGTGTCACAATTCCCACCTTGACGTGAAAGTGGATGTCAAAAAAACACAGAGAGAGAGAGAGAGAGAGAGAGACACACACACACAAGTGTTACGCTCCGCGGTGCAGGCGAGCAGAGCCGGATTAACGGTGAAAACGCGGTTTTAATGGTTGAGGAGCGAGAAATCCACGAACACGTCAACACTACATCAATGACCGAACTGGGGAAACAAACGGAAACGCGGACTAAATACAATGGACTAATGACAACAATCGGGAACAGCTGTTAAACACGGGGAATCCACACGGGGTTGATGAGGGGGCGTGGCACACGAGAGGAGCGGACGATCGGGGCATGACAGCAAGAATGTTAATTTCAGTAGTGTTATTTCTCTGGTTACCTATCAATGATAAATCATCAATTTCAGCAAATCAAAAGTGTTACTAATACTAATAATTACATGATAATAATAACAACTGTAAGCTGTAACACCTGCAAACTGTAACTTTATGGCAGCTAAAATACCACTAAGTTGGACACCAGATCTACTCATAACATTATTTTGAAATGAAGGCTATGAAGGCAATTATCTATCTCATACACACACAGCTTGTGCACAAAACTGTAGTTTTGTACACAATTGACACATCACTCTATAGGCTAATATTATTATGCATGTTTTAAGTCTGACTGAATCAAATAAGTCTTGTAATTTCCTATGTTGAAATTTGCACACTTTTGACCCAGATACTACTTAGTGAAGATCTAATCATTTTTTATCATTTTAAAATTGTATTGTAGGACCGGCGGGGCTTGTCCCAGCATGCCCCGCGTGCAAGTTGTAAATAATCCTTGTATTGTTAATGGTTATATTCCTTATGGTCGCGCGTGTGTTTGCCCGTAATTTGTATGTACCCTGTCCGATCCTCGTGTGTAATTAACTTCCGTATCTCCCACCGTATGTGTATCTTACAGTTCAGCGTCTGACAACCCCATGCATAAACAGTTTGTTGTTCGTTGGGTGGCTGATGTGGTTTTCAGGACTATCAATAAAAAGTGTTTCCCCGCAAGCAAGTGTCCGTCTGTCTCTCTGCTCCCGCAATGCTTCGGTCTGCCCGTCGGCATAGTATTAACTGTAATTATATTTTTACGTTTTTTTGTTTTAATCCACTATTATTACACACATCCCAAAACATTGTCGTTGTTAACGCTGAATTTTTGGAAGCTTACGTAAAGGCAGCCCCCACACTCCAGCCCTTTGCACTCCGTAAATGCAGCGTCCCTCTTGATTAACATTTCGGCTACTTTTTACCGGGCTGGACAGTAGCTAATATGATCTCTTCCTCAATCTTTCCCTGCGCCACATCTCTCTCCTCCGACGTATCTTCCTGAATCGCTAATTCTGCCTCCTCCTCCGGCCCTGCAGCAGCTGCTGCAGCAGTAGAACTTGTGGTGACAAACATATCGGTAGGTTTTGCGCATTTTGCTGCGTGCACTCGAAGGCTTTTCTGCAGCCCACTTGCGTATTTTGGTTTGTCCATAGCCACTCCTCTCCAAATCCAGTCAGTTCAAATGGCAAAATTTGATAACCTTGCTTTAAAAGGGGAAAGACGGGCGGGCCGAGGAGGGCTGACAGACTTCATTGGATTAGCCCAATGTCCCTCAAAAAAATCAACCAATGGGACGTCGCAGTCGATAAAAATTATTTATAATATACTTTTTTGGGTAAATTATGACAGCCCCGGGTCGGCCCAAAAATGTGCGTCGGCCAGTCCAGCCCTGCTTCAAATAGTATCTGCAACTGGCTTATCTGCGTTGCGTGAATTCTCTATTAAACACACTCAGACACGCAGTGTCGCGATAACAAATTATAAATGTATTATACACATTATGTCATTATACACATGAAACAAAATAAGCTGGTTACATATTCAGTAGCAAATTAAAAAATAAAACATATTCGCAAAATCAGCATATACATATGCGCTGCAGCCTTCATGCAAGCTACTGTACGTGGTAAAAGGCATAACTACCCAGTAAACACTGGAACTGTCCGTTTCCCACGCCAATGAACATCAAACTCCAAACAAGACGTACTTATGCGTATGCAGCCATTTTGCTCGCGCTAATGCGCCCTTAGTGTTAATGACAGTAGCGAATAAAGCCGTAATGTTCCTAATAGAGTGGCTGTTCGGTTCTGAAATTGTAAAGCTTAAAAATTTTCAAACGCAGTATTGTATAAAATGTTGAATAAACGTAATTTATTAGTGATTTCGTGTTCGTCAAAGTTTACGTTTTTAAGAAATGTATGAAGTTATTTTATACAAATCAATTCAACAAACTAAAAAACGTTTTCAGGGTTGCCAACTCATACGTATGAAACGTGACACTCAGGCTTTCAGACTCACGCAAGAAATCTTACGGCCAATATGTATTATTCCATTATATACCTAAACTTAAAAATTTAAAATCTCACTCCAGACAGCTGACTAAAGTTGGCAACCTTGAGTTATATTTGAAATGAACTGTAAAATTCACCGTTTTTCCGGCTGAAGCAGCTTGTTGCTCCGACAATTATAAAACATGAGAAAACATAGCCTATGACAATTTTTATGTCTTTTTGAAATAAGACCGCCCATACCCATCTGTAATAGCAATTAAAGTGCTCATAATATATTATAAAAAAAAATAATTTTAGAATTACATAAATGGACAGAACATGCTGCTCCTCCCAAAACTTGCAAAAATGTAATACCATGATATAATACTGTCACTGTCCAAAAATTGAAAAATATCATGATAATAATTTTAGGTCATATCGCCCACCCTTACCCTAGCTGTAGATAGATGTGGGTTTTAGTCTAAGTTGAAGTACAGAAATGGATTCTGAGGAACAGTTTTGTACCATTGGAGGTAAATAATTGTAAATGAATCGTATTTGTCGGGATCTGTTCCAGCCTCGTCTGTCACATGCTTGTTTGGCCAGTTGGTGCCGCTGGCCATCTGTGTTCTGTGGGTTTGACGCTGGTCTTTTCCTCAACTATGATGGACATTTTGTGATTAGTTTTCTATTCTGCAAGTTGTTTTCTTGTGTTTTAGTATTTTGGTATTGATTCTGGTTGTTGTATTTCAGTTGTCGGTTTTCCTTGTTCTCTTCACTTTTGTAGTTGTATTGTACTCCTAGTATCTCCTGCGTTAGTGTTTCCTAGTCTTAAGTGCCCGTTGATTGGTTATGACCTGCACCCGTTCCTTGTTGACCCTAGTCTTTACTGTTTAATAGGGCCAGTTCACACCTGTTCCTTGTTTTGCCACCATTATCTCTGTGTATCTAAGTGCCTGCCTTTACTCCGTTTCTCATTTGGTCATTGTGTTTGTTCCTGTGTTGTTCCCTGCTTTAGTTCTTATTGTCTACCTGCTTTGTTTTAGACCCCTCGCAGTTCCTCTTGTTTCTTGTTTTTTCAGTTCTGTTTCAATAAAGTCCCTTGTTTTGTAAGTTGCAGCATGGATCACACTGGTGGATTTAGGTATGGCCAACACGGGCAGTTGCAAAAAAAAAAAAAAAAAAAACATGCTATTAGCTCACTTGCAGATCACATCAATGAAATATTGCTATCATGCGGATCCATTAACCTTGTCAGAGAGAGCGCCCTGATTGTAGTTTGCGACCTAGGCAGGCTACCACTCAGAAGTATGACAGTACACCTTAGTTTCACACAAATGTACACCTTCAATGATCAAGGTGGTAACCAGGGGTGGGGGTGCCTGGTGGCTTTTGGGGGTTCTCCCTGGTGGGGGTCCTTGTGGGGGTGCGGGACGGCTCTCCGGGCGCTGCCACCTGTGGCCGTGGGGTTCCTAGTTCGTGCTCCCGGTGGGGGGCCCCGGTGCCTCACCCCTCTGCCTCCTTGGGTGGACATGCAGCCCTCCAGTGGCGGGCACTTGGTGGGGGGGGCCTGGCTGGCATTGTTGTGACCTTGCACACTCATTGGGAATCATTCCATGTTAACCTGCACACTCATACATACACCTACAACACACAATCATGCACACACACACACACGTATATATGCACACACACACACACACACACACACATTCACACCCGATGCAGCCTA
Organism: Mormyrus hasselquistii; assembly: GCA_026779605.1. Classification (NCBI taxonomy): domain Eukaryota; kingdom Metazoa; phylum Chordata; class Actinopteri; order Osteoglossiformes; family Mormyridae; genus Mormyrus; species Mormyrus hasselquistii. Next base: position 9,312,506 of record JAODKE010000001.1, read on the forward strand.
ATATCCACGCCAACCCCCCACCCCCCCCACCACACACACACACACACACTCCACACCTGCTATTTTTAATGATTTTGGCCTGCTGTTCTGATTGTGCTATTTGAGCAAGTAGATTTTCACAACAGACTACTTTTCTTTCTGTAAGCGTAACACTGAAAAGGCAAAATGCAGCAATAAAGGCAATGTTGAAAGATTCATGCATATGGTGCATGTGCGCATAATCTTGACAAAATACAGTTCTGAGTCGAATTACAAAGCTTCGATTGCAGTGTTTCATTTTGAAAGAGATGTGACTGCCTTTTGCTCTTTGTGTTGTGTCAGTTAGTTTGTGTGTGAGGAGTTTTGAGACAACGACTTATATGTCAACAATTGTAGAATCGTTAAACATTTGATCAAACTTACAAAACATTCCCTGGAGGGCAATTTGGATCATTACGCAACTTTTAAACAAACATGTTTAAACAACCATAATCCAAATATTGTCCGTGTAATATATGTAAATAAGAAACAAAAAAACAAACGTACGAAACTAAAGAATGCTTCAACAAAGCTTTGCATAAACACTTAGGATAAGCTGTGCTATTATTTATCGTTACCAATGAATTACGCGTTGGGAGCTGTTCGAGTAGGCGTGGGCTCCTTGAGTCACCTAAACCATAATTTATAATCATAAATTCGAATGACAAGGTGGCTATACCTCCATTTGCCGGAGTCTTGCGGCGTGAAGTGTTTTATGAAGGAGCTGAAACCATCTAAATCGAGCAGATAGCCGAGAAAAAGCGCCGCCGTGCCGCGGGACCCCGAGCCGCGGCGAGACGCTGAAAGGTACGTGGGATACCGCCATAGAGCGACGAGAGGATGCATTTAGGTGTGGATCAAAAAGGCAATTAAAATAACAGCGGCATGCAACGCGGTACTGAAGGGAAATGCGCGACCAATCATCAATAAAGAAGTACCGTGCAATCCAATGCGTAACTTTAACTGTTACCAGCAACGTTTTCGAAAAATTACACTTTAGTTTTAACAGAGTAGCCTAAATACAAAAATGATCAACAGCCTATTTTCTATTTCATCAAGTACTGACTTGGAAACATTTTTCAATAAAAATAAGCTACCCAAATTAATGGTAAATATTGTGTCTAAGGCAGACTTCATGACATTTTTCTAATGTCAGATGTAACGTGGTATACTTTCTGAATGGTATTAGTGTATGCTAAGTGATTATAATACCGTGGCTCTCTGCCCAAATGCTTCATCCTGGGGTTGGTGTAGCTGGATGAGGGGTCTCACAGAGGGGGGAGCTGGGTGTGGTTTAATGTTTCTCTTTATGCCCTGGAAAATCCTGGAGGAAAGTTGTAGCACTGAGTTAAACAAGAATAACAGGAATGCAAACAGGGCCTAATGTGGACCAGTGGTTCTCAACCTTCTTGATCCAGGAAAACATGTTTGAGCTGTATGTCGTCCTCAATGATGACAGTCGCTAATTTTTAATAATATAAATACATTATCCACTAAAACTTCGTTTTGTAGTTTATAACAATACTCTCAAAACAGAAAGTAAATGTTTTTTTGTTTTTTTTTTAATAATCTAAGACCTATTTGGCTTATGGCTCTAATATCAAAAGCTTGACAACCATTAAACGTGCATTTATTTGTCAGGAATGGTGCCTGCAGGGTCCTGTCCTGTATGTCTTGTCTCCATTTGGCCAGCAGGTGTTGCTGACCATCCTGTTCCCTCCTCTGTGTTAATCCTAAATCCTGCGTGTGTTTTCCATGTGCCTGAGACCACTGCATAGCTCAGTGTGTTGTGTGTGCAGCTCACAGGCTGAACCCCTCTGGTCATGTGTTCAAGATTGGCCTGAGGCCAGCCTCACCCTTTTTTATGTTGTTGGGTTTATTTTATCTTTAGGGTTGGTTTGTTTAGATCTTTGCTGTGTGTCCCTGTGTATAGCCTCCTCTGCCCTGACTTGTTGGTTTACGATTTGCTTGTACTGTACTTGTTTTAGTCTTTCTTTGTATAGTTGCCCCCAGAGCTGGTTAATGTTCTTTAGTTTCCTCTGCTTGTTAGTTTTAACTATTCCACCTGTTCCTTGTTGTCCCATGCCTTTTGTTTTTGGTTAATTGACTTATGGATCCCACCTGTCTTGCATCATGTCTCAGTCTCTGGTATTCTGTGTAATGTCACGACTGAAGCTCTCGCCCTTTTTATAACCAGGAAAGAATACTATTGGTTTCATTAAAAATCTTTAACAAAGCCCTAATTTTATTGCATAATGTATATCAACATAAACGGTATAGTTTCGTCCTATGAAAAAAAAAATGATATCTTGTACTTTTTTCTATGCTTTTCAAGTAAATTGCATGGACCCCCTCAGTCCTCGCTGAGGCCCCCTAGTGGACTAGCCCCCCGCCCCGGTTGAGAACCACTGATGTAGATGACTGGTGCGCTGCTGGCATTTGATAAAATACCCCAAAAGTGGGAGGAATACAGAAACTGGGGGTCACTTTTTACAGTCTGGCAGCACTGAAGATGGTGAGCCGCAGGTGAGGATGTACCACTTAATGCACATCATACCGTCGCTGCACATCCTCCTGACTTACGTTGCCTTATGTGAATACAGACACAGCGTTGCCAACTCACACGCATCTTGCACGACACTCACAATTTCAAACTCTCACACTCATACCAGAAATCTTACAGCAAATCTATATTATTCCATTATATAAATAAAATTAGCTGCATTAAAAACTGTGGGCTGTAAATACGAGTCCGTGTGTCTTGAATCGATTATCTCACTCCAGCCAGCTGACCGAAGTACAAGTAAATATTTTTAAGTGCAATCCAGATAGTGTATTGAAAAGTGTGTATAGCTTTTGTCTGTGTATGTGGCGTGTTAAACGTGAAGCTCAGGCTCTTCGGAGGGATACTGATAAGTGTGGTAGGTTAGTGGTATAACAAGACACACCTCAATACCTCAGTTTTGAAATCACAGTTCGGAACACTTTGAAACAGTGAAACCAACAGAAACAAAACATAAAAGTATGACTGTCATTCTTAAATAAAAAGTCTTGGTCAATACTGCTGCAACCTACTAATAAAAAAATAAAATTTACTTAAACATAAATCAAAGTAAGTATTCTCTCACGCAAATAAAAATAAATATCGATTAAGGTGCACATTTAAGAACTTAATGTGCTTGGTCTGTACTGTATTTATGCATGTAATCATGTATTCACATGTCTCAAAAAATACAAAGCATAACTAAACAAATATGCATTAAGGTGCGGTTTCATCCACCCCTTTCTGATTGTCGCTTGGGGGAAACACAGACACACAGAGGTTCCACATCTGTTGCATTTGTTCAGTACATATATATACCGAACTGAAAGACCCATAGCGGACCTGTACATATACCATTATGCTCCCAGTTGGAACGTAAAGAGAAAGCATATGAACAGCTGAGCAAGCTGGTGTAAAAGGGGTTGCGCCCTAAGCTGAGGGACACGGAAGAAACATGGGTGCGTCCGGCACAGAGGACGTGGCGCCAAAATACACAAGGGAGTTTCCCTGGGCGGGAAGTGCTCTGCAGAGCTTCAGCACTCAAGCTCCCATGGCTCCTAACTTTCTGGATGTCCTCAATCATTGTCTGTTCCGTACAGAACATGGATGAGGAGATACATGTGGACAGGGAGATAAACAGACTGGGAAAAGTGAGAATGATCATGTGGTCCCCATACCATCACCAGGTGGCCCTGTGGTGCCTACAAACTTACAGTGATCAGAGTACTTTGCCATTCTGTCTCACCCATTAGCAGAGCTGTAGTAGAGAACCATATTTCTGACTGAGCATTCAGAGGAAAACATCCACATGCAGGCAATTCGTATTGTACAAAGATGCAGCTGCGTTGTTCTTTTATCGTTTTTCTAAGTAAGTGTTTGCTACAGTGTGCTTGTTTGCTTTTTGCGGACCGCCCATCAGTCACAGATGACTGGAGCTGTGAGGAGCACTTGATGTCATTCAACGTGTAATGGAACCTGATGGACCTGCCAGCCAACCCCGTGTGGCATCGCTGGGAGATAAAAGAGGGGTAAGGCTCAGACCTTACCTGCATTCTGTCATCTTGGTCCATCTGTAGGCTCTCCCTGCACCTGCAGAAAATGCTCCAGCTCTAGAAGATATTTTGGGGATTCCACTGCCAAGGGTTGAGCACTCCAACATGTTTAAAGAACTTTAAAGAGCCCTTCAAAGAACACTTCTATTTTCATGAAAACCTTTGAGAAGCTGGTACTGAAGCATTTTCGATTACTGGTCACAGATCACCTGGATCCGCTGCAGTTTCCTTATCAGGTACACTTAGGTAGCGGTGATGCATGCTCCACGGACCCTAATCCCACCTGGACACAGTCAGGATCATGCTCACGACTCTGGAAGATCTGCCATACCATTACATCTCTGCCACATCAGTGCATCTCCAGCTCAAGACATGATGGATGATGGACTGCCTGAGCAGCAGATAGACAGCAGTTTGTGAAGCTGTCAAAGCAACACTGGGGCTCCTCAGAAAATCACCCTGTCTCTCTTCCTGTTCAGTTTCGATATGACGGACTTCCAGTTAATCATGCCATCTGCATATGCTCTCCAATGACATGTTGAGAAAACATATTACACAATTGTGGGTTTGGCTTTTTGAACGTTTACAGCATACTCACAGGCTATTATTGATATCCTGAAGTGATACATCAGATTTATTTGTTTGTTTTTTTTAGTAGGGACTTATGTCTAAAATGCTCAAGGGCCTAATAGCGAAATCACTCTGCCAGCAATGGGATTTGAACTGGTGACCTTCTGATTGTGGACATTGGGTCCTGACCTACTGAGACACACCCCATCCTGTGGGGACATTAGAGAAGTGATTATAATTCTGGCCTTCCGGGATCTCAGTCTTTCATTAGAAAGGTGTAATTGCAACCTGTGGACAAATTGCTCAAAGAGGGCTGTGAGAGGAAACAGTTAGTTGGTGAATGTAACACGAAATTGCATTCATGTAATTACCTTTGAATCTGTTTTTAAACCTGTGGATGTTTTTACCTGAAGTGATATTGTCTTAGGCTTGTCGTGTCAGGTTTTTCGGATACTTGCCATTCATGTTTTCAAACTGAAATGACAGTGACTCATATATAATTATATTGTGTTTTTTGTGTGTACTGCAATAAAATATCAGGAACTTCGAGTCAAATCCTGACAGGCCTAGCGGTGTGCAGAATTCTGCTGTTTGTTGAGTTTTTTTCGCTCATCGCATTCATCGTTGACTTTATGGTACAAATTTTAGCAGGCATTTTAATATCATCTTAAATGACATTGCACATCAGTGATGACGAGCGCCTTTGTACTTTGTGCTGTGGGTGGGTGTACTGGACAATAAATCGTGTTACACACCCCTGCCAGTTCTGAGTGTTATTAGCCGGTATCCAACAAGCCCGGCCGAGCAGCTCTGCATCTGCACTCCCCTGAGTCATGAGCTGTCCTGGAAAATGAAAAAATTGGATTAGAGTTTTCCCCATAGAAATGAATGGAGAGTCTTCACAAAGATATAATTACAAACCTGTGTGTGTCTGTGTGTAAACAGGCTGTCTCTGCTACAGGTCACCCTAAAAACAAAAGGACATCCAGAAAGCTGTTTTATTCCGGCTTTAAAATCCAGACAAGCTCTAGTGCAGCAGTGAGCAGATCCAGGATCCAACATACCGTTCACGCCAAAGCAGGAAAGTTCAGCAACAGTCTTAGGAGAAACCTGTCCAGTCTGTGCAATGGGAGCAGGTGAGCACAGTTTAAAGTTTAGGGAAAATCGCAGTGTTCAGTATAAAGTTTGGGCGGGACCTTGATGCCTGACAGCTTTGTGTGTTTGAATTTCTCCTGCATGTGAAATGCATGTTACTCCTGTAGAGACACAACACCTGCATTTTGTGCTAATATCCTGACTGGACAAACAGCTCATTAATGATGCTTTTACTAATCATCCTGATTATCTCAAATATCTCCTGTAGGCATCCTGAAGTTCGTGCTTGCAGCCATCCTGATGTTCCTCTTGATGTTCTTGGCCTTCAGAAAAACTAATGATTGGAGCACTACTGGTTAGCTTTAAGAAGCGTCTAACTCCACATGCTCACCGTTAATTTCTAAATGAGTTTCTCATAAAAGTTGCTGCTCTGATTGTGTCCGAATTGAGGTAAAACTGGGTCACGGGCTCACATTAGCTGCAACTGCACTGTTGTGTTTACATTTATAATTAAATTCCAGGGAGAGTCCTGGGTATGATGTTAAACTGCATCCAGCCCTGTAAGGAAACAATCTTTGGAGGTTGGTGCTGGGATCGGCACTCTGACCACCATAAAACAACTCACAATTACTCAATTTAAATAAGCACAATATTCTTCTGCTCTCCATGGGAGTAGCTCTGCTGCAGCCGACCCCCAGAAGGCTGCATGAACCATGAAGGGGATGGGGGAAAGCCTTCGGGAGCCTCATCCCCAGACAAGTCAAAACCGTTCAAGAGCTAATAGGGTCAGGCCTGTCGTGGATTGGGTGTCGTGGTGCTGAGGCATCGCCTGCTGCTTAGCGACACTCGGGTCCCAGTTTTAGGTGACCCATCCAGGTTGGCGCATGGAACTTCTTGTCTCTCTGGCAAGATGACCATCTTCTTCTGCTGTCGGGGCAGCTTCGTAAACTCTGTGTTTTGGTGGCAGCACTCAATGAGGTACGCAGACCGGGGAGGGGTAAGATCTCTGTAGGTGGGTATACCTACTTTTGGTCTGGTCGGTCTAATGGCTGCCATACTCATGGAGTAGCTATTGCTGTAGCAGATTGACTCCTCCCAATGATGTCTGATGTCACTCTTTTCAACAAGCGTATTACAAAGGTATGAGACTCCTTGGGTGTGTTTGCCTGTTGTCTCTGTATGCTCCCACCACGGTGAGTGATGTCTCGTTGAGGGAGACATTCCACTCACAACTTTGCTCGGTGGTTGAAGGGTGCCCACGAGGTGACACTCCTCTGGTCATGGGTGACTGGCACTAACATAGCTGGCTATTAGGATTGTGTTGGTCTCCATGCCTCTGGAGACCGGAGTGAACAAGGCTCCATGTTCCTTGACTTTGCAAAAGGTCAGAGGCTGCGGGTCGCTGGATCCTGGTTCCAATACCCTGAGCAGCATCTTTGGACTTGGTATGGTGAAGGAGATTGACCACATCCTCATGAGCAGACGTGCAGGGTCTACAGAAGTGCCCAGTTTGTGAATTCTGGCCACAAACTTGTTGTTGCTAATCTGAAGATTCAGATTAGATCCAGTAGGCTACCACCTACTAGGGGAATGAGGCTGAACTTAGCCAGACTCCAAGATCAAGCTGTTTCTGATGAGTTTGCATGCAGTTTGTGTAAGGAACTTGCAGACTTGGGTGCAACTGCTGACTTTAGTGTGATGTGGGAGGCCTTCCATGATAAGACCCTGAAGGTTGCCAAAGGTTGTGTTGGTGTTGCCAGTGTTCCCAGAAGGAGGTGTTTCATCTCGCAGGGCACCCTGGATATTATCGAGAGGAGTCACTGTGCACGACTTGGTGGCAACTCCAGGAACTGAGTAGGTTGGCTGTGAGGGCTCTGAGGGCAGATAAAGAGGTATTTCTTAGATGAATCTGTGAGCAGGTGTCACACCATCTGTGGTCTAATGACTCATGTCCTGCTTACAGAGGAATCGAAGTATTACGCACATTTGAATCTGTTTGTTGGAGACTTGCAGTGATGGGATGGTCGTTACAGATGACACTGCAGTCGTGACATTCTGGGCCGGCTACTTTGAGCCGCTGTTTAAAGCCGACCCTACAGCTAGGATGTTGGACATCTCTGGGTCCACAGTTCTCGAAGCTGATCCTTCGATCAGCTGTGAATCACCCAATCATACTGAAATTGAACGAGTGGTGAATCAGCTGTGGGTAGGGAAGGCTACAGAGATCTGTGGTATCTGGGGTGAACTTCTCCAGGCTGGTGGTAAGGCTGTACACCTGGCATTGCAGGCAAACTTTGCTTCCGTTTGGAGGCGTCATCCCAACTGATAGGAAAAAGGGACTTGTAGTCCCTATCTGGAAAGGGAAGGGTGATTTCCTGGATTGTGGCAACTACAGAGGGATAACACTGCTTTCAGTGCCGGATAAGGTACTTGCTAGGGTCATCTTTAACAGGATCCATGATCACTTGCTTGCTTGTCAGTGGCCGGAGCCACTGAGGGTTCTCATTGAGTCCAAGTAGGAATATTGGCAGAGGTTCATTGCAGCCTTTGTCGATTTTTCATAAAGTTGCCCTGTGGGACATCCTGAGGCTTTGCGGGATCCCTCCAAGTTCTGGTGCTCCCTGTCTTGCTGTATGGCTGTGAGACATGGACGCTATCCAGTGAGCTGAGGTGAAACCTGGACTCCGGTACTGTGTCTCTTCTGTGAATCCTTGGGTACCACTGGTTTGACTTTGTGTTGAATGAGCCGTTGCTAGAGGAGTCCCAAATGAGGCACATTGCCTGCATTTTCAGGGAGAATCAGTTATGGCACTACAGCTATGTGGCTTGTTTCCCTGAGGGTGATCCGGCACACAGGATCTTCAGTGGTGAGGACCCAAGCGGCTGGATCAGGCTAAGGGGACGCCCTCGTAACACCTGGCCGCTGTAGATAGATGGCCATTTCAGGAGGGTAGGACTGGACCATGTATCTGCCTGAGGGTTCACTAGCTGGGAACCAGAGAAGTTTCGCCGTGTGGTGGGTCTGGAAACACGTTGCATCAGTGCATGCTTCCCAACCTGACCTGACCTGAGAGTTTGGACTCTGTGACTGTCCTAGAATGTGCAGTTTGGCTTATTGGCATCTTCAAATTGCCCGGAGTGTGAGTGCTCTATGATGGACTGGCATCCTATTGAGAGTGTCCCCCATGGTGGATTAGCAAGTTCAGGGCCTCCCCTCTTCTGCCTCCAATCTCCAAAATGATACTACAATTAACTAAAAAACTGTTAAGTATTAGTAACTATAAAATAATTTCTGCACAGACACCGTATCTAATCACATCAGAAGAACACCAAGCTAGATGGCCAAGATGAGCTTGAAGACCAAATAGCACAGTCACCTTAAATGACATTTATTTTACTACATATTTGATCCTCTGTATAGCCAGAGGGATACTGCTTATGGCTAAGGTGACTCTTTGTAATAAAACTGTCTTTCTCACATTACCCATTATTAATTCCACCAGGTTCCAGCATAAAATATGCTGGGGCAGATAAAAATGACTAGTAACATCAGTAGACACAATGGAAGACATTTTGATGGGATTTTGCACTAGATTTTAAAGGATTCACATTTAATACACAAAACAAGCAAAACATTCAGCGTAAGTTGAATGATAGAGGTCTAAGTTGAATTTGCTGTGTGTAAGTATGTATGTCTGCCTGTTTTTCTCTCTCAAATCTCAAAGGCCCCCCCTATAAATGTGAGCTGTCCCGGCCTTGTCCTCCAGAATCCTTTGCTTTTAAGATGAAGAGTGGTATTGCCAATGTGCTGGGGCCCAAAATCTGCCTGGAGGACAACAAGTAAGACCTGCCCCTTCCTGTTCCTGCTACCTGCACTTCCTATCTGGGCATCTCACTCTCTGTGTTTTTCTTTCAGCCTAATGAGTGGCGTGAGGAACAATGTGGGACGAGGACTGAACATCGCCTTAGTGAACAGTAATCCAATATCTCAGCTTAATATCATTAATACTTATGGTCACTAAGTGGTCTGTGTTATATCCCAGTTTCCCCACCCAGACTCATGGATGTTTAGTAAACATTGGAAGTGAAATTACCAATGCAGGAGTGTAATAGAAAGGATTATCTTACGTACAATTTTTAGTTAGTATAGCTAGTACAGTTATTCAAATTTTGATCCATCTGTCCATCCATCTATCTATCCTCCAGCATTTTGTCAAGTGCAGTGACATGAGTGGTGGTCTTCCACATATAAAGCATGAGTCAATGGTACACACTAGAGGGGCTGCCAGTCCATCACAGGGTGCACGCAGGCCAGTGACCCTCACCCACAAACCATGGGCAGTTCCTAGATGCCAGGTCACCTACCTGCCCAGCATGGGGAGAACATGGAATCTCCACAGCCTGGTTGGTGTTATAGGAAAATGGAAGGACTCCAGCAGACTGTTTGTGTGTGTCCACAGGAAGTACCGGAATACCCATCAAGACGGCTTACTTCAATATGTGGACAGGAGGTAAGTTTATTCGCAAGTTTATCATATAATTTTATAGGTGTGTCAGACACTGTATTTGATAGGCTGACTGTAGTTGCATGAAATCAATTGTATGCTTATGATTGGAAATGTACTATTTGTAGACGTCAACCTCCTAATAAATTTCCTGAAAAGCATTGAAGAAGGGACACTAGTCATGATGGCTACGTTTGATGAGTCTTCTACAAAGTAAGTGTGTTGTTCAATGAGTGGAAATTTCATTTTTATGAGCTGCACCCTGTGTGTTATGACGGTCTGGTTACACGGCTGTGGATGCAGAGACGCCAGGGACTGATTTTATACTGACAGAAACAAGTGACCAGGGAACAGTGCAGCATGTCACTGAAGTGAAGGTTCAGCAGCTAGTCAGGTCTCCCATACAACGTCTTTATTATCTGACTGATGTTTGATGAACCACCTGCTTCACAGGCTCAATAAGGAAGCAAGGAAGCTGATCAGTGATTTGGGGAGTTTGAGTATTGACAAGCTGGGGCTCAGGGACAGCTGGATCTTTGTGGGAGGTAAAGGGATCAAAAGGAAGAGACCCTTTGAGCAGGTATGTAACCCTACAGCTGTTCCTAGCCCCATCATGCAGAGGACGACGTAGGCCATCTTTTAGCCAGAGAAAACTGAACCACTCTTTTACATGTTGGCAGCACCTGGTGAATAATATGGACACCAATAAGTATGACGCTTGGCCAGACTTTGTGGAGATGGAGGGCTGCATCCCAATAAGAACAGACCAGGATGCCTAATCTCAGGAACTTTAGTCATGAGTTTGGCCAATGGCATGAACAGGAGAACACAGAGACTGCCTCCAACAGACTGGGATTCTCACCAATGAAGCCATCCCCTTTGTCTCATTTATATAAGATTGTGCCGCCAGAATGCTATAGGTGATTCAAAATATGGCAGCATGTCTGATTTTCCATCAGCACAAGCGCTCTCATGTTTCACCCTTCCATGTGTCTCTTCACTTGCTCCCTATTGATGCTTGCATCAAGCTCAAGCCCTACAGTAGGTGTTGACTTAAAGGTCCATCAATGGACAGGCACCCATCTCCATTTAAAGGCTCCTCAAGACCTATGTCCTTTCTCACAAACCATTTGGAGCTCCCTCTACCACGTGAGAAATGTCACTCAAGACGGTTCCTTTGTGTGTTTCCTCGATGGTGGAATGAGCTGCCAGACCACGTCCAGTCATCAGACTCCCTCTTCACCCCAAGACTAAGACCCATCTGATCCATGAATTCCTCAACTAGCCCGATGCCTCTTTATGTTTTTTATGTTGCAATTTCTGGCCCTTGAATAGTCTTATTAGGGTCTAACTTTGATAATAATTATTATGTAGTTGTTGTGTAGTTCCTGCTCCAGGACTGCTTATACCTGGACACTGTCTAGTTCAGCGATTCTCAACTCATAGGTCATGACCCAAATTTAGGAGATGGCAAGTTCTGAAAGGGTCATGAGTTGAAAATGTAAGCATTTTGAAACCAGCAAACTCCTATGCTGATCCACAATCAGATTTCCCAGCCCCAATCCTAGAATTAGTCTATATAAACAGGTCTTGGGTCAGGAAATGCTTAGCATAAAACTAGTGAACACTCAGCCAATTCAAGAAGCCAATCTGCGGATGCCTGATTTAAAATTGACACAGATTTGTTTGATTGGCTTTGATCGGTGTGAATTGCAGAGTGCACTGTGCGCTTGATCTTAGCATACATTATATACCTAAACTTGATATAGGGTCACGTCTGAGCCGGCATGATAACAATTGGGTCGCGGTGCAAAAAAGGTTCAGAAGCACTGATCTAGGCGACTCCTTAACAGCATGTATGTTTGCACTGTGTCGTTTACCTCACTTGTTGTCGTTTACCTCACTTGTTGTCGTTTACCTCACTTGTACTTGGACAAAAGCATCTGCTGAATACCTTACCAGTCAAAAGTTTTGCACAAACTGAGATTTTCTACATCTGCATTTTACTCTCTTAACATTTACTAAAAATACGCTCAGTATTCTTTGCTAACAAATATATTTACAGTATGTTCATTATTTGAGTATCTTTATTAGCATTATCTTTGATTCATCAAAGTAACCTCCTCTAGCAGTTTTACCAGCAGTGAAAATTCAAGGCATTCTTTCTAGAAGGGACATTAAATTCTGTTGTGTTTCCCTGGATGAAACAATTAAGTAGTGCATTTAAAGCTAAAGCACAACCTAGGGTTTGATTATGCCATCATCATACAACCAGTGAGTAGCATATCAGACATGCACTGCTAAATACTCTTTCCATGTCATAAAGGAAACTTGTTTTATTTTCATTTATAGTTGTCCACTCAATTTTCTAATGCTTAACAGGAATAAAAAATCTGCAGTTTATGAAAACTTTAGACTGGTAATGTATGCAAATATAAATGTGCTCAGCTCTGTGATGGGGGGTGGTGTGGGTGTTTTGGGGAGGGGTTCGACGCCTCCCCTTTACTCCCCTATATACAGTTACTGTTCAAAATAGCATAAAGAAGAGTTTTCTGTGGCTAGCAGAATGGATGTAGGAGTCACTAGAAGTGAGAGAGTGATTGTGCCTGTTGGTCCATATGTCAGTATCTGGTGTTTTTCCTCCAAGACTGTTAACTGCCAAGATCTGTAATCATGTCGCTCGTTCAGCCCTCGGATCCTCTGGGTGCTTCTCAACATGCATACTTGACTGTACTCTTGTGTACCCATTTGCATCATCTTCCATTGCCAAAGACCAGTTCCAATACTCAAGAACAGAAGTACTGAGAGTGGTAAAAATTCCCGGATGGCTTTCTTGCCCTTCCTCAAATAACAAGGATACATCGTTTGCATCCTCGCCAAATGTGGCCAATCCCATGATTCATTGTGCCCCAAGTTGCCAGGCAAGATAGCAAGACCGGTCTTGCCAAGATCACAAGCATGATCTTCACGGACAGCTTGCTCTACAAAGAGCAAGTTGAGGGAGGCGTAAAAAAGAATTTCCCCACGGGGATCAATAAAGGGTTCGATTATTATTATTATTATTATTATTATTATTATTATTATTATTATTTGCATTCATAAAGTTTTGTAAACATTTTAAACATGGGTATACAGTTATAAAAAGGCATAACACATTATAGCCATGTGCACTATGCATTGTGACTGTATTATGAAGCTCTCATCCATAATGCACTATCGATACCTTTATAATGCATATTCCGGCCATTATACTGCATTACAAACGTAGTGCATTATAGTTTAGAGCTTCATTAAATATTCATAATGTATAATACACATGGCTATAATGTGTTATGGCTTTTGATAAATATTTCTAGTCATTTTCATAATGCTTTATGAATGCCTTATTATTTGTAAAGAATGTGTTTATATTTTTTACATATCCTGCAATAATCATCTTGAGATTCAATGATGTCCATCGTCTTTGCCTGATTCTCTTTAGCTGGTCCAGGTGTTGTTTGCCTTGCTTATGTAATAAACACGTAAGTGGGTCATGCTTTTCACTCCTCATATATTTGCCTGATATTCCGCAGACAGCGAGTTGTGTTGTTTTATCTTATCAATCAGCCATAGGAAGGCATAGAAGCCCTGAATTTTTTTCCAACCCTAAGCCTATATTTAAATTATGCAGCTGTATAGATGGGTGAAAGTGCAAAACTATCTGGTGAAAAAAATAATGTTCAACAAAATAAATTATAAATGATATTGTCTGATCACTGGTTGTAAGCAATAAATTAAGAATAGATAAAGCAAAAAAAATATCTTGAGGGATATTGTGGGAAGAAAAGTATTCCTCAGGCTGGACTAATAAATATTTTTTGTACTGAAGAAGCATGCAGTGTTTGTTATCCTCCATATGCCCACCCTGCTGTTAATCACCATTAATCACTTACAGTAATATGAACATATTATATATTCCTATTGTTCGGCTCATACCTCATAGTATATCATGTGCTATGTCAGTTGCAAAAATGCATGTGGTAATTTTTCTAAATTTGCACCTGGAATGAAATACCTCCATCTCCAAAACTGTTGTACATAACCTCTTTACCACATTTCCCTCCCTGTGCCATTCAAAGTTTTTTTTCCCTCTAAAAATATGCTTTCCTATATTACATTTATTAATTTAGCAGACTTTATACAAAGTGACTACTCTCAGAGGGGACTTCAAGATGTTTTACTGTCCTGAAATGTGTCCTGAAACACATTTATGTTTAAATAAGTGTATGGAGAATAAGATCACCAGCCTGCACCTAAATTTGTAGAGAAACTGAATCTTCTCACAGACACACGCCTCATGTTCAGCCTCAGCACCCTGCACTGAGCAAAACTAGGATATTTATGTGAACTTACCTACATTTCAGGCATCAGGTTGTCTGTTTTGCACAGAAATCAATAGCACCCAACAAAAATGAGAATACTTTATTCCTTTAATATTTGTTAAAATCAGTACAGGAAAGTGCTTGGATTGAAACAAGAATAAATCCACCGTACTTGTTGACTCTTTGTTCACTATTTTTAATGCACAAATCCAAACACCAGAGGGCGACATTGCTCCACGCAGGGTCAGAAATGCAGCGCAATCACTGAGGATGCTAATTCTGTCCAGCCTTTCTAATCTGGCCTCAAGAATAGCCATCCTACAAAGACCGAGCCAGTTTATTTCTGTCTCTACATCTAAATGGGAAATTTATTGCAAAGTTTAGTGCCCTAGATGTGTAATGTGTGAACAAGAACATAACATAGAGACGCTCACGGCTGACAGTCTGAGAGCATATTTCAACCTGAGGGCCATTTCGCTGATAACAGCACAACCACAAAATGAATACAGGAGTTTGTGCCACATGAGCAAGGGCTAGGCTCCCTTTCCAGCGGCGGTCTCTAGCTAGTGTTGTCTAATGAGTGAGGGGGTCCCATTGGTCACTAAATTAAGAGCGGCCTAGTCAGTGGCTGGCTAAGAGAGGTGCAGCTCCCTCACCACTGGCTACATGATTGCATTCATGCTTTTCCTCATTGCTTTGCTTCTTGGGCATGCTTTCTGGCTGTGACACACCCCGAGCCCTGCCTGCCCTTCGCAGATCCGGTTTTTACACTTCAGTGTCCACTGCGCAGTGCTGAAGGGAGTCAGGGGTCACATGACGTCACAAAATTTGAATGGGTTCCCATCTAGATGTTGTAAACTATTGCAAGCGATGACATGAAGGATAGTGTGTGCTTGTGAGACTGGGAGGTTCCTGTCATTGTCGAGGGTCTGTGCGTAACTAGGTTTGTCCAAATTCTAAGGAACACCCCCCCCCCCCGCCTGCATAGACTGCCTCATGGGGGTTGCAACCACATGACCTCCATTCACCATCCCCAGTGTACAAAGGGTCCCTGTTCTCCAGTGAAGTTTATCTCATGAACAGAAGAGTTGAGTTGTACATGTATGGAGATTTCATACGGCAATAATGAGTTCGATGGGGGTTGACCGTCACTGTATTTTTGGTTTGGGACATCTGGACCTTTTCCTGACATGCTAAACACGTGCTTGTTGAAGGCTGCCTTGAAGGTTCAGCTGATCCGCAAATAGATGTGCTGTTCATTTCCATAGAAGAGGTCTGGTTACCGTGCATTTTGTAAGTCAGCCATGTCCTTTGATCCCATTCATGCATGTAGCCTCCCGTATCGCTTTATTTATAACGCGTGTCGACATTACAGCTTTGCTGTGTCTTTTCTTCACTTCTTCTGAGGTTTCGGAGATAGAATGTCCTGCTGCTCTGCTTGCGGTTCCAGTACAGCTGCCATTCTTGTCTGTGTCATCTCTGCGTCTTGCACTGTCTGATCGTAAGACTTTCTGCGCCTTCCTGGGCTCCCCTCCCACTCTTTTTTTGGTTTTCAGCAAGACAGTTTGTCCCATGATGGCAGATACAATACCAGGATCCTAACTCTCGGGATAGATCCGGCCCTTGGGACATTCCCGACTTTCCATTCACATGCCACAGTGGCTGTTTTTGTAAGGCTTGCGGATCTGTCAGAGTCCTTGGGCCTCCACGTCTCACACTCCTAACCCTTCCCAAAATAAATCCCAGGGTGCCCGCAAAGATTTTCATTTGGGAGTGACTGCAAGCCAGCCCGACTGACCCTCGACCCCAGGGCCATGCACCCCAGCTGTGTTTACAACCCACCCCCCACGGGAATGTGCTGACCTCTATTTACGTACTGAAGGCTGTTGGTTGAGGTGACTGGGAGGCGATTCAGCCAGGTTCTGCGTGTTCGTCAGCTCTGAGCCATTGGCTGGGAGATTTAGTCACAGTCACACATGTTTGCAGGACCAGGAACATAAATAGGTCTCTTCTGTGGCAACACGCCTATTTACTTTTCACACAACCAGAATTACCAGAATGCAAGGGGCCCACCTGCATTCTTCTGAATTTCAGAAGCTTCTGAAATGCAATAAAATCTGGTCTGTTAGCAGAGGTGGAAAATTCAGGTCCAGAAAGTAAAAATCCAGACCAAGATTTCCTTTCAACGAACCAGTCGAGTACTCTGTGACTGTGAGTCTTTATATGCAACTGGTTGGTTGAAACAAAATCTTGGTCTAGACTTTTACTTTCTGAACCTGAACTATTCAACTCTGTTTATTAGTTTGTCTGTGGTACATTTTTTATTTTTAATACTGTATCCGCCATGAGCCCCCCCCCAAGTGGCTTCCCTCCGCAGTCTGTGACTAAAATCTTTGGTGCTTTGTGGTCGTGTCTCCCTGCTTCAGGGCTGCCGTAGATAAATGCTGATATGGCCAGTGCGCTCCATGTAGTGGTTGACCTGCCAAACAAAACTTTTGAAGAAAAAGCAACAATGCTTCCTTTTACTTGTTTACTTAAACATTTGTGGTCTGGATCTTCTACCAGGAAGCAGCCAAGATTAGACTGGGTGACAGTGTCAACTGTGTCATGCATTTTGCTTCCTAAGAATTAAATTTTACTGTAGTCATATTACTTGTAATGTATTTAATGAACCTTGAGTCACAGGAACTGACATTAATAATACTCAGAGGTACAGGTGGTTAAAATGTCCAAAAATGTATCTGTAATGTTCAAGGCTGACCCACCCTCCCCCTCCCCGCTTACAAATTAGGCCCCATGAAATGGACTATTTATACACTTTAATGAATTTCAAGGCTATTTAATAAAGATACTCAATTATTATGGTTATGGCTGGCACTTTTTAATGGACACAGCTCGTTCATTATCTCAGCCTCTTTTGTTATTGAAATAACAGAGCCCTCAGCCCCAAGCCTTCAGCCCTAAGACTATAGTGTAACCGTAACTCCTACTCTTACTCGCACTCATTAGCTGCAGTATTGGGAGACTCTGACTGTAGCTGTGAATGTTGGTAAAAGTAGCTGGTTAATGCATTTCAGAAGGTATTTAGCCACAGAATGGCTTTGCTGACTCAAACAGAAATCTGTTCTGCCGTGGGGCAGGGGGGGTAAATGACATGGTCTTATACACAGACACAGACACACACCCCTGTATACAGAGACACACACACACATACACACACACACACACACACACACCTGTATATACAGAGACACGCACACACACTCGTATACACAGACACACACCTGTATACACACACACACAAATACACAGACACACACATAGACACACACACATACCTGTATTCACAGACACACACACTTGTATACACAGACACACACACCTTGGACACCCTGGACCCCCACAGAGATGGTGGACCCAGTAGGGCAGGGTGGGGGGGGGGGGGTCCCACCTATCCAGTTTCACTAATGGCTCTCCAGCTCGTCCTGCATCAGGGCTGTCAGAGAGGCACCAGGGGGTAAGGTGACCCCCCCCTGAGAAAAGCACAAAGGACACTTTGATAAACTCATTGCAGCACCCCACTGTGTGACCTCACCTTCGATTCTGACTCTCACGCACTTCCTGGGGGCTGTTGAGGGAAAGTCTTGGGGGAGGGGCGCTCAGGGGGAGGGGCACTCAGCACGGAACCCTGTGGGGAGAAGGGGGGGGGTGGAGCAGTCGCGGCACTGAGGGGGCTGCACACAGCTGCCACTCCTCTCCCCAAAACGTCATGCGGGGGCGTAGCTCCATGTTTCTCCATTATTAAGCTCCCGAGTACGCTGAAATCCCCCCGCCGTACCTGGGAGGGATACTTTACAGGCAGCCCCTCCCCCCTAAACCCCCCTGTTTTTCTCCTTTGACTGTCAGCCAGTCACTTGGGTGAAGGAGCCAGCATGTGACAGTGCAGGAATGTGACCACAGCGAGTGTAGGGGCCGCAGACTGCGCGCATTATTGCAGGTGGGAATGTCGCCGCAGGCCCTCGGGGAGACGGGAGCTGGGACCACCCCATTTCGACAGCCCACAGGTGCATCACTCAGAGATTCCCACATGACAACATCACACAGCCGTTAATAAGTGTAAACGGCATCGCCTCACAGCAAAGGAGGGGACGCGCTGCCTCCTGCAGGCCCATGCATGTAAACGCAGCCAGCGTGCAGCTCACTTACGCACAGTTGTAGCCTGACGTGCTGTACAGATGGAAAAACATGTAAAGGGAAGCAAATATAAAGAAGCATAATTAAAAAATAAAACTAAATACAATAAAACATGGTACAGCACATTGTAGGCGATGATGCTTCGCTGCTGCAGGTGATGCGCTTCTCGCAGCTCTGACTGGCTCGCTGCTGCAGGTGATGCGCTTCTCGCAGCTCTGACTGGCTCTTTCAGCTGGGGTGGGGACTCTATGAGGGGCTGGTACCTGAGCGGGGGGTAGGGCCCTCTTAGTAAATTTTGCATGATGGAAAAGGGGCACAGAGAACCTCAGAAGTGAGGCAGTTTGATTGGTTTGGGCAAGAGGAGCAGGTGCCCAGCCCCCCAC
>JAODKE010000001.1:9347530-9360403 GCA_026779605.1 Mormyrus hasselquistii
CCGTTCGCGGACAACACACCCCGTGAACCGTTGCGGCGGCTCGGTGGGTGTGCTTTTTCTTTGTCTTGTTGGGGTGTTGTGGGGGTCGAGGGGGGGGGGCTGTATCATTCACTATTACAGTTCGCTGCGGCCCCTATATACAGACTCCTATATACAGACGACCCCCCCTCTCCCCCCCCGCGAGAGGTTCTAATTCTTAGAAATATAACGGTGGCTAAAGGGGCAGCCCCCTGCGCTTCCAAACAAAGCCTTTATACAGAAGTTCACGAGGAAACCCCCGAAAAGTGAACAATAGTGATTGTGAGGAAGTAGAAACAGGCTCTTGGCAAATCCCGACCGTTTTATTTAATCTTGTGCTATAGTTCCTCATTAAACTCAAAAGTGAACTTCATTGTCATCTTTCCATGTACAAGTATGCAGAAAAACGAGATGGTGAAGCTCATTATTCACAAAATATACATATAATTCAATTTTACGTTATCACGACTCACGAGGATCACGTGGTGACAACATAGTCATACAAAATAGAGACAAATACACATAAACACCGTCATGATGAAATATTAGCCCATTCAATGAACACCCTTAATTAATCAATTAACTGTTCATTAGCTGCACTATGTTAACTCATAAAGGATAAGATGGCGTGATTAGCATATTGGTCACGCACAGTCGGCCGCGGGATCTGCCGACAAAGCAACCGAGGGGGCTGCTGGCCCTCGGCTCGGAACCCGGCGCTCCACAACTCTGCACTTGTACCAACACAAAAGACGGCCACACCTTTTAAGCTTCCAGTTTCATGCTGTTTGCGTGATCAAGTTACAGCAGTAGCCAAAGACAATGTCCTGAAGGAACTTGCCCCCTCTCCACTCTGTTCTCACTGACATACAGCTGATGGAAAGACTGTCGTGAAATCGTGAAATATGTCCTCAGCAGATGGCCAGCGATGGCTGGGGGCTCCAGTGTCATGTTGGACCAAGCAGGGGTTACTTTACTTCGAGGAGCGCCGATTCTCCACTTGGCTTCCAACCACGGTCTCTCCATCTGATCCAAGCACACACGGCAGAGCGCAAGTTCTGCAAAGAGTGAGCAGCTCCGGTGCTGCGACACACCACGAAGGGAACCGGATCCAGAACAAACATCTGACATCGGAAATACGGCCGTCAGTCAGCAAGCCTTAAATCCCGTCACTACGTGCCCATCGTTAAGCTTGTATCTGAAGCAAGTCGTCACTCGACACTAATGGGTTATTTGTTTTTCTGACTCATCGTTGACAGGCGATGGTGTTTATGGGAGATTTAACACTATTTTAAATGATTTTAAACAAGCTGTTTTCCAGAAATATTTAATTCACAGATGCATTTCCACAATACATTGAATAGATACATTTATAGGCTGTAAAGATGAGGTGGGATCATGGGATTAGATATTAGTCCATTATTTCAGAATAATAATAAACCGCATTTAGTAATATACAGTCATCCAAGTAACACGTTATTATAATATTAAGTAATTATGTTCATTATCCAGATTAATGCTGTGATCATTACTGTGTTATTTAAAGCGAATCGTAATACGCAGCCGATAAACTCTAATACTGAACTTAAACCTCCTCTCTTTTCCTTTAAAAGAGATGCTGTAAAACAAACGAGATATAAATTATACAGATAAACGACTTGTCGAAGCACTTTTCGTTAGATGCGGAACCTTCCGTGTTTCTACTGAAATACCGCAGAGCCCTATTGGCAACCGCGCATGCCCTGCACGCACAGAGACATCATGATAATGTCAGTGAGTTCTGTATTTAATCACGCCAGAGACGGCGCTGTAATCCGTACGGCTGCGTTAACTTCCTGGTGGTGTCCTTTCATCCTTGCGATCGGAGAGTACAAGGTGTCCGAGCTAACGGGAAGCTGCCGATCGCTCCCTCTCGCCAGCGTGTTTATTTCCCGGGAGTGACGTATGAGACTCCACCCCCGTAGCTTTCTGATTCGTCCGTCGCTGCTGTCCACGGTCGCGAGCAATCGGGGCCGTATAAAAGCGCAGTTTGTCGTTCAGGCAGATCACTTTGGTGGAAGAGACTCTGCGGAGATAGTGCGACCGCACGGGCACATACGCATCTCATTTAACATTAAAAAAACAACCAAAAAAAAAAAACAGCAAACTACCCCGCGCCGCACCACCCTGGCGCACTTATCGCCCGAAACCTTCCCACCTCGGAAAATAAATGACCAGAAAAGGTCTCCAAGAAATCAAACATCGAAAAGACAAGAAGACACGCAGCACGACCGGACGCCCGCCTCGGACGGGAGACACAGATCCAGACCCGGCTCCAACAGGACCCACAGATTCAGACCCGGCTCGGACGGGACGCGCAGATCCAGACCCAGCTCGGACACACAGATAGGGCGCCGCCGCCTCCCCCTCCATGCGTACGCTCACTATGAAACCGGAGATCACCGCCGCCGTCGGGTTCCTCTCCAGATTCCTGCGTATTAAGGGACATGTGAACGACAGGCAACTGCAAACTTTCAGCCAGTGCCTGCAGGACATCCTGGCCGGTAAGGCTTCGTCGACGGGCCGTAGAGACGTATCACGGTTCATCCGCTGCACCCTACATAGCTCGCTTGTAACCGTGTTAGTCTTTAATGAAACGTTTGTTGTCTTTTGTTTAGGGTATTTACCTATTTAGACTCTATTCAATCTAAATTAAATTAAATTTATTTTTATTGCGCCAAGCAAGCTACTCAGAGAACTAAGACATGTAATTCGAAAGTACAAAATAATACAAAATTAATATAATACAAAAGTATTAGAAACAAATGTACAAGACCTACATACATGTGTGATTATTACGAAATAGTGAATGTACATCTGTGTAATGGTATACATTTGTACATGCTGTGACATAAACAAACAACGGAGGCCACTTTATTTATCTTAAAGACATTTCCCCAACCAGGAAATAGCGTAGTTTCCTGTACCACAGTTGTAGGTGTGTACGGCCCCCGATGGTCTACTGAATTACGCGATTATTACGTAAAAACGTGGTTCAAGTCAAATCCTTGGTTCTGCTTTTTTCCCCACAAACAGTCGCTTGTAATGACATCTTCTCTGTGAACCGGGGTGGCCGCGTCTTCGCAAATGAATAACATGACGGAACTTATTTAAAATCACCCTTTTATGAATTACAGAAACTATGATTATAAATGGAAAGTAATTTGAGGGTAGATTCGGCTTTCGTGTCATGGCAGAGGGTAAATTTGACCGGAAATTCATCTAGATCAGATCGGCAAAGGGAGATTTAAATTAGGCTTTTAGCCACTTCTGTGTTTTTATAGATAGATTATTCAGGTTGGTTAATATTGAATATTGATATGGAAATATTCGGATAGGTTTGACGCCCAGTTGACTAACATTGCGATGCTTTCGTTTTTGCACCAGACGAAGAGTCGGTCATAACCATCTAAACTTCACCAAAATGTCAATTTGTATGAAATATTTCTGTCATAGGTTAAACTAGGCCTATGTGTTTTTATAGCGACTGTTACGTGGAAGAAAATTAGACCCAAATGGTGTGATTTTTTTTTTCCGAAGAAGAGAAACAAAAATGACCATCAAATAAGATTGTTGGAAATGGATCCGAGCAGAACATAACCCGACTGAGCAGCGCCCAGCAGCACTGTGCGTGTGGGGGCTGGAGCTGCCTTTTCTGCTGTAACTCGGTGTAACTCGCTATTTATGGCTGCCACTGGTGATTTTCCATTCTGAAAATGAACACATATCATAAACAGATAAATATACATATTAATTACACATTATGGCTCAGTCTGTTTTATGCTCCGGATTCCTCCAGCGTAGGAAAATCCCTCAATACACTTCAGACCATTATCCCGCGTTGTTAATTATTTTTATTTTCTTCAGTCATTACTAATCGCACGTAGAAGGTAATAAACAGGACAAGACAATTGGTTATTTTTTTTTTTTCAACTTGATAACAAAAAACGCTGGCTAAGGAAGCGGTTAAAGTTACCCTCGTAACTCGTACCCTTGCTTTTACTTTTTAGAAACTAGTATCTCCTGTTTTATGATTTTATGTTCAGTCGAGTAATAGTTTTTAATATTTTCGCTTAAATGGATCATAAGACGTCCCATTCCCGCCAAGTTATCTCACACGGTCATTAAATATTTGTATTTTTGGGCATCCTAGTCCTTCACACGACACGGCACACGTTTTTGTATTTTCACACGATTTTACATTATGCTTTGCAGTGAAGTGTTAAACGGGAATTTTCCATACTGACGTTTAAAATAAATACACGCCCTCATTAAAGCCTGTAATTAGCGGGCACATAGGCAAGTCCATTTTTTCCCCAAGCTGGTGAATCTGCGATAAGTGAGGCGGCCGTCACAGTGTGTTATAGTTACGGCAGAATATACTGACACCCAGTGTGTTTAGAAAACTGTGTTGTGTGACGTTACTCTCAGTACAGATTGCAGGAAGTTTTGTGAGTGAGAAATGATGTCCCAAATATGCATACACGTGATATGGTGACATTTAGATGGTTGTGATTGTTTGATTGTTTATGTCTAGGAACAAAGTACTGTAATGTTCTTAGTTTGGAAGTTGGATTTGAGTGGTAATTTATATGGGAGCCTTGGTCAAGGCTGACAGATTGCTTGTGTAGATAAGGCCAGATAGCATTTTGCCTTGCTAATATGATGTCAGCAGATAAACATGCTGTGACATGACCTGCTATGGAAAGTACCAGAATTTCAGGCTCATGGCCTGACTGGCGAATGAGCCAGGTGAGCAGCAGCAGTGTTGTGTAAGGGGCTCACACGTGGGACACAGGGACGTTTCCTTTTAAATTATATTCTTCCCATCCTATTTACTACTTCACTGGAAGAGTGCCAGTGTGGCCGTCTCGGGTTCGAGACAGAGCTGGGTTTATGGCCGGTTGTTAGTCTGGCGGTGGTCTGTGATGCATTTTGATAACGGGAAATAAAAGTGAGCAGTTTTTCGATGCTGGAGGTGCGGGATGGACCTCGACCTGGACAGGCAGCATGTGTGTGCGCGTGCCTTAAATGAAACGCAGCGGCGTTTGCCTCAGGTGCCCCGCGGGTCGGGGTCCTTGTGTCCCTCACGTCCGCAGCTAATCAGCCCATTCCAGACGGTTATTTATACAGTGTGACCCAGATCGGGCCGGTGGGTCCTGCCCTTTTAAGTCCACGCCGCAAGTCGCGGTAAACATAGCTCAGCACCGCCATGTTCGGGCTGCGTGTTCAGGCGCTTATGAAAACGAAATTTGTTTCCTGGTCTTCTTAGAACAAGTTAGAAGCCTTAATGACTTGCCGTTTGATTATGGAGATTTCTGTGAGCTACAAATACTTTGACATGATGTGATTAACATGACTATAATACTTTTTTTTCATCTCTGCAAGCATGTGTATGAATCACTGCTCTGTGCTTTTTGTGACCATTTTAATTGTTGTTTAAAGACGATATACAGGTAATTATCGAATCCCCTTGATCACCATAGTAACGGGAAGCATTTCTCGTCTTCCCACAGAGCAGTACCAGCACCACTGGTTCCCAGACCGGCCCTGCAAAGGCTCCGCCTATCGCTGTATTCGCATCAACCACAAGATGGACCCGCTGGTGGTCCGGGCGGGTCAGCTCATCGGGCTTTCCATCCAGCAGCTGTACTGCCTCCTGCCCAGCGAGCTCACACTGTGGGTGGACCCCTTCGAGGTGTCCTATCGCATCGGCGAGGACGGCTCCATCTGTGTACTCTACGAGTCCCAGCCATCCCCGGCGGGAGGGTCCGCCCCCGACTCCGCCCCCTCCTCACCAGCCGTCCCACCGGGGCCCGGGGTCCTGCCCGGATTGGTCGATGGCCGGATCAGCTGCAAGGAGGAGCTGCTGCTGGGGAGGACCAGCCCTTCCAAAGCCTACAGCATGATGACCGTGTCCAGCTAAGAGCCTCTCTGCCCTTCAGGGACCTGCCGAGAAGAAAGTGAAGAGAAGCTAAGGATCTGGACTATCACCCAGGGCATGGGAACCTTCTCCTTCGTTACCGTTTCTCCCCTCCTTTTATTCTGTCATTTTTGGTTACTGACTGGTGAGTGGGACGTCTCTCTGTGGAGGGCGGAGGCGGGAGAGCGTCGGGGCCAGTGTGTCGAATGCGTGCACTTTCCATTGAGCCACCTTCTGGATACACCTCTGCTCTTTGTTACAGCTGAAGAACCATTTGGTTTGTGTGCGGGTGGGGGGGTGAGTAGGGTACCCCTCTAGGGCTCCTGAAGTTCAGGCCCTGAGAGCTTCTGCTCTAACAGATCAGTTTTGTGGACCAGAACATCATTTATTTGCTGCTGGTACAGCCCGTGCCACACCCTCCGCGTCAAAATGGCCAATTTGATGTCCCAGAACGTGCCCTCAGTGTTGGGGTGCGCAGCTGAGATCTCAGGCTGCATCTAGTGCCCTGCCTCCAGTCTTGCCCGTCAGCTTTGACCCACCTGTGGTCAGCTTCCGCCGTTCGCTGAATGTCTTGAGGATGATCCAGAGTTTGCGCAGCTTGACCTCATCTCTCCGATGTTCTGGATCCACGGAGGAGCTTGATACTCTGAGGGACCCTGTTTCGCTTGAACCTAAATGCACTTCGACATTTAGATTGTGTGGGATGTACGTTTCAGAGATGATATTTTTATTAACGACCGCATTCCATTTTCTACGATGTCGTGTTTTATGGCAGATTTGTGCCCTGTGTCCTGGCTGAGTACATTGTGACTCCTCTGTTTACCTGATGAGCTTCTGAGATCTTACGAGTTCCTGCAGGGCTGGAGATGCTTTTCAGCTGGTTGTCGGCCCTCCTGGGGTTCTGGATCTTCTATATGGATTTTTTTCGTCATCACTGCCAAAGGGGTTTTTTTCAGCACAATATGAGTTCTGGCCCAGCACTTGGTGCCCCCCCCCCATAGCCTACCTATGACTTACAGCATGTTGGATTTTTCCCTTGCTATCATTAGTCAGTTTGCATTATGAGTTTCATTTACTTGGTTAGTGCTCTGTGTTTGTGTGGGGGGGTGGGGGATTGCAGCTCGATCTGTTCCCCTGTCCCGACCTCCCCCCACACCAGCCACTTGTATCCACGAGCCCTCTGATCAAACCATAATAACGTGGCTGATCACTGATCACAGGGCACTGTGGGGAGGGGGGGGTCCTTCTACTCATTGGGTAAGAACCTTGAGCCATTTCCTTTATGGAAATGGCCAAGTTCCCCACCCCCGCTCCTTTTTCCTGCCCCCAGAGCGCGCTGCTACATATCAGTAGCCCGCCCCCTGCGTTCTGGTGCCCGGGACCTCGGTCGATCTATGGCAGCTATGAAAGCACCCGACCTGGGCCACCATTGAGCCTGGCAGCGGCGGGTCGAGCCAGCATGTGCACCGGTCGCGCTCCGGGGGCGAGAAACGGGTCACGTGAACGAGGAGGCAGGATTCAGTTCATCATAAACGCCCATCTGCTGGATAGTTTGTAACGGAATTTTTAAATGGCCCCTAAAGCTGTTTTTGTGGATCATACACTGACGTTGCCCCAGGTACCAGCCGCCATGCATGGTTTTTATGGCCCATTCCTCCATAAAATCCTGTCCTCTGGCCATAATTCCCACACCCCCACCTCAAACCACGCTCACTTCCAGTTTCCTGTTTCACACAAGCTGTGGAGAAGGTGTTTGGCACATAAAATGCACTAATCTTTAACGTTAGGGTTTGGTGAAGTTTTTCCAGGAGTCCAAGAATACATCTCCAAACTCAGCCTTAGGAAACATGAAATCCCTGCTCAAGCATGAAACCAGAAGGAAAGTTCCACTCATTATTTCACACATTTGTGTGTCACGTGCGTGTCACCTGGCAAGGACCAGGGGTTAGCGTATCACACGTCTCGCCCCGATGGCAGAAATGCCTGAATTTACAGAAACCAATATTGTGGCATAAAAAGCTGATATTTCTGTTAGATTGTGTATCGCGAGGGAGCCTGTGTCAATGGGTGACCCAGTGAGGCCAGGTCATTCTCCAAACTCTGCTCAGAGACTATTATCCTTTGTTTTATTCAGTTCTTACACATAGCATAAGAAAAAAAAACAATCTTAGCGGGCAATCCTGCCCCATGTCCTGCTGCCAGCACCCTCAGCTTCCCCTCGGCTCGTATCATGATGAACTGCTGTAAATTTGTACAGTTCATGTAAATTGATTGTGAGGAGGTTGTACAGATTTCTATATTTTGGAAGATTTTTTTCCCTCTCTGTAATAAAAGATTTCCTATCTTGGCAATCACTTTTGCAGTCTTTATTTGTAGTTCTAAACAAACACATCACCACTGCACCACAAGTCAGAAGTCTTGCACTTACTTGCTGCTGAAGTTTCATCGACTGTGTGTGTGTGTGTGTGTGTGTGTGTGTGTGTGTGTGTTTGGGGGGGGGGTTCTTTATGGGCTTTATTACCTGTTACAGTCATGAGCAAGGGGCATCATAGAAGCAAGTAGGGTAAATAACGCAAAACAAACCAGTTCTGTGCCTCCTGTCATCTGATCACAGTGACGCTGGTGTTGTGAGTCATCGAGACCTGATCACACTTCACATTTATCACGGGGGCTGGACATCGTGTTCCTTACTTCCCCATGAAAGTGAGAATGTGCACTTTTCCCTCAGCGGGGGCTGTTTGAGTGTCACACAGAAGCTGCCTCCCTTCTGGGACGAGGCTGAATTGTTTTAATAATTTGAGACACCTAGGTGAGAAAATCCCCATCTTCTTTAAGTTCTCCCTGAAGTCCTTGTCTCCCTCCTCCTCCCTCTCCAGTATCTCAAATACACATGTAGAGAATTAGGAAAAACATCATGTGCTCCTTGCAGTTTTTATCATCAGATTCCTGCTTCATCCTGCTAAACACAAAAACCGACAGGTTCCAGTGAGCCAAGGCCTTCCTGGGGCTGTGTTAAATGGGCAGATCCCAAAGAATTAACTTTCTTTGGGTAGTAAAGCTGCTTACATTAGGGAGGCTAAACTGGGCTGTTTTCTTTTTGTTTTGTTTGAAGGTTCCTGTGTTATTGTTAGAGGCAGGCAGTGGCATTTAGCTGTGTTTCTATGGCAACAATGATTGACATGGGGCCAGGATATGTGGGCGGTACATGTGGAAGAGCGCTGTTCCAGTTGCAGCAGGCAGACAGGAGGTTATGGAAGTGGGCAATACGTATAGGAACCAGTCCCTGGAAAGGGACAGTCACCAGTAGAAGTAGTTGGTGCTTGTAGAAGTGGACCAGTCAACTAGTCTTAATGGACAGTAGAGACGATTAACTGGGGACGCCACCAAAATTGAACAGTACTTTAAGTATAGCGTGGTAACTGTGGAAGTGGAGGGTATTTGAAAAATTGTGTAGTAATTTTGGTAGCACCAGTGGATAGTGTGAAGTGCAGGTGGACAGCAGTGTGAAACAGTGCAGTGAGACCTTCAGCCATGCAAATGTAGATGTTAGCTTCTTTGCATGAGCGTGTCGATGAAACAAGTGAATATTATTCATGTAAATGTGAAAACAAAAGTCCACATAGTCAGAAGTCATGTTAAGGAATGGGGATTTCCTCTGTCACTATCTGATGTCTAAAAGTTGCACATCAAAGATTTACATGTTCTATATGCAGTATGAGTATATCTTTGCAGCTCTGCGCCTTTGTATATAAACAGTTCTGCGATGTCGGAGACCACAACGTGCTCTCTTTCCGTTGGTATTTGGTTCCCTGATTTGCATGTGTTCTTTCTTTGTGGTTTCTTTGCAGCCATTTCAGACTGTTGCACAAAGCCGCTTCTGTGTTGTGCAACCTGGACAGGCGAGCTTCTTTTCCCGGCGTTACGGTTTTAGGGGTCGGACGCTCCTGGCGGTGAGGATCACGTCCTTGTCTCGGTCAAACGGCAGAGAGATTCAAACGGCTGTCACGTTCGTGGCCACCTTGGGGACACTACGTAGACAGTGACGGATGATGTCGCTCCACCTGTTGCCCTGTGTTGTTTTTTTCCCGGCTCAGTTCTATAGAAATATTTGTTGTGGGGGTGTGTGTGAATAGCCGCTCTAACTTGGGTGGAGTACAGGCACATAAGAGAAGTTTCCGGACACCATTTTCATTGCCGTTCTTCTCCAGGGCATCTGCCAGAGGTTTATTTTCGTTCCGCCAGTGTCGGGCTGACCTTGAAGGGCGTGAACCTCCTCTGAGGTACCACAAAATAAACCAAAATGAAACCCGAGCCGAAATGAAACTTCATGCGGCGCTCATGTGGCAATGGACCCATACGCAGCCCCGTTCACTGTGGCATTCACCAGGCTCATGCCATTCCCCCGTCACCTGGTAACGACTACCAGGACATGCCTCACTTAGTTTTCTCAAGGTTTGAAGGTTAGGGATCGACCTGGCCTGTTTTCACAAACACCTGTTTCTTTGGAGAGCAGAGGGCGTGACGAACAGCACACACACAGACATGCATGCACATACACACACAGTCACACACAGTTGTGGCAGGTTGTCATGGTGACTGTCCGCCATGTGTTACTGGTGGACCCGTTGTTTTGTTTTTAGCCCCAAACTCCCTCTGGACTGGTCTTAAAGACCACCCCCACCCTTATCAAAGCACTCTCTGTGTGTCTTTAATGGGCACGGCACAGTATCCAGGCGGGAAGCATGAGCCCAGGTGGTGAACACGTGTGTCATGTGTTGGCATGTGAGATGGAAATTCATGGGGAGGGGGCATCCCATCACTGTAGGGCCTGGTTAGCCCATAAACCAGGTGAATGTTCCTCTATAATTCACTTTGGAGATGGTATAGATCCATTTCCGTATCTCTTCACGAAGCCTCGCTTTGGTACACAGGTGAAGGATTCTCTGGGACCTCATTTAGCTTTTTTGGGTAGATGCAGTTCAACGAGATCTACACAAGCACGTCTTGGATGTCCGGCTGGGTGGGGCAGAGGGGAGGTGTGGGTTGTGCCACTCATGCGGGACTTTGATGGAATGCTATGTGCGCCTGGCATTTCCTTTGTGTGCTCGAGTGCTCCGAGTGGCAGATTCAGGCTTCCATAAGCAGACGGGGCCACTTTCTGATGACTCAACTCTGCGTGTCCAGCGCTCCTCTCCGAAGGCAGAGAGTTGCCACATGTCCATGAACGCAGTGACCCTATCCACACTGCGCCACTCAAACCTAAACCTCTCAAGGTTAGTCATTAAAACAGCAGCCGTCTGCCCGACGTGGGCCGGCTCCTCTCCACCCGCCCTCTCGTGGCTTGTGGCTTAGCGCTGACCATCAGTTACACAGTTGTGGTTTTTCCCAAATGAGGGGAAACCCAAGATTTGAAGATCATCTTTGGCCACAATCGCACTACTATAGTAAAACACTGAACTGTTACCACACATCTTAAAACAAAGTGTTGCAATAAACATAAGTGATGTGCAAAACTAAAGATGGAGATGACGCCGGCGATGGAACATTCTGGATTCCTGCGGCTTCTTCGTGATCTGATGATGTTTCGCTCCGTTGCATAAGGTTTTGTACAGGTATGTTTCCATTCAGGGTGGAGTTGACAGCACAACGTACCAGTTTGGCAGCCAGATGCAGGAGGTGTGGGGTTCACTATATGCATCAGTCCAGTGTAGATGCTACCCCCCCAAAGTTGCCCCACCTTTGAGTAGGTTGCTGGGCTTCAGCTTGAAGCTTTGCAGGCCATCGTGGATAAGAGGAAGCTGTTGAAGGATGCAGGTGATTAA
Source organism: Mormyrus hasselquistii (assembly GCA_026779605.1). Taxonomy (NCBI): domain Eukaryota; kingdom Metazoa; phylum Chordata; class Actinopteri; order Osteoglossiformes; family Mormyridae; genus Mormyrus; species Mormyrus hasselquistii. The sequence continues at coordinate 9,359,333 of JAODKE010000001.1, forward strand.
AGTCCCAGAATGCACCTTGATGCCTTACTATTGACTAAAGTGTTTTGTCTCAGTAATACTGTAAAAACTGCTTGGTAGAAAAAAAAAATCAGCTCACTTCCTGAATTATAGGAATATTAATGAATATAGTATGCTAACCCCAGGAAAATCAACCTGTTCCTAATGAGAACTGGGTCAATCTTCTCCCGCCTTGCCTACTACACCAGCTATAGTTTGCTGGATTGTTCCTCAGTAAGGGGAGGGTTTGTTTCTTAACTCACCCAAGTGTGCTTGGTAGGAAGGCACGGAAGTCCTTGATAAGAGCAGAGTGTGACAACAGATCATAGACAAAACAGAGGAGCAGGCCACAAACGGCCGTTTATGCAACCCCAAGGCAGAAAATCTTTGTGGTCGGGCAGTTAGTTGTTTCATGGCCGCTGTGACCATATCAGCCCATTTTTCAGTAGAAATACTTGCAGTGAGCATTTCGAGTTTTGATAGACATCTGCAATAATAATCAACAAGTGGAATGTGTAGCATCAGCGATATCTGTATTTGGAACCAAAAATAAAGACACAGACCATACACATCCACACTGTTAAAAGCTCATCACCAGTAAACACCACCACAAGGCAGATACTCGCATGCTCGTCTGATGATTATTGTGAATGTCACTCTGTTCCATGAAATGAAGAAAAACAAAAACCCAGAACATGTACAGAACGTGTCAGCTGTTTCCTGTTTTCTGCCTCAGTGGAGACCACAGAGACACGTGCCCAGTTCCAGCAAGAGATGCTCTAACAGGAAATGAGCATCGTGAGGAACGGCAACAGAGACTTTCTCTAACAGGAAATGAGCAACATGAGGGACAGCAACAGAGACATTTTCAAGCTGGAAGTGAGTCCTGTGAGGGACAGCAATGGAGACATTATCTAACAGGAGGTGAGTCCTGTGAGGGACAGGAATGGAGACATTATCTAACAGGAAGTGAGCATCATGAGGGACAGCAACGGAAACATTTTTGAGCTGGAAGTGAGTCCTGTGAGGGACAGGAATGGAGACATTATCTAACAGGAAGTGAGTCCTGTGAGG
>JAODKE010000001.1:9371196-9383457 GCA_026779605.1 Mormyrus hasselquistii
ACTGCCATTCGTAAAAACGCGATCTACTCGCCATTTCACCTTCCAAGAGCTTCTGCACCCCATCACGGGGGGGGGGGGGGGCGGGTGGGTCACAGCAAAGGGTCACCCAATGTACAGCACCCCTGGAGCTGGGGGTTAAGGGTCTTGATTAGGGGCCTATAGACATGTGACTATTCTGTTGATACTGGGGTTCCAACTGGTGATTTTTTGATCACTCCCACTTAGTCACTCGCTTTCTCTGGTAAATGGATGCATACAACTGATATACATTCATATCTGAGCTTTGAACCTGATACCAGCAGCTACTGGGCCCATTGATAGAGTTTTGGTATATGCAGAACACAGCGGCTCTGTTTCCCCGGGTCATTGTCATTCCTTGAGTGTGGGTAGAACCTCAGTAAAGGTCACCTAAGCTGGTGTGTCTGCTTGAGTGACAGCAGTCGCAGACATGGGAGGCAGTTTGGAATGGAGGGATGGGGATGAGACTGCATCCATGTCCAGAGTAACGAGCATGTAGCATGTAGCATGTAGCACGTAGAATGAGGTCCAAGCCTGTACGGCCTTATCATCCTTCATTCTACATTCTGACCGGCAAAATACCCATAATGCATTTCCAATTAAACAGATAAATACAGTATTACACTCGAACCAGCAAGGAAGTGCAAAACATTTAATAATCCAGTTATTCTATTATTCACAAGCTCACAGGCAGCCTTACAGGCTGGATGAGGAAGCCAGCTGCTGGGGCGTTTGGCGGCGAGCCGCTACGCCGCCTCCGCACGCGTGTGGGGGCATGTTTCCAAACCGGCCCGCGGTGCTGGTGGGCCTGCCAGCTGGCCGCCGGATTCTCCACGTCACCAGAACAAGCCACCGATAGAAGGAGCATCTCGGATGGATGGAGGCGTCTGCTGTGGTCGAAAGATGCAGCTTGGAGAGGGAATTGGGGCCTTCTGGCTGACGCGTGCGTACGTGTGCATGTGCGAGAGGAGTGTTTGCTCTGCTTTTGTTTGTTTGTTTCAAACAGGGGTGGGGTGGGACAGGGTGGGGGCCGATTTGCTGATAGCGCCGAGCCAGGACGTGTCACTGAAAGGCCGGTTATGGCCTGACATTCGAGGCCACCCCCTCAGCGGGCTCCATTCCGCCAGCCCCACATCCCACACCCTCTGGCTTGGTGATCAGCTAGGCCTTCGCTCTGCGTACTGTGACTGCAGTTTTCCCCTGAAATGCAGAGGTTATCGGAGTCCTCTCACCGCTTCCAGTCTGCTCGTATCCTCCTGCTTGCAGACCTGCTCGTACTCAGCGCTTCCCAGGCAGCATCTGCCACTCTGGGACTCCTGCACAGGCAACCTCGACATTCTCCTTACATCTCCAGGGTTTCAGGTTTGATTCCTGCACCTGGCTCCTCCCAGCTCCAATGTGTGACTAGTGTGTCCCGCTTGGGGTGTCATCAGTCTCACTGTCACCCTACTTTGGATAACGGATGGATTCATTCCTGCTACATAAACATCCATTATCAGGGGAGGGAAAAACCCCGTTCGATCTTTGACCTCCTCGGTACATGATTATTTATTTGTTTGCTTGTTTATTATCAAAACAATAAGCGCCAAAATATGAAACACTCAAAACACCCGTGAGGACAGTTATCTGATGGTTAAGGTCTGGAATCGTGTATCAGGGTGAAGGTAACTGTCCAACCCAAGCAGCTTGGGAGAGACCGCTAAGGCACAGATACAGAATGCAGGAGCGGATCTAAAGCTGTACTTTGATCGTTGGTACAGAGTATCGAGTACTGAGCACGGAGCAGCTGTCCATGCCTGCAGCGCTCCTGGAGATCCTGCTCACCCGGCATCTTTGTTTTGTTTCAATCAGCTTGGAACGCAGGCAGGACGTGCATCAGACTATCCATCAAAAGCACGATGCACAGCATGACAGTGGCAGCCCTCTCTGAGACCTTCCAGTCATGGGACCCGGTACCTGGCAGGAGGGTCAGCTTTAATCTCAGTGCTCTTCATTGATTGGGCTTCTGAACCTCTGTTTGGTTTCCTAGCTCTTTTGGTGACATCGCAGAGGCGTGCTGATGTCACTGACCCCCATCTCCCACCGTCCGTCGACCTTCTGAAGCTCGTCGCTCTCCCACCCACCTGGCGGCCCAAAAAAAGGTTCAGGCGCCTGTGTCCGGGCCTCTTTCATCCTCCCTCGGCTCGGCAGGAAGCTGATGTGCACCGCGTGCCAGGATGTGCCAGCGATCCGCCCGCTGCAAAGGAAAAGAAAGGAGGGTGTGTGACTAGTCCTCAGAAGGTCATTGTGACATCACAGGCCTGCCCCAAGGCTTCCGGCCATTGTGACCGTTTTGTGATCACTGCTCAGGCTCCAGGAACATCAGTTAGACTTAGCTCTCCCCTCCCAATCCCCCGAATGGTCCCCAAAATGTGGTAAAAACTTGTTACTTTTTAGCTAGTGGGGACATTTTTTAGGCCCTAACAATATAAACCTCAAACTTTATTAAAAAATCTGTGAAAATCTGTGAATGCAAGAAACTAAAAACGTTTTGTGTGGTTACTTATGGTTATGGTTGGGTACGGTTAGGGTTATCATTTATATTATATCCATAGAAATGAATGTAAAGTGTCCACAAAGACATGAATACAAACATATCTGTGTGTGTGTCTGTGTGTGTGTGTGTGTGCGTGTGTGTCTTTATCCTAATAGGCCATTTCTCAGGATCCGTAATCTCTTTATAAATTACACTCAGCTTATTTTAATGAAATGCATTTGAGTAAAAATCAGACAGACAAAATCAATATCCATAGATCAGCAGGCTGTGGTATGAAAGTGCACAATAAATCACACGTGTGTGGAGGTCCCTGCCGCACACACGTGTGTGGAGGTCCCTGCCGCACACACGTGTGTGGAGGTCCCTGCCGCACACACGTGTGTGAAGGGCAGCTGAAGTTCAATCCCAACACTGCGCTGTCTGCTTCGGCCCATGAGTACACACAGCAGCCGGAAATCGATACTGTCCCCACACCAACCTCCTGATAAAAGCAAGGAACAAAGGAGAAGGCAGATGGGCAGCGCAGGTTCACACAGAAATAGCCCCCTGGAGGCGGGTTCGAGGTTTGCATGCTGCTTTGGTGGGTGGGTGCATTGTGAATTTCAATGGGGCCAGGCTGGACTTTTGGATTGTTAATTTCTTTGACATAACCGTGTCTCTACCAAGAACGGAGGATTATGTCATGGAAGGATCCAAGAACAGGCCCAGTATTTACCTAAGGGCCCAGTTTAACCTCGTGTGCTTTTGCGAGAGTGGCCACGCGTGAAGAGTGACTGATTTATCAGTCCGCCGTTCCCCTGGTTGCCCGTCAGCAGAGTTAATCATTCTCAGCCGCTTCCTGCTTTCGCCCGCATCGCTGTGGCCTAATTACATCCTCAAAGGAGCTTCGAGAGAGGACTGAGTGGGTCTGGTGCGGCCCGCGGCTCCCGGGATCGCTGGCGAGGGGGTGGCATCAGTGTGTGAGTGACACGCCGAACGGTGATGCTCTGCAGTGATGGCGGTTCTACGAGCAGAGGCTGCATCTTTCAGAGGCAAATGCGTAGGTGAGCTGGGTGTGGCGAATCTCCTGTCATTGGTGAGGTATTCCAAGAAACTGTATTTCTATGAGCGTGCAGACACACACATGCATGCATATGAATGCGGAGGAGGTGGAGCAGTACTGTGAGGGTGGTGACCTACGGTCTCTGATTAGTGAGTCAAAACAAAAGGTGATAAATCCAAAGAGTGCTGCAAACGAGGCGTGTGGGACTCATGTGACACTGCGGCTGCGAATCCCGTATCACGCTTCAGTGATCCACGGGCAGTATGGCAAGTACAATGGGAGGCGGTTTGCTGTGACGGCCGTCCTCCCACGAGCGCCATGCACTTCCTCCTCAGCGACACGCCGCTGCGACAATACAACACTTTGGCCCGAATGTCACCATCAAGTTGAGCGGTGACTCGTAGCACTACGGCGTGTACCGAACTGGCCGCATTTGCACTGGAGTGACGGGGCGACCAACATGAGCGACTCCTTGTACACGGAGGTCAAAGAGGACGCCGGAGGTGTGTCCTGCTGCACCGCCATGCTGCCCCTAGTGGAAGGAGGAAGCTTAGCTGTTATTGTCCTGAACCCTGAGAGCGGGATCGGGCAGGCTGGGAGTGGGGAGCACACACTGTCACACACACTGTTTCTGACACACAAACAAACACAAACACAGTCAGAGACAACACACACACACACACACACACGCTGGTCCCTTGAAAGGAACCAACATCTTTGTGTGGTTGTACAGTTTTCACAGAGTCTGTTTAACAAGATAAAGCACAACATTCCATCCATCCATCTTCTGTTTATTCTGTACAAGTTCATGTTTCTATCCATATTTTGAATTACAACAAAAAGTGTTAATTTTTAAATATTTCTGGCCTGGAACAGGCAGCTTGTTACCACAGAAGTATTGTAGCATCATCACCAGTACTCACAGGGACCTCCAGCACAAGAAACAATGTGTTTGTGAGCACGGACACGTCTGCGCTCGGCTGTTCTAGTACTGTTCAGGACTGTGGGCTGAGGGAGCTCATCGAAACACCTGTTCAAGCTGTTTATGTGATCTGAGCGTACGGCTTCACTTCACGGTGAAGCGGAATGGTAGTAGGTGAAATTTCCTTTCTTTTTTTGTATGAAATGTAAAGAGTCAATGAAATTTCCCCCCGTCGTGGTAACCTATTAAATCTGAGGAGACTGAGGAGAAGATGGCGGCAAGGCAGTGGACCTGAAGGTCATTTGCAATGCATTATGGGGGAAGAAAATGTACAAGACGAAGTGATCCTTCCGCAAGCCGCCCCGCCCAGAGCTGCTCAGACGCGGCGTGGTGGATGAATGGCCCTGTTTACCCCGCGCGTTGGCACAGCTGGGGGGGTGTGTTCCTCTTGGCAGCATGTGACAGCTGCTTGACATGCCATTCCAGGGCCGCCGCTCGTAGCGGGGATGCAGCGGGATCAGTGTGAGCGTCGGGGCGGCCGCTAACAGCTGCCTGGACGACATGGCGGATGACAGCTGGATGGCAGCTGGCCTGGGAAACAAATCAGGACCCTGGGAGGGGTGAGGAAGGGGGGGCGGCCATCTTCCAGTGACCCTGCAGAGAGGCAGAGTCCCTCACGAGCTCAGAAGAAACATCTTGAGGCGCGTCTCTTCTGAGAAGATCTCAGCTAAGCTCATACTAGATCTGACCCCCCCGCCTGCTAACATCACCAGCGCATCCACTGGAATGACATAGACCAAAGAAAAATAAATAAATAAATAAATAAATAAATGAAATGACAACTTCGTTTGGTTTGTTTGGTGTCATTTGTTTTAATTTATTTTTTGGTTCTATGGTCTTTTGTTCCCATAATCATCTTGCACTTGTTACTCAGTCTACCATTCTTGCGCCTGCGTTGGCCTCTTGAGCGCTGTTTGCTTGGGTAAATGTTTCTGTGGAAAAATTTACAGCAAATGTAGTTAATAGTAATGCTTCCTTCCTTCAAAAGACAATGTGTAATCAATGACCCCCCCCCCACATTCCACGCTTATCTTCACTCACAGTTCATTCACTCCAATCATCAGAAAACAAGGCCACCGGTCTGCACACAGTCTGCTTGCCTGACTCTCTGACAGGTCCCTGGGTGGTAATACCTCAACTGGCTCTGATTCCAATCTGCTTACTCTTTGCAAATTCAGCGCCTAGGAGCCTGGTGTAAGAACCAGAGGCAGAAGGAACTCCTGAAGACTGAGGACATAGCTGTAGGAACATCATGATTATGTAAGCTCTTCTGGGGGAGGTGCTGACTGATTTTGACACCTACAGAGAAGCAGAGTTTGAGAACGCAGCTGTCTGCAGGTGGAGATGCTACAGGCCAGCAGTGTTCAGAGAATTTAAGGTTCTCTCAGGTTCTGTTTTGAAGGGTGTTCAGCTCAGGGTTCCATCTGTGATGTTCCTTTTATGGTTCTGTTCAGTTACATTCACCTCACATTTCGAACAGCAACATTGTCTCTGCAAGTCGAGTAAATTCCTGCAAGGCATTGCGGTAGTGGATGCTTTCAAATGGCTTCTTCAAAAAAAAAAAACTACCATGAACAAAAAACCTGGGAAAGCCATTGATTTTTGGCACTGATGAGTATAACCATTTTAATGATATGAGCATGAAATGGGGGCCAGAGGAGAAGGAGAAGCAAGCAGATATTTCACAGCAGTTAAAGATGATCTTCACATCAATAAAGACACAAACCGATGATCAGGTGAAGACTGGCTGGAAACAAAGAAGAGATCAAACGCATGAAAGGCGTCTTTCACTCCGCTTGGGTTGGTTCGTCACCTCGTTTACTTCCCCCAACGTTACTGCCAAGGGAGGCCGTTAAGAGCTGTCTGGTTCTTCCAGTTATTATAGAAACATGTGTACATGCTCTGATGCACTGCAGATTTATTGTTACCATTGCAATATGCTATCTGGTATTAGTACTCAAAGCTGGCTACACAAAGCAGGCTTTTGTTGTATATTGTTGAATATTTTGAACATTTCAGTGTCTGACTTTCGCGTGGATGGAAGGCATTCTGAGATTCTGCCCCTATACTAAAGTTCTGACCGGGTTGTGGACGTCTCAAGACTCTGTAAAATCACTGTGGATTGTTTATACCACACTGGTCATGAGGAATTAAAAATATGTTCTCAATCCATCTATTGCAGATACATGGTGGACTAAATCTCCTTTTTGCTGTATGATGTTAAAAATATCCTTTTTTTGTTTTTCAAACCAGTTATTAGAAGCAAGCAGTCACTCCATAAAAAAGGTCATGACTCTATTCAGACATAAATACTGATTGCTGAGCCAAGCCGTCAATGGTTTGGAGGGAACTTCACAAATATCTAGAGGCTTCTGCACTCTTTTGAGTCATAAAAACTTCATCTGTAGGGCCTTGAGCAGGGGTTGGGTCACTCCTGGGTGTGCAGTGCCACGCCTCACTGTGAAAACACTCTATAACTCTGACTCACGTGGCAGCTGACCTGTTTTTCTAATGGCCTGATAGCTTAATGAGGAAGACAGTGTTTCAGGAACAGATACAGGAAAGAGACGTGATATTAATACAACAAGTATTTAACATATAGACAGTCTCATCTTTTCATTTTTTTCCCAGTACACAGTCTCTCCATTTGAGCTCAGCACCTGGGACCTCTGCTTATTTATACGTCAGTTGAACAGATGGATCATAGATCTTCAGCCAGAGATCGCCTTGATGCGTGTCTGCTTTCACTGCTCCGAAAACACCTTTCACACTCTCTGGGTGAGTCACTGCTGAGGTTCCTGGAGCCTCTGTTGCACCGAAGCATTCATTGGATTCCTGTCCTACAAAAAGTGAGTGTTTTACACCTATCAAGAGTTCCGCGGGGAATGAAACGAGAAGCTCATACAAGCATCATTATGGTGCTGCGGAGGAACTAAACAGGGAACCTCGTATCCATGATAAACAAATCTGTCAGCACAATACAGTTTGAGATTAGTTTTTTACGATTGGACAGTACCTCCATGTCTCTGACATGCTCCTAAAAATGGACAGATGACTAACCCTATCACATCCACTCTTCAGCCTGAGAGCTGATGGTGATGACCGTGTAATTTTTCATGGTGCTTGACTGAAGTCTCTCCAATAAGACGCCTCAGCTGATCTCGCTGAGTACGTGAGCTTGAAGACGGCGTAGCTGAACACACTGAATCTCGGACTCACAGGCTCAAACGCACACTAGCGCTTGTCTGCTCAAACACACACTTGCACCCAGCAGCGTTCTGGGCCCAGTTGTCTGCCCGTCTAGCTCGCAGTGGAAACTCCGGAGCGTAGGTCATGGGTCATACCTTTGCCGCCAGCTGCAGGTCTTGGTCAGCACACCTCCACACAACGCATGCTGCCAGCGTAATAGAGCCCGCTCTCCTCACACTCTGCAGAGCTTTTATTCTGGGACTCTCCCAGCCTGTCGAACGCGGATGAGGGAACAGCCGGACATGTCAGACTCTATGTTTATCTTCCCGTCCTGTCTTCACCCTTCAATCGGCCGCTTGGTTCCCCTGCTTTTCACCAGGCTTGGCAGCATGACCCTGATGAGATGGACCCCACCCTCAGTACATCGGTGTCCTTTATCCAACGCTTACAAACTGTGGCCACTCTTTTCCCACTGGGGTCACCCTGCTGGGTTCGATGCCTTTTTCCAACAACGTCAGTTAAATAAAAGTTCTTTATCAGCAAAAAAAGGTGTTAAGTTAAGTGATCTATCTTCCAAGGCCGTTCCTTTGAGATCCGCTGCCCGCTTTGACTGGGAAAGGTCAGGTTGGTCCAGTTCCTGATTTGGGGACCGGATGCCCCTTGGTTTCAAGGCCCTGGTCACCTTACCTCACCCCAGCGCCCCACCCTCCCCCGTTGTCTGCATGTTTCCGTTTTTTCCTTTCCCTGCAAAAATCCTCTCCTGGCAAACACCCCCTAGAGGCATCGCTGGCAACTGCACTTTGAAAGTTTGCGCGGATCCAACGGCGTCCTGTTCCTGACTGCATTTCAGCATCTCGACCAAACCCTCTGCAGGGTCATGCTGGCTTAATCTGGTGCTCATCATCTTAGGTAAAACTCTTTCCCAGCCATGCTGACCTGGGCAAATAGGGCTCCGTCTTCGTGTAGCGCCACCCGCAGGTGCACCAGCATATTACGCCATGTCCGTTTACCAAGATTGTGGATCTTTCTACGGGTGTTTCATTTTTCCCTGTATCCATTTCAGAACACTTGACCGATACTGGTAATTATCTAACGTGACTCAATGGTGTTTTATGTTTTTTTTGCCAAGACTGATGTGTACACTAAAGCTGTCAACATTTATAAGCAAAATATTTAAGTTTATTTGGTTATTTTTTTGCTGTCCAGCCTGGGATAATTATTAAAACTGAAATGTTTTTGCCCTGAAGCACCACGCATGAGCGAAAATTATAGGGATGATGATCTCATCTAAGCATTTTTTATAGACCCTGCCAGCCTTTTCACCTTCTGCTATTCAGCTCTGCTTACAGTTCTGCATATCTCACTTGAGTAATGGGTTCTGGGCTGTCTGGCAAAGACAGTATAGATACTGACAGCTGACATATTCCTGTGTTTAATCTGTCTCCTGCCCACTGGCCTGGCTCTGCTGGCCCCGTCTTTGCCGGGGAGACAGACGTTGGTCAGCTGCAGCTGCAATGGTGACATTGTTCCTGGAATAAATCTCCCAGAATGCTCTCTCCGAGTCACAACATCCCTGCAGCTGTGAGGACCCTCCGGCTCGGATCTCCGCCTGCACGCGAGTGTCCAGACCGAGGGTCACTTTTCTCTGCAGACCCGTTTCAGTGCCTTGGACCTGTGGACCCGTAACGTGGCTAAAATGCCAGCTTATGCTTTAAGTACGTGGCAATTCTGTTCGAATTTGTATGGCTCTCCTATGTAGTCTGTTTTTGTTCTCTTTTTAGGCATGTACACAAACACTGCAAGTGCACCGTCTGACCCCCGCCACTGCCTGAGATAAGGAATGTGGCAGACCTGCCTTCTAAAGACACACAGTGAGCATGCAGTTCACAGGCAGTCTGTGAGGAGAGCAAAGGGCCATGTCTCCCTCAGCTGTGGGAAGTGAGGTGGCTGATTCTTAATAATAGTGGATTGATTATCCTAGAAGCAGGATTATTCACTGCTGACTGACGTTAATCTTCTTACCCAGTCTGTACTTGTTCTCCTTCACACCGTTGGGTCTGCTGCATGTCAGCCATGATTAGTCTACTGTACAGTTATACAGTGACCCCTCCCCAACCAGTCATGTGACCGGGCTGTCTGTCGGAGCAGAGGATGGATCAGACTGGGTCATGCCCTTCTCAGACACCTCCTGGAGCTCCTCTGTCTGGCCCAGATGGTTGCTTGTGCTGGCTCCATTCCTCTCACCTTTTCTGCTCCACCAAAAAGCTGCCTGGCCTTTGTCTAGTTATGATTATGACTTTTTTTTGTGCTGGGGGAGGATATCTGAATCCCAGGATGTTTCTTAGTGAGGGACTGTACTTTGAGGCAGGACCAAACCCTTCTGAATGTGTCAGGAGTTTATTTGGACTTCCGCACCCTGGGTCAGCGGAAGGTAGAATTCTAGATCATTATGCCTCCATGTTAAAATTTGATGTTTTTGTTGCATTTTAAAACCTTAAAAACACCCGCCATCCTAACCACAGCCTTGCAATTATGAAAAACCATCTTGTTTTGTTTTGGTTTATGGTCGACCGTGAGCTGCAGGAAACGGCGGCTATAGGGAGCCCCTGGGAGGACTCACCTCTCCCGCCGTGAATGATGGAACCTTGGATAAAGGGGCTCTTGTATAGCCTGGCTGCTCTGCTGCGTTACTCCTGAATGGCCATGTGTGTAGAGAGGGTGACGTCACATCCTGTTTTCATTGCACAATGTGGCAGGGTGGGTCCTGTGACCAGAGTGGAGGAGGTGGCAGCCCTCCAGAGCCGTTTCTCTGTCTGAAGGCTAAGCTGAGGCACGATTCTGCTTGTCCAGGTGGGGTTGGGTTCAGACACTGGGCACAGGGTGGGCGCCGGACTGGCAGCTGGCCCCAGGCCTGATGGTGAAATGTGCCCATGGAGACAACGTGTATCTTAGCGTCTCGGGGGGGGTGGGTTTGTCTCCTTCAACCTTAGTAGGTGAACGCATCTGCCTATGCCCCCCCCCCCCGCCCCCCCCCAGCTAGAGATGACATTTCGAGTCTGAGCAATATTCTGGAAATATTATGATTGTGCTATTGAAAGTGCAGCGAACAGGACCAAATACACACATTATTCATTATTACAAACATGGCGTGATTAGCTAATTACTTCAGCAGAGTGCAGTCTTTAATTGGTCTCTGCGGGGGGCAGTGACAGAGCCAGGCCAGCCGGCCGTCGGCGATCCCTTAATGAAAAGTGTGTTTAAACGGTGGTAAATTAAACTCACTGGACGTGTCGCCACGCTCAAAGGCCCAAGCCAACTGCAGCTCCAAGTGAGGGCACATGGGGGAACTGAAAAGAGCTCAAGAGCCGAGGAAATGAGGTAGGAGGCTCCTGTTTGGACTGGTGATACTGGATTTCAGTCTTGCTGAGGGGCAGGAGGGCTGGGGGGCTTGCTATGCCTCGAATGGGTTCGTTTGTTTGTGATGGACTGGTGGTTTATCTCTCTCTGGATGTTTCTCTACATCGTGTCCAGGTGTGTTTTCAGGCAGAAGCAAACACTCACTGACAAAAGCATAGATGCTCACACAAATGCAAACAAGCCCTTCTCAGTCACCTCCTGGACCTCATGTGCCGTGCTGTGACCCACAGATGGGACAGGCTACTTCACAAACTTGTTATTCTCTGAGAGATTCCACTGCCACTCATCTGAATCTTTTATCCATCATACATAATTCTTGCAACCCTAACCCTGCAACCCTCTTCCAGTCTCCTGTATACCTCCCCGCAACATCTCCCAGAAATAAAATCATTGTTTGTCTCATTCTGTATTGTCCAGTAGAAACATGCATTTGGGTCACAACTTTGGCCATAAGTGCTGAGAACAAACAACTTAATTTTACTGACGGGGTACATTTAAATGGGCTTCATTCTCAGTGCAGAATCGCGCTGACACTTCTGCCGACAGTCTGCTTGGATTAGCATGCAGGGTGCAAACATCCAGGAATGCTGCAGAAACATGTGTTTGTTTATCAGGCGTTTTGCACAATGGAGCAGCAGAAATGAAGGCGTCTGAATTTATGCATTAAGTTGCAGCTGAGCCACGGCAGTCCGGTGGCGCAGTGCTTAGCATGGTGACTGCAGCCTCACACCTCCGGGGGCTGTGCTCCTGTTCACACTGTATCCTCCCTGTGTGAAAATGTAGAGCTTGGTTAACTGAGCCCATGGCGTCAGCATATGTGCTGTCAAATGCACCAGCATCCTGTCCAGGCCACTCCCTGCCCCCTGCCCCCTGCCCTCTGCTTTACAGCATCCCATCCAATCCGCCCCCTGCCCTGTGCCCTGTGCTTTACAGCATCCCATACAGACCATCCCCTGCCCTGTGCTTTACAGCATCCCATACAGACCATCCCCTGCCCTGTGCTTTACAGTATCCCATACAGGCCACCCCCTGCCCTGTGCCCTGTTCTATACAACATCCCATCCAACCCACCCCCCG
>JAODKE010000001.1:9395540-9406233 GCA_026779605.1 Mormyrus hasselquistii
AAGAGGTTGCGCTCCGCGGGCTTCGCCCCCCCCGCCTGTCGCCCGGAGTGCCCGGCCCGCCCAACACGGCCCCCCCCCCCCCCCCCCCCCCCACCGCCCCCACACACCCTTCATTCTCACTACCGGTTGCTTTACTCCTTGGTTTCTCACTCTTTATACCTCCTTTTATTCTGTCTATCTTTGAATATCTGAGGACGTCTTGCTGTGTGCTATTTCACCTATGCCCCCCTCCCAGACTAAATGCAATCCTTCTCTCTCTCTTTCTCTCTGTCATTCATTGCATCGTATATAGGTGGTGCATGGAGTTCGGTGCATAGCAGGAACTAGCCATGGGTGGGGTAGTTACATGGATGGAGTGGGAGGTTTGAGTGTGTGAGCTAAAGTACCTCAGCATGCCAGTAGGGGGCAATCAAATATCATCTTAGGACCTGAATGATTGGCCTGGCCTCTTCTTTCTCCTCCACTGGGATTGTGCCTTTCTGTCACGACTGACAAAGCAACACGAATTGAACGGCAGGGACAGTTAACTTGGCTACACTTGGTGAAGATGCATCATTGTGGTCCTTAGTAAGTATAAATGTCCCACACACATTTTAAAGCCACCATTTGCTCCGTTTAAGTCAATGGAGTACCCAGAATACATGACAAAAGAGACAGCTCGACTAACATGCACACAAACAGGCAGAGTAACACACAGACAAACACATGCAGAGTAACACACAAACACATGTAGAGGAATACTCAAGCAGAGTAATATACAAACACAAGCAGAGTAACATACAGACAAACATGGACAGAGTAACATCCACACAAACACAGGCAAAGTAATACACAGACAAGCACATGCAGAGTAACACACAGACAAACACAGGCAGAGTAACACAAACACAGGCAGAGTAACATACAGACAAATGTGGACAGAGTTACATCCACGCAAACACAGGCAGAGTAATACACAAACTTGCACAGAGTAAGACACACATCTGCTGAGGGGTATGACAGACTCTTTGTCTGTCTACATTACATGAATGCAGAGGATTATGGGCTGGAATGGAGAGGACAGATGTCACTGTTATCTCTCATTCACCCCTCACCTGAGAAAGGCCCCAGTGAACAGGCAGAAAGCCCATGGCTTCAATGAGATAAAGCCGTCTCTAAAATATGAGAACCCTGCTGGAGAAGGAGGGAAACAGGAAATGTGACCGTTTAATGAAAGTGTGGCAGGAAACAGATGGGAGGATGTGTATCTGGGGAAAATGAGCGCTGCTTGATGCCGGGAGACACGGTGCTGATATCACCTTTATGAGAAAAGTACAGTATATCCCAGGAGTAACCATACTCTCCCAGGAGTAACAATACTCTCTTTCAAGGGGAACGTAAACATTTCCGGTTGTGCAACTCTGGGGTGAGTGCAGAGTAACTGGAATATACCATTTTACAAGCCTAGTATGTGGTCACTGCTGCAGGGGCTTCCCTACCCTGCTAAGAGGGCTTGAGAAAACTCATTAGTCTCTTTAGGAGAAAACAGTCACTGCTTATCCCCCTGGCCGATTTCCTGCCGTTTTCCTGACCCATTTTATAAACCTTCATTTCAATCCAATACTTAGATACGCTCAATGAAATGCAAATATGACCTGTTAGATCCTGGGTGAGTGTAAAACATTTATGATGTTTGATTCCACGGCTTTCAATTTGTGCGACATTAGTGCACCTTAAGAAAACCCGGACAGGCGTGAGACAGAAAGTCTGACATTCTGTGAAATGCACATGTACACACGGGGCAAAGGGAGAGACAGGAATGGAGAGAGAGAGGGAGAGAAAGTAAGGGGGGGTGTGTGTGTGCGTGTGTGTGTGCGTGTGTGTGCGTGAGAGAGAGCGAGAGAGAGAGCCAGGGGAGCCAGACGGACCTCCACAGTGTTTCTGACTCTTCATTACATTACATTCATTACATACACACACACACACACACACGCACACACACTCACACACACAGTCACATACACACACAATTACATATACACACATACACACAAACATGCATACAAACATACAAACACACACACACACAGTTACATATATACACATGAGAAATGAATAAACAAGTGTTTTTGTTTCTAAGTACCCCAGGGCACATCTGTGCAGGCAGGCTCCAGGAAGGTGGCAGCCTGGGAATGACACCATGTGCCGCGTCTAACATCTCTACATGCTTATCACATTACCAACAGGCTACACATCATCGCATGCCTTTAAAAGCCTGCGCTGCCCATGATACCCACGACCATGACAGCCAGATCCCGCTGCGAGAGGCCAGAAGAGTCAGTGATCATCACTGTGCTCATGTACACACTCTACAGTGCGTGTTCATGCAAGCAAAAAGCTATAAATCGCTGGGCTAATAATATGACCGTCACATGCGGCCACGTCTCTCAGGCGCCCAGAAGGTGAGAGTGTGGAATTCTGATGGAGAAAGGCCAGGAATGAAGCCATTATCCCGTTGGCCCAGCCCCCACTGCCCTCTGACTCCCTAATTGGCCCTTAGGGCGTCAGAGACCCCTCCACGATCTCACCCAGGTCGTGCGTTAGCATATGCATATACCTGCTCTCCTACCTAATCACTCACAACACGGCTTTAGTGTTTTCACACTCCTTATTTTCGGTCCGAATCAGAGCTGCATTTGAAGGTGTTGTTACTGGTTATGAAAAGTGAGAGCTGGCTTCAGCGCTGCCAAAACAAGCTTTCCTCATCCGTCGTCCAGGACGCAGTGAGAATCCGCGTGCCGGGTGGCTGCACTGCACAGCCCCGTTTGAGATGTCGGCGTCTAAATTGGCCTGGAGTAGCAGGGGACGCGCCGTGTTTTCCGACGCAGTTGCCATTGCTTGGGAAAACCAGCACTGCCTCAGTTTCCGCAGGACCATGAGGCGGTTCAGATGCTGCCACCACCCCCAGCCAAAACAACTCCGCAGGCTCGATCCCTCCTGGACTAGGTCTAGGGTTCAGCCTCCCGGTTGCCATGGTACTGGCCCCTCATCAGCGTCTAGACGTGCCACTTTAAAACAATGAGGTGCCGTGAACCAAGATGGAAAATATTCACCATGTAACAGCCAGTGTAATTAAAGCCCAGTTTACACGCATTTGTCCAGGAAGTGCCTCTGGACTCAGCACTTTCCAGCTGGAATGGAAGGAAAATCCCCAGAACACCACGTTTCAGCACCGGGAGACGTTACCTAAGGCCAGGAAATGACATCATTCGGAATGGAATAAGGTCCTTCCAAGGGAACAGTGACGCCACAGAAGTCCTGCCAGGTGTCGGCATTGACTGGATGCTGGAGAGTTCAGCTAGAATCCAGTATTGCTGTGGCCTCTTTGGAAATGGCGTCTCAACCTCCTCTAACCCCCCGGCCCACCCCCACTGCCACCATTCTCAAAATAACCCAGAAGTGTAGCGTCCGACTGCAATCTAACGTGATGCTGCTCGGCACTCAGGCCGCAGGTTTCTGCAGAAAAGCCTGTCAACAGATGTCAGCACTGTAACAAAAGCCCTACCTCGGCTATGAATTTGCTGTAGAGTACATACTCTTGATGCTTAATAAGAGGGATGCACTCACGTCTTAAAGCAGATGGAAGATGGATTCAGGGCTTTTGAACCGTCTGTGGTTTTATAGACGGGGGCTGCGACCAGCTGGCGAGGATCCCTAGCGGCTGGGCTTTTATGGAATCGTCCAAAAATATGAAAGATGTCAAAAGAATCATAAATCCGGTGAGGAGACATTTCTGTTTCTAACAGAACCAATAACTTGATGTTTCAGTTCCTGTTTTTTCATTTTTTTGGGGGGGTGCGCAATGGATTGAAAACTTCAAGGAAAAGAGAAACACCATTTACCTGGACACATCACAAGGGTACCAGATGTTTCAAAAATTTGACGCATTTAAAGAGTGAAGTGACCAACTCCCCTTAACTCAGGGATGAAGACATAAAGGTGTTTTTAAAGGTATTTCTGCTAAATTCCAGCACATTTACAGCTGACATAAGTTACCAGATTAAAATGAGCAGATCAGAAGTGTAATGTCACCAGAGAAGATGTGAATCAATCAATCCCCTCTTTCCTGTCCTCCAGAGCACCAAGACCCTGCAAGGCGAGCTGGTCCCGGTGGCATGCATGGAAGCAGCACCCTGCCCCACCAGGGCTGCGGCCATGAGAGAGGTCATTTCTGGGAGCCACGCTGGCACTTTCCGCACCCAGGCTAATCACCGCGGCCTGCCGCTGTCCTGCGTCGCTCCGCAAGCTCCTCGTAAAGGCCGACAGAGACGCAGCCCTTTCTGTAATGACACTGTAAAATGTGCCTGCGCGATTGCAAACTGCAATGTCAGCATCCTTACAGCGCTGTTGAGATGCTATCATTAAGCATGTTCAGGATCCTTAGCTTAAGATCCCACATCGAACATAGAATCGATGATCACTCTGTTGTATGTAGTGTATGTCCTGTGTGTGTGGATCTCACATCTTTTCTATGTGCGTGTGTGGATCCTGCATCGCAAAATGAAATATCTGAATGACTGTAACTACCACACTGCTTGGAAAGTCATCAACATGCCAAGCTGAGTCTTAATTTCACGGTGACGATGCAAACCACTGGATCCTGGCCCTGGTAAATGCGAAGACCTCTAGGTTTCAGTCGTGGCAGGAACTTGGGGCAGAGGAATGAGCAGCAGCTCCACCACGGGCTGAGCTCGGTGCCAGGAGCGGCCCGTGGCAGAGCCTCCCCCCAACCCCCCCCCGGCTCGCTACACAAACCCACCGGGAGCAGAAGGAAGCTGAAACAGAAATCATGAACATTCCAAAAAAAAAAAATGGAAGAGAGAGGGACTGGCAGACCTGGTGCCTCCTGAAGTGTGTTTCCCCAGGTGGGATTCTGGTGGTGAGTCAGTAGTTTTTTCTTAGCGCAGGACCTGATTAATATTGTACAAAGTTATCCAGTATTGTACATAGTTATCCAAGCACGGTCAGACACGCTAACGCATGCAAACACGTATTCGCACTCCGGGGCGGGGGGGGTGTCTGGTTCGGACTTTGGGTCTTCGGGCTGATTGACACGCTGCGGGACCAGACTCCGAGCCCAAAGTGAATTGTAAGCTAGACTCACTGCTGTCGTCAGAGAAGAAAAGAGAAAAACAACCCATACATCATCTAAGACATGCGAGTGCATCTAAGGATATAACTTATGCAATGTTGTTATTTCACTGTTTTTTTTCTTCGTTTCATATAATATAAAAACCACCATTGTTGTCTCGGGCACAGCAGTGCATACTAAAAACAAATAAAAGCAATTTTAAAAGCAAGATGTAAGCGTCATTATAGCCTTAAATCACAGCCAAAACCAGGAGTAAAGTTTAATAGGCTTGTTTCCTTTCCTGTGAAATCGCTATAAAAGAACGGTTGAGATCACAGTCACCTCTGTGCATCCAGCTCTTTTCTCATGTCCTGATATGAAGGTACAACACAAACAGAAGTCTTGAGTGTGTGAGGTTACTTTAGTTAAAGGCTCCTAGTAACGTGTTCACATCTCTGCCTGTGTGTGAGATTATGCACATTATGTGTGTGGTTTTATTTCTTTTAAGCATCAGCATGCTCCACTGTAGAGGAACAAAACACTTCTGATAAAATCAGCAGCAACCCAGAATCTAGAGGCAGCCATCTTGACTGCCAATCGCACTCCACGTAAATCATCCAAAGCCTTGAAGCATTAGTCTGCACTTTGAAATATAAGGCATGAAACTTGTGTGTTTTGGAGTCCAGTCTCAAGAAGGAACATGGAGTCAAGTGACGTCCAAAGGGAGGAAATGTCTTCTAAAGGTGAATGCAGCGTGCGTGTGAGCCCTCAGGGACTGAGTGAGCAGATGTGGTGGGGAATGCAGACTCCACATCTGGGAATCCAGAGTCAAGTCCAGACACAGGAGCCCGGTGTCGACACCGGCACAGTCATGTGACACAGTGCCATGTAGCTGAACAATGGTTTTCCTTTCTAGGAGAAAAAAAAGAAAAAATCACACCAACCCAACACCCAGCCACAGATTCATTGTTGACTGACATTTGACTGCTTAAAGGCCTTTGTGCAAATTTCCATTGATATAACCAAGAACCTCATAGTCCAATCAAGCTGCAGAGAGATCAGCTCCTGCTGACAGTCCCAGCTGCCCCCCCTTTACCCCCAGAATACTGCTGATTACTCTTGGCACCCCAATATGTTTTAGTCCTTATCTGCAGATTGCTTCATGCTCAGCACAAATAAATCATGCCTGCTCCAAAAATGAAGTCCGTGTAATAATCACCTAGGTGCTGACAGGCAGCCAGTTGATGAAGGCTGGAAATGTAGCTACCTGTGAAGACAGAGCCGAAGAAGTGACCTCCAAAATGCTAAGCCCTAAAGCTTTAAATCTGGAGCTCAAAGAGCTGGAGTCTCCCTGACCCCTGACCTGGACCTCAGCCCCTGCCGCGTCTCACTGGCCCCAGGCTTTAGCTAATCACTGCTCGGTGATTTTGATTGGCCGATGAATTCCCTGTTCGGGGGGGTGTGCATGTGGTACATAGATAAGGGGAAATGGTATGTATGTGTCTGTGTGTCTGTGTGTTCCATATGCACGTTTCTGTTATGATTCGAAGTTCTTAATGCATGAGATTTGTCTGTTTAGGTAGTTAGTATAAAAAATACACATCCCCCTATAGAGTAAAGAATTAATGGAACATAGAAAGACTCCATGGGAAAGTATGGGAGTCCTTCAATATAGTTCTAGGACCTTCCCATGTATCAATAAAAGAACCCAATCTACTTTGTCATTTACAATCCAGGTTGCTTAGAAATGGGACATCGTAATGTTATTGTGTGTTGTCATGACTACAGGGGTCCCCTGGGGTCCTGAGGCTGGGGAGTTGGGCTGATATTTAATTGCTTTAGTTGCGTGAATCTATACATTTTGTTGTATTATTTGCAGCTACAGGAAACAGGATCTTCAGCCATTTTCAATAATGTCAGGTTTAAATAGTTTTAAAAAACGTCTGTTGTCCATGACCATACATTTTGTCCTAACATATAAAATCCATGCACCCTGTGGTCTATCAGAAGTGAATCCTGAGGTGAATCCCGAGATCTCCAAGCCTGGGATAGTGTGGGCGCAGGCATCAGAGGGATGGGAGGGTCAGAGGTGAAGATACTGATGGAAAAAGACGACGGGGAGCGATGTGGAGCTTGTAAAGGCAGCAGTGGAAAAAGGAAATATAATCTGGGAAGAGAATCACTTCTCCTGACAAAGCAGCAAAAAAATACTCTAAAATGCCATTAAATGCACAGCCAGTAAGTTCTGTTTACTGTGGTTAATAGAGTATAAAACACAGCATCCTTGGCCTCCGTCGGACCCTTTGCCATTAACAGCGCTGGCACCCCCCCCCCCCCCCCCAATCATGACTTCCCTCGGGCGGGGGGCTGAGGCCTAAAGCATGTAAGAGCCAGACAGCCATTTCCCAGCTCGCTCTCTCAGCCAGAAATACATAAAAAGCAGCTGATAAAATGACCTCGCCTCACTATTAAAAACAAATGGGGAAAGAGCTGAGAGTAAAACAGACTGGCTGTGAATGTGGCAGATGGCTGCACGCCTTTGTAAGGCCTCGGGCCTGTTCTTAGAGTCTCACGCCAGTCTGACTGGCACCGTAAGTGCTGCTTGGACATCTCTTTGAGAACAAAAAATACGATCTCCGAGAAACTAGAATAGGTTTAGCGTAAAATCTCTCTCCCATAAAAAATGATATATTACATTCAGATACCTTTTTATACTGACTCTTATACTGACGCTGAAGTTCCCAATATTGAAATAAAAACAGGAAGCTAAAACTGAACATGCATAAGAGCGCAATGAAGATTGGCTGGAAGTCTGCTATGCCTGTGAAAGGCATTTGTTATTTCACCTGTCTGTTACGAGCCTGCAGCCAATAGCTGATTAATCACCAGAGCCAAGTCCCGGCTTCAGTCTCGTTGACAGCCTGAGGTTTGGACAGATTCTGACTTTATTACAGAATGTTCTTGTTCCTGTAGTGACTGAAAAGAACAATATTATGAATAGTTTATCTGATTTATTTCTCTGAAAACAGCTGCATGTAGCGGCTCTGCTTTGGAGTCTGCTTTGCTTTTACAGGTCAGACTTTTTGGCACTACGGAGATGTTGACATGGATTGAATTTGCTCAGCAAGTTCGCTTTGCTTGTAGAGACGCAGATGCCAGTGGTTTATCACGCAGCAGCCTGCTAAATATGTTCTGGGCTAAAGCAGGAGATGCTCTTTCATTTCCTTGCACAGATTTAGCCACGATCTCGTGCTTTTCAGGAAATCCAGGTGAAGCCGAGGGTGGAGAGATATGCACTGAGGTCACTTTGCATGGTGTCTCAGCGGCCAGACGTCAGACACACATTCCTCCCTCCATCCGAAATGGGTTGTTTGCTGAGGTAGCCTGTCTCCCAAATATCCTGCGTCTCTCAACAACTTACTGTAAGGGGAGGGGGGAGCATTGTGACACAGTTCCTGTGAAATTTTGCAAGACAGACAGGGCATTTTGGGAGAAATTACTTACAGCTGTGCACAGCTACCAGGAACTCTTTCCTGATTTTCCAAGCACAAGGTGTGACGAAATCCAATTTGCTCTTCCACATTCGGCCTTTATAATTGGCTAATGGTAGCCAATGGATGGTTAGAGGGTCTTCAGCGCATCAGCTATGCTATGGACTGGATTGCTGAAAACACAGGAATACATCATCATGTGTGAACAGTGAAGCGTTTGCCTTTAGGCTTGCTGTTGATGCTAGCCCCACCCCCGGCCAGTCATAAATTAATCCAAAGGTGAGTATCTGAATGACATCATTGGCACCTTTTATTTTGCCATTGTCATTTGGTCAGGCAGTGAACTGGTCAGCTCAATCTCGGCTTTCATAATAATCTGTGTGTAGAAGGACCCCGTTTTTACCGGGTCCCCTCACTCTGGGAATGTGTGTTTTTCCAGCTTTGGGGATCTGTGTCATGCTTGTTTGCTCCTCCTCCTGTGGCTGTGGAGCACCTTTTCAAACATCTGTTTTGTCCATTTGCATCACTGATCCCTCCTGCCCACAGCTGTAGTCGAGAGCACTTCATCCCATGTTTCTGCACTTTTGCAGATTATCCTCATTATTGACAGGTAGAACACGATGGTTGGTGCTCGACCAATCACAGCTCAGCGCGACTCTCTGCTGGATGTATGTGTCTGCATCCATGTATCTATGCATTTTATGTTCCTTCGCTGTTGGCTGCAAATGAATTTCCTCGGGATTAATAAATGAAATCTATCTATTCTTAATGTACTTCCACCGGGCCCCGAAGTGAGGCCCTTAATTAAGCTCCAGTTGCTCTTGGCTGATCTTGCTTTCTCAGTTTTCACATTGCTTTGGATTAAAACGTTTGCCAAATAAATAAATGCACAAACGTGGTTTGAGTGAGTGAGTGAGGGCATAGCTTCCACTGCACTGTACTGTAAGCCACAAACAGCGACGAATTTTCCCCCTCTTTAGAAATAAATATATAAATAACAGTACATTTGTGAGCAAAATGCAGTGGATTTACAGTGTAGCTGCAAGGTCCCGTGTCTGTTGTCATGGGCTTGGTGGAGTAACCTGATCCAGCCGGACTCAGCCAGCCTGGGCGGCTCCGGTGCTGTGGAGGGGATGTTAACTCCTGACCCGAAGGCAGAGACGTGGCAACCCAAATTCGTTCATTCTGACTGCCACGGCAACGACTGCAGCCAGATCTCATTGTTCTGACGCACAAGGCTAGTGGAGGCTAATGCTAACGCAAACTAATTCTGCCATTTTACATTTAGCAGAAAGAGCATGAGATTTACCTTTTCTGCATAGTTTGGAGGGAATTCAGTATACAGTAGGACGAGAAACAGCCCAAACCTCATATGATTTAAAGAAGGTGTTTTTATATTTGTTGATTCTGCAATTTCTGCTGGCTTGGCATTATATTTAGTTCTTTGCCTTGACAAATTGCCCAAAATGCTATTACAGTCTCATAATATCATTGTTTTTGGGCCTGGGATCTTCTATAAATCTGGCCAGAGCTTTAGTGCTTAGTGAAAATAGTTTTTCTGTTGCTGTGTGGGATACCTGACCCTCCGAAACGTCTCCAAGGAGACCAGTGTCTGGAAGCAGAGAATGATTTAAGTTGGGCCGAGCTTCAGGGAGTCTGCAGTGAAAATAGGTGCCAAGTCAAAATAGAGAGCAGAGCACAGCAGAAAGATCTGCTTTTCTCATGTTTGTGAGTGTGAGCGTGAGCTACTAAATCAGTCAGTGTGTCTGCTGTTACTGCCCCCCAACACCACCAGGTATTTACATGCTGTAATGTCAGTCAGGTAACACCCCCCAGAATTTATGTGCTGTAATATCAGTCAGGTAACACCCCCTACATATTTATTTACGCGCTGTAATGTCAGTCAGGTAACACCCCCTACATATTTATTTACGCGCTGTAATGTCAGTCAGGTAACAATCCCCAGTATTTATGTGCTGTCATGTCAGTCAGGTAACAATCCCCAGTATTTATGTGCAGTAATGTCAGTAATGTAACACAACAGCAATTTGCCCATTTCCTTTCTCAGTCTTTTGATGAGAACCAAAAGTAT
>JAODKE010000001.1:9407238-9431038 GCA_026779605.1 Mormyrus hasselquistii
ATGCGTATCCCCCGCCCCCCCCCCCCCCCCTCCACCTCTTTTCTTATGTGTTTCAAAATTAGGAAGGGTAACCCCCCCCCCCCCCCCCCCAGTATAATACCTGTTATAATTTTTTCTTGGGCACCACCTGAAGGCCTGCTTCCCCCCCCCCCCACACACACACCACAGGCCAGATGGAATCAGACTAATGAATGTCAGGCATTATCAAAGCTACTGTTCCTGCTTATCAGTTCCACTGTGGGTCGCTGGTAAGTCTGTCATGAAGGTTTCCCTTTTCCTTGGGGTGACGATTGTTGCACAAGGACGGGGTTCTGTTCTGGGCTCTCTTGTGTGTGTGTTGGGGGGAGGGGCTTGGCGTGATCTCTGCATCTGTCATGATGCCGATTCAGGTTATCCATACAGACCGGTGTGTATACACTGACGCGTCCTGTTTTGGGTCACCCCGAGTGACCCAGTAACAGAAAACAGCTGACATCTGACACAGACCAGTACACTTCCCCATTCAGGCCCGAGGTGTCGGATCTGTGCTGATTTTCTGTTCCCTCCACTTACGTGAGATTGACTCTGTGTTTCCATATTAACATTTGCGTTGCGTTAATCCCACCCCACCCTGTCCCCGTCTAACCCAGAGAAGGGAGCACACTGTAAATAAACCTGTTCCTCATTCCCAATGGCCTGAATCACATGGCTTTGCTTGCCTTACCATCATTTCTGTCGCTGTCCACATCGGACACAACCACTGTCCCCACACATTGGGGATAGAGCCTGCCGGCCTCTGGAATTTATCAGATCTTCTCGCAGCCTGGAGGATCTCACCCAGGTCATACTCGATTGATTGGGTGCCTCAGTCTTAAGATGAAAGAAAAGAATGAAAAGAGGAGCGTAGGGAAGCACCAAGCGATTAGATAAAGTAGATCAATGACTGCTTTTCCCATCATTGGTCCTCCTGGGCCTGTTGATCACCAAGCTAGGTGGCACAGTCACTAGATCGGCAACTGATGTTCAGGCTGTAGCAAACGTTCCCGCTGCGCTCCTGCTTTTAACTTTCCCAACTGCTTGGATGGCTGCCCCCGTGCCCCCCTCCCCCACCTGCTCATTTATGTTTTTATTAGGATTTTTACCTTTGACACACAAACACAGAGTGAGCGCCCTTGCTAATGAACCAAGAAAATCTGGATCTGCTCAGTGCAAATTAGCTGCAGAGAGGTGGAGGGCTGCTTCGCCGCTGCTCTGCTAGTAGATGCCTCCTTCATGCAGCTGTAGACTTTCAGTAAACACACTGAGTCCACGCTAAACACAGGTTGTGCAAAGAGCTGAAGCTGACTGACAAATTTACAGATCTCAGTAGGAATGTGATCCTTCTTTCACTGCAAAATTGCAGTGGATTTCTAAGTAATTTCAACTGACAATTCCATCATTAAATAATGGATTTTATTCAGCTAGGATGTCATACTTTTAACAAATGAAGAACATCTGCTCTCTGCAGCCATGCTGTTTTTGCATTCTTCGATGAGTGTGCAATGTGCACCACATCCTGCCTCTCCCTTCTCTGCTCCTTTCTCAGAGAGTAGTCACTATTTTGCCCTTTTCGATTCCAAATTCCTGCAGTGTTGCTCACCTCAGTATCAGAAGTGATGGAGGTAACCATCTGTGGAGCTGCTCACCCGACATATCAATGAATGCAGGTGATCAGATCAGTATAACCACTGATTTTTCCAAAGATGACAACCTCTGCCTTACCGTGAGGATCTAAGTGATCTTCTGTGAGGTTCATCCTGAGGGTGGTAACCTCTGCCTTACTGTGAGGATCTAAGTGATCTTCTGTGAGGTTCATCCTGAGGGTGGTAACCTCTGCCTTTCCGTGAGGATCTAAGTGATCTTCTGTGAGGTTCATCCTGAGGGTGGTAACCTCTGCCTTACTGTGAGGATCTAAATGATCTTCTGAGAGGTTCATCCTGAGGGTGGTAACCTCTGCCTTACTGTGAGGATCTAAATGATCTTCTGTGAGGTTCATCCTGAGGGTGGTAACCTCTGCCTTACTGTGAGGATCTAAGTGATCTTCTGTGAGGTTCATCCTGAGGGTGGTAACCTCTATCTTACCATGAGGATCTAAGTGACCCTATGTGAGGTTCATCCTGAGGGTGGCAACCTCAGTCTTATTGTGCAGATTTAAGTCATCTTTGTTGAGATTCCTTCCCAGGGTGGTAACCTCTGCCTTACCATGAGGGCCAGGGTAACCTACTGTGAACTCCGTTCTTACACACACAGGATGACTCCACTGAAGGTGACTTTCATTCATTTACATTGGAGTACAGATGCTGTGATTGTGCCGCCAGTTTTACTGAGTTTCTCCTGTTTTGTACTCCATTTCATCCCGAAAAATAAGACCACTATGACAGCAGGACAAAAGTTATGACTTTGGCTCCCACCTTTAAGGGTCTCAGAGGCAGCACTAGATCTAACAAACACATGAGGTAAAAGAGGTTTCACTATGGGTACCTCAGGACATTATGAAAAACACAGGCTGGAAAATCTCTACTTCCTGGCCATCAGTTACCAAGCATCCTATCTAAAAATTTTATTTTAAAGGAGACTGACTTATTCCTAGGTTTTTGCTGCTGCCACTGAGAATTTTAAGGTGTTATAAATAAGTAAGACCCTGAGAAAGGCAGTGGCGTAGTGACTTATGGTAGCATGGTCAGGCTTTGGGCAAGCGCATTTTAGGAAAACGGTACCTCTCCTGCCTGCTGGCAGTCCGGGATGTCTAGGCTGTCCCCTGTTGCCTGTGTTTGCAGCCTTAGTTAACCTGTGCATCTGGACAGCAGCACGCAGGCCAGGTGACATAACAGCCCAGGGAATACCTAAGAAGAGCAGCTGCCGAACATGATGTCATCTGGCACCCATCCAAAAAGTGGCCTTGACTTCTGTCCCCCATTTAATGACAATGCCAGGTTAAGTAAGGTGTCCTATGTCCCAGGCTACAAGAACTGTAGGTTTGGATTGTGAGGGATCATCTCTGGTGCAGACGAATGCTCTTTCACACGCACACAAAAATCAATGGTGTCGTCCTGCTGGATCAGCTCAGAGATAAACATCTCCTGTCTACTGATCTGGGGAGACTTTTAAAGCTCCACTGAAGCCACAGAAGTCACATCCTTTGCTATTAAAAAGCCACATAGGGAGGGGAGCTTGTGTTTCACATGAAACTTAACTTCATCCTTCATTTTGAGTTATTAACCTTGCTACCACAGAGGTGACCATGCATGGAGGGAAGTTCTGCACCAAAACGTAACTGTATTTTAGGTGCTCAGTGTGGGTCAATCAAACTTCCCTCAAACCCCCCCAAAGGCATCTTTCTATAAGCAAACCAGCTCCAATGGGGGAGGGGGGGGGGGGTCAACTACACTTTAAAGAGGATAGGATAGAGACAGACATTCAGTGGCCCCCCAGGGAAGAGAGGGGTGGCATAGCTTTTGGGGGCACACCGATCTATACCAGATGACGCAGTGTGTGTGTGAGTTCATTGACTGAGGCTGCTTTCTTTCTCCTGCTCTCTCTTTCTCCTGCTCTCTCTCTTTTTCCCTTTCCTTTTTTTTCCTTTTTCGGTTTCCAAAGGGGAGTTTTCCACCAATTGTCTCATCCCGGGAAGAAAGCATTTAGCTGGACCCTCCCTCTCTCGCCTTCTCTCTCTCTCTTGCTCTTTCTTTCTCTCTCTCTCTCTCTTTCTCTCTCCTCCCACTCTCCTGTGACAGCACACACCTGCTTTGTCTTGGCTGTGCACTACTGTGGTGCAATTACGCCCTGGCCTTTCAGAGCACAGCTTCAGAGCCGTCACTGAGATCGATCCCCCCTCTGGATTTGGGAGAGGACCCTCACATACAAACACACACACGTGCGTGCTCGCTCAGCTTTAACCAAGGACACCAGGTACGCACCTCCTCCTCGGGGAACCCACATGACACGACGGGGGAGAGGGGGATGCTGGGAGGGCATCTGAAACGGCCAGGAAGAGGGGGTGGTGTGCAAAAGTGGGGATCGAGAGTGAGCGAGTGAGAAGGGGCAGAAACCACTCAGATCTAGTCTGAAAAGGTCTTAATTTCTATACTCAGAAGGAGCATTGGAACACGTTGAAGGTATCGCTTTTGCTTCTGTCACTGTTGTCTAGGACTGGTGTGTCAGTTATCGGTATGTGAACTACTGGGCTTTTTGCATGTGCATGCTTAATTAAAGCAGCATGTTAACAGCCGTATGCTGAGTAACCGAGTCCCTGCCGTGTCCGCTGGAAGCCGGGTGGTGCAGTGACAGGACGAGCAGGTCGCTAAGGTAGTTAGCGGGATTTCCCCCCCCCCCCCCCCTTTCCTCGGGGTAGCATACAGATTTGCGCAGGTGGGGCTGCAGGTGTACAGGTGTGCGTCCCAATCCCTCACAGGTGTGCAGTGAGCGGCGAGGAGATGGATTCTGAGGCAGATTATGACACGTATTGTTCCAGTGCATCTTGGGATATGGGTGAGGAGGGGGCTGGGCAGGGGGAGGGGGGGGCAGGCTAATATGGGAGGCCAGGATGAAGTTAAGGTGGTGCTAAGGTGGGGTTTAGTCCCAGCCTGGAACACTGGGGAGCCACTTTACCCCTGTGTTCTAGGGTAGATGGGATGGAGCCCAACCCTGACTGTGAAATGCTGCAGGTTTTTCCCCTCCATGCCCTTCAAACTCTGCCTGCATGGAAAACCCATTAACTTTACGAGCCTTTTTTGTTTAGCTGTTTTTTCCTTTTCTGAGTGCCTCAGAGATCAGACATTTGGGGACAGAAAAGACAGAGATTTCTTTATTCTGTAGCGGCTCGAGTAATTAATCACGGCTTGTGCATCCCACGGTTGTTTTCCCGGTGTGGCTGGAGATCTGTTCAGAGATGAGAACGAGCAAGCAACACCCGTGTCCTCGCGTGCTGCCACGCCTCTCCCGTTATCACCGCCCCCCCGGCTGCTCAGATACACAGAAGCGGCTTCTCGGAAGACTGCCCGCTTCCCGTGTGTCTCACCAGGTCGATACCTCCACTGGCATCTCCGGGTTCCTCTCCTTGACCGTTTCGTTCCACTGCAGCTAAACTTCACTTCCTGTAGCGAAGTGGGGGGGGCTGCAGAGCAGGTCGTGAAGAGCTGCGGCTCTGGGACTCCAACATCTGTACTTTGTCTTTCTGGGGGAAAAAAAAGAAAGAAATGACAGTTTGAAGCAGTGACTACAGCAGTTGTAAAGCCTCCAGTGGTGTTTGGAGGGGGGGGGCTTTCTCTGCTTAAAATCATAGACTTTGGTTCACTGTCAAAAAGGCACATTTTTCTGTTAAGAGTCATACCTAAAGTTGGCGTTTATTCAGGGAGCGAGAAAGAGA
The DNA here is from genome assembly GCA_026779605.1 of Mormyrus hasselquistii. Classification (NCBI taxonomy): domain Eukaryota; kingdom Metazoa; phylum Chordata; class Actinopteri; order Osteoglossiformes; family Mormyridae; genus Mormyrus; species Mormyrus hasselquistii. The sequence continues at coordinate 9,412,622 of JAODKE010000001.1, forward strand.
AAAGGAGGGGCCATTAGTTAAGGAAATGGGGAAGTTGAGGAGAGAGAAAGAGTTGAAGAGTTTCTCTAGCCTTGGGTGTAGATAATTCAGATGTGATTAAGAAGGTTACACGTACAACATGTCTATGTATCGACTATGGGACAGCCTTGAACTCCTCCAGCCTGATCATCCAGGACTTCTGAACATCAGCAGGGCTCAAGTAGGAGAGTTTAAATACTGGCAATGGGTATCAGGACAGTGTGGGCAGAGATGAATGTGAGCAAACATGCTTGTGGGATTGTTCATGCAACCCCTTTGGTTAATGAAGCTGGTGATTAGTTGCATGGCCGGAAACAGGGTATTCTTGGGTCTGCAGCAAGAATAAGCTTCTCTTTCCTGAACCTGGCTTAAAAAAGTGATGAAGCAGAAAACTCTCAATCGGGCTCCAGATCACTTTCAGTGATATAAGCCGGGGCGACGACAGACATCTGAGAGGGAGCTGGCAGAGGGCAACAGAAACACAGAGTCATAAAAACACACTGACGACGTGACAGCTTCCAGCTGCGTTGGCACTCCTCCCCATAGCTGTGACCGTCTCATCGGGACATTTTGGTCATTGTCAACTTAGGGGCTCCTAGCTAAGGAAAATGGGTGGGTGACAGTATTTATGATCTCTGAAACTGAGAGTGTAGCCACCTTCAAAACAAGCACATTTTGAGGAAAACCTATGCCTTCTTGCTGGGTTACGGGAAAGCTCATTCAATGGGTGTAACCCCCTTGCTCTGCATAGATTGGAGTAGCTGTGGACCATCTAGGCCAATGAAGATGCACAAACCCTTGTGGTTTAGAGGGTCAGGTGTGGTAATTAGTGGGAGTGGCCTCTTGGAGGAGAGCCTCAATCCAATTAGCTCTGACTGTATCATCTAAGGCCACCCAGAGGCTTTCAGGCACGTAGCTGAAGCATCTCCTCAAAAATGGTGCAAGGTTTGTGAGCATCATGGATTTTGGGAGCAAAGTCAAACACACAGAAGAGCGTCCACACATTCTGTGGCTCCATCAGCCCGCTATGTTTGTGGGATTTTAAAGTGTCACTCTAATCACTGTCTATGAAGTGATGGGCGAGAGGTACATCAAAATAATGAATTTACCTTTCGTAAGTCTCTCTTTACAGATTTTAACCTCAATATTAACAGATGAATGTGGTTCTTGAGAGCATGATATTTTTTCCTTTAAGAAAAGTCTTTGGGGCGAAAACCCTTCTGTGGTTTCTAACAATTTTTAATAAATGAGCATCAGAGGGAGATGAAAGGTGAAGGATTAAAAACAGACACGCTGGCTAAAAAACAGTAGAAAAACAGAGAAGAATGTTTATGTTAAGCGTTTACAAGGAGGAAGTGATAAATCAGAAGATTCCCTGTGGCTGCAGAGTTCACGGGGCGAAGAGGCGCAGCGTCAGGCAGATGGAGGGCAGGAGGAAACCCGGCTGAGGAAGGTGTCAGCAAGACGAAGCTGTAGCAGGGGAGGGAGCCTGAACGTGGCAGAACCGTAGCCCTCAAGGAGAGATCTGCAGAGCAAAATGAAGATCATCAGTGTGAGAACGCTGGCCACGGGACTCCGAAACACACAGGCTTTCTCAAATTTGGAAACTTTTACTCAAGAGCCAGACTCCACTTTCCTGATGATGTTCAGCTCCTCAGAGCACAAAGGAAAAATGAATTACAGGCTTCAGAGGGATCGGAGAGATCTGGCAGGCGAAGCCAGGCTGGGTCGAGGCTGGGGCAATAGCAGTCTCTCAACGTTCACCCCCCAGCGGTTTTTATGTTGGGTCATCAATGGCATCTTTGACAAGATACTAATAAGCGTCCCATGAATTCTGGCCAACATGGCAATCCAGAACATGCCTTCCCACCAAACGATCCAAGAACTTGAATATGGTTTGGTTTGTGGGCTGCTTTCATATGCAGAATGGTCAGAGCTCAAAGGGTTTGAAAGTGCTGACTGTGTGGATTTGGTGTCCTGTTGAGGCGTGTTAGAGGCTGCATTCCAGGTGTGCCTGTGAGGCCTCATTGCTGCCAGAGGCCTAATGGAACAGTAATATATTTCTTCTGGGGTTCTAGGGAGCAATGTGAGAAGTTCTAAATTGCAACTTTGATTGATGACCCTTGCGGTGATCTGCTGTGAGCCAACTAGAGAACCTGCAGCCACAAAACCAATGACCACATCTCCTACCAGGAGAAGAGCTGTGGGTACCAGCTGAAATTCTGCCTTGACTCCAGTTAGGAGGTGTTGAGTGTCATAGCAAATGTGGACCCGGCACAGCTCCTGCTGGCGGTTCTAGGTTAAGGAGAGATCTGGGATGTAGCCTGTAACCCTGTCAATGAGTTCTAGATATAGAAGTATAAAATTCTGTCTATTTGTTCCATTCAAATTGCATTAGCCCTGTGCCCATCGCGGCACTGAATTTGGTGAAACGTTAGCTCTAACATTAGCTAGCTAATGTAGTTAGCTATCTGTAAGTAGGCTGATCCACCTGAAAGCAAATGATGGTGATCTCAAACTTTATACAGATTTACTACAACATAATTAAATAATTCAGCATTTAAGTTAATGGAGTTAACTATAATGTCAACAGAAGTTTTACCTGTCATGTCCTAATAAGTATTTGAAAAACCTAAAAAGATCAGGGGACGTAGTCGAGGTGAGTATGTGCGTGTGGAAAGGATCACAATGAGACAGTAGCCCTGCAGCGGTAAGGAAATTAAGGAGGGAGAGGCCAGGGGATTTGCTCTGGATCGGATTTGATCAAACAAAAGTTTATGATAGCAATGCTAAACTATGCCATCACCCCACCATTCAAAAGGTTTAGAGCTATAGAAAAAATATACGGGGCTTCAGCCTAATAGCCCAGTCCCAGGCACGCCCCTGCACCAGTGTGAGCACTCGAATGCGGACTATCCGATTGCACAACTGCACTCCCATTTCCCTGCTGTGGCTTATATTCCTTGTCTCGGCCCTAACTACAGCCCCAAGCCTGCCCCTAATGACGTGGAATTGCTGGCGCAGGCATGCGTGATACGGCAGTGGGCATGTTGTCTATCATGGGGTGCAGGCATGTGTGTGAAGGGTACAGGCATAGGTGCATAGGCGTGGTTATGCATGCGATAGGTGTGGGCATGCATGCAATGCCACCTTCATTGTGTTATGTGGCCACTTGTACAATTCACATCAATGTTTTTTCCCCATATTTGTTTTGAATGAACACTCGGGCAACAACTTTGGCAGACAGGGAAATGATACTGGAGGTCAAAGATAATAGTTATTAGGAAGACATCATGGAATTATGATGACACACTGAAAATTCACACATTCATTTCACACAAGAAGAAAGTGTGTAATGAATGTGTTTCTGTAGTTTGAAGTCTCAGCTCATTTTGGGTGATAAAACAGTGCCAAGGTGAATGATGTCGAGTTACAAGGCTGTAGGCCCAACTCGAGGCACGGCAGAACACGCCCAGGGCTCCGGCAGCCCATCCAGCTTCAGCTGTGCCCTCAGCTATAATTCTGAGTCAGTGCCGTTGTTGTCATTGGGCCGGCTACAACCACGCTGACCTGTAATTTGGTGGCGTGTAGACATACAGGGAACTATGCGTCCCTGAACCCGACGTGACCCAGAAAACATAGCCCAGTCCATGAAACGAAACACAGGCATTGCCGAACCGGCAATATGCTCACCACCAAACAGGCGAGTGTCAGCGCTGCCAACCTCAGCCTTGAGTTAGGAGACAGCAGCCGGCCATTGAGTCTTCCCTCCATACATAATTGTATGGGTGTGAGCCACCTCAGCTAGTCTTCAAAGTCCACTCTGTCGAGGCCGAACTCAGAACTTTAGACAAATTCCTGAGCTCGACAGGATGTTTCATAATTTTATTGACTGTCTTCATTTAGCTGTTAGTGAGTCAACAGGACTGAACAGGCCATATCCTGTCTCAATTCTAAAGCTTTGAGGATAAAAACAAGGCCTTAGCAGACAAAAACCATCTGTAACCAACTGTTGTTGAGATAAATTCATTGGATGCATTAAAACACAACACTGAAGTCTCTGAGTAAACATTTGTGTCCTGCAGCAGGAGTATCATCCTGTAATTATCAGGCTTTCTAGAAGTTCTCTGAGGGAAGCATCTGGGCGGTCAAACAGATACTATTGCAGCTAGTTAACTGTTAAAACTCATAAGGCAAACCAGTTGTATTTTATGTGTTATTTTACAGTATTTTATGGTCCCCAGTTATTTGGGGTGTATTTGTGTGCCATTTCTTTGTTGTTCTGTTAGCGGGGATCTTACTCGTACCATGTGACTCCTCCAGGCCCAGTTGACATCTGGCGGCACCATGAAGTCAGCTTTCATCTACTTGTTCCTGGTCACATGCTGTTGGGCTCTGCCCTTTAAGCAGACAGGCTTCATGGACTTCATGACGGAGGAAGAAGGTTCTGGATTGGTGCCAGTCACCAAAAAGCCTCCAATTTTTACTCCCATCCCTGGCCCAGATGGACCCGTCTGCCCTTTCAGATGCCAGTGCCACCTGCGGGTGGTGCAGTGCTCTGATCTAGGTAAGAAGGTGAAGCCCCCGGGGGGGCTGTCTGTGCTTCACAACCAGGTTATTCCTCAAAATAAATGAATGAACAATTTAAAATGAACACAGATCATGAAAATCAAAAGTTCCATTGGTAGGTCATGATGGTCTAGTCCAGAGGAATCCATCTCCGGTCCTGGAGAGGTTTTCTATCCTACTTGGATTCTGATGATCCACACCAGTTCTCAGGTAAATACCAGGAGCAGGTGTGGCTCATCAAAAGTCAGGTAGAATAGAAAACAGTCGGTCTCCAGAACCAGAGTTGGAAGCACCGGGCCTAGTCCTATTCACAATGCACATTTCCTCAGATAAGCTTTTCCTTGCTTGACTTCAATCTTGGCAGGTAAAGCTGAGATTTTCATTCCTCATGAATATTTTCCACAAAAACTCCTCATCCTTTGTCACCTTGCCTGTTTGATTAAAATGTCATGGTGTTAACATGGTAACTAACATGGTGTGGACCAAAGTGACCCTGTTAATAATATGATTTCCACCACAAATCTTTTTTTTCCACTTTCATCATTGTTTTTCAGGAATAGAAAAATGGAGGGAAAGTCAGCCTCATTTTCCTCTCATTGTTACTCATGAAAAATAGTATTTTCCCATAAATCTTGTTGATCACTGTCTCTAATTACAGCAGTCAACCATACGTTTTCCTCTACATTTTCCCCACCCCCCATATATGACATGTTTATCTCCCAGGAAACAAAAGGACCCTAATCCAGCTGTTTTGCCCTACAATTCAGAATTTGCAATTGTGAGAGAGGGCAAAGTATTCATTAGGGTTACTGTTTTAAAAATGTTGGCATTATCTCTGAAACACTCAGGAAAACAATAAAAATAAGATTTTGAAGTGCAATCTGGATATAAATCAGGCAGACTGACAAGGAGGGTCATTTTCAGAGAAAGTCTTCCATTACCTCACAGAATCCACCAATGAGAGCACTCCAGGAGTGGGGAAGGCTCCCAGAGTGGAGTATGGTTGGGTTGACACATTTGAAGTTGAGCTCCTTGGCCTGGTGCCCAAGCCTGTTCCAAGCACTCTAAGTGTAGGGGGTTTAAGTTGGGAAGGATGTGGATCCAGGACTTGATTTGAATGCTCAGTCAACTGTTACACGCTAAAAAGAGTTTCAAAAAAGACAAAAACTCATCCCAGAAGAGCAATAATACAGCTTAGCTCTCATGCCTTTCATTATCCAAACACTGCCATAATTCCAGACATATAAACATTCTGGTGTCACTTTTTCCATGGACATTTTGTCCAGCATTCTGCAGTCATTGGAAATGGCGAGAGCAGCTGAAATGGCCCAGCGTCTCGCAGAGTCACGGCAAGAGCAGTTATGTAGACACTGAGGCTTTGGAAACAATAGGCTAACTTGGGGGGGCAGGAAGTCATGCTTAGCTAAGCTAATTTTGATGGATATAACCTTGTGTGCAGGTATATCTTGACAAAGCGGAAGTACAGTCACTGGGATGCTGGGTAGAGCAACATGTTTACGGCAGTGCGAAGTCAGACCCCTTCTTTCTATGGCATTACATCAACCTTGGCTGCCTTTTACTCACAATTAAAGCGCCAGTTCTCTGGGTCGTCCTGTCTGACAGCACCAGAGTGCTCGTCAGAATTGCTGCCATATTGTAAGATGAGTTAATTCTGGCATCTCCATACCCTTCAGCGACATTTCATCGTAAAATCAGTTTCTCGTTTACTGTGACGGTAGATTTTTATTAACATCTATTTTTATTCATACTCAAAGCCCTTACAACAAAAAGATATGATGCATAATAAAAGCTATTTTTTATCCAGTCAGGTATAGAAAAAAAAGACATCTGGGAAATACAGGCAGTGAGTTCACAGAATAAATCTTTAAAAGATGTGGATGTTCACGATATTACATGTGTACAGGTGGATCATCAGGCCGCCTGCCGCTCGCTCGACTCGAGCGCCCCACTGCATTGCTAGATGCAGACTGAGCGTGCTCTGCGCGGAGTCTCGCCACACATGAGGGCCTCCTGCAGCCATGCCGCTGACCTGCTCAGTGTCTTTGCAGCCAGTTAAATTGCACCCATGCACTGTCGCACCCCAGTTTCTGTACCCCTTCTTCTTGCTGGATGACCTAAGAAGGACATGGAGATGCTTTTCTGCTGCTGCTCTCCTCCCTTCCACGGAGCTGTTGATCCTCCAGCTCTGTAGTCTCCCCTCCTCCCCCCAGTGCTTTGGGAGACGACTAACCACAACCAGCTGTGAGGAAGATGAGGCATTTAGGGCAATGCAACGCAGCCTAGAGTCTCCAGCACAGACATTTTTTCTTTGCCGGTCTCCGAAACTCTCCAGAACGTTTAATAAAAACACTCCCAAACACGTTGAAACTCTCCAAATCTTTAGAAAACACGGCAAACCTCCCTGAAACTCTACCGAACTGTATAAAATGTTGCCAAATTCTTCAAAACTCCCAAAACACTCTTTAATCTCTCAGAAAAACTTTCAGCTTTGTTTTCTGCCTGACTAAACACACCAAAATCGCTTAGTTAGCTTTTCATTCTTGTCATGTTTAACACCAGGATCAGTAAAAACTAAAAATTAAGTAATAGTTTCATTGAATACAAATTTAAAATATGAATAAATAAAGAAGATTAAATGGCTATGCACTGTTCCAATCCATCCATCTTACAATTAATTATCCAACAGAGGATCACAGGGACTCTGCAGCCTTTTCCAAATAACATACATCATGGAATACATTTCATTAATTCATTTTCCAACCCGCTTTATCAACTCAGGTCCCAGAGGTGGGAGGCAACAGTGCTAACCACTGCACCACCATGTCACCTGAATACATTTTCATCAATATTCGATCTATTAACATTTGTAAATCATTTAAAAAATATTTTAAATAATTTACACACCCAAAACCCCCCCTTCCAAATTATAAACATCATTTTGTCATTATCAAATCCATCCACTCATTCTGAAAACGGATCATTCGGGTAAAGATTGCAATATTGACATTACATGCTAAATAAGTGTATTGCTACGTAATGGGGACTTCTGTTGAAAATCGATCATTGTGCAAAAAAATCTTAGGTGTCAAATGACAGGAAACAGGAGAGCTGACTGGGATTGATGACAGCTGTGGTTATGGAACCTCAGACTCCAGGAGTATTTCATTAAGCTTAATTTGTCTAAGACAGTTGAGGTAAGACCTAATCGAATGTATCTGTGTGTTTAACTTCCAGGCTTGAAAAATGTTCCAGAAAACCTCCCTGGAGAAACAACTCTGCTTGACCTGCAGAACAACAAGATCACAGAAATTCGCGAGAATGATTTCAAGACCCTCAAAGGCCTCCATGTGAGATTTGCACTTTTTCCTGCATGTCATGGAAACCTTTCCTCGTGCAATATGTCTTCGTGCATCTCAATGTCTTAAAATCACATTTTTTAGTTTTCGTACCTGACGATGCTTTTTATAAATGTACGCATTCATTTTGTAAAGAACACGAAACATTGATAAAATCGGTGAACCTTGATTAAGAACATATACTTAAGTTTGGGAGTAAGCTGCAAGCAAACTTAATTTGAATTCTAAACCTCTGACATTTTTTCAGAAGCTTAGTTTGTTGCATTCAATGCATGCCAAACTATTTCAACTAAATTGTACCAAGAAATGCTTTTTTGGAATGTTCCAATAGAAAAAAACTGTGCTCTCCAGCACCTTGGGGAAGCATCTGAAGAGCAATGCCCTCGTGTCCTCCTTGACGATGTGTGCGAGCCTTTCACCAGCATGTGCCAGAGGTTCACTCTCCAAACAGAGCAGGACCTTTGTTGTGAAGGCACCGCCATCTTAAAGCTCATCCAGCAAAATGTTTGTTTAGACACCATGGGACCAGCTCCCTCCTGTGGCACTTCTGTCTGGGCCTTCATGCTCTTTCCATTGTGCAGAAATCGCCCTCTTGAGAGGGAGCATTCCTCAGATTTCTTCATGTCTGGAAGCGATTAGGAAAGCAGAGCACGATGTGTGTTTTTATTTCAGTCAATAGTGAAGGTCACCAAACGAAACAACTCGTGAGTGTGTCCCCATACCCATAGCATTTGGACACCCTAGAAATTCATAGAACCATTAGTATATTTGCAGGTTACTTTATAAGCACTGTAACTTCTTAACAGCATAAACAAGTTGTAATAGAAGGTCACTGAGAATCATTCATGAAACCAAATCACTTTATTTACATGGGTCATATTCTCATGTGTTGACTGTGCTTCCAAGCTGGCTGCATTAAAAACCCAACTGAAAATCCTGACGTCCTCACTGGAACTGGTGCACTCTGGGTGTCTCTCTGTCTGACTTTCACTTTTCATCCTCGGCTTCCCCTGAAAGGCTCTGATCCTGGTGAACAACCTCATCACCGCCATCCATGCCAAAGCCTTCATGCCCCTGGGCAAATTGCAGAGGCTCTACCTGTCCAAAAACCTGCTGAAGGAGATGCCCACCAACATGCCCAAGAGCCTGCAGGAGCTGCGCATCCATGAAAACCATATTGCCAAAATCAAGAAGGCCTCCTTCCAGGGAATGGCCCAGGTCATCGTCATGGGTATGGATGTTATTGTGGGTACAAACAGGGAATTAAAAGCATAAGGGGTATCTTCTAAGAGCAAGCTTGAATCTCCAGCACATAGCCTGGCTCCTCATCACGCCACACGGTATCTACAACGCTGCAGGCCCTGACTCCCCAGATGTAAGCAATGATATTGTGTGGGGGCCCTGATTTCAGACAGAATGGAAACGTTGAATCAGATGTGAAATAACAAACTGAAAAAGCTCAATGCAGCAACAAAAATGGGACACAGGGAAGAAATATTACATTCAGCTGGAAGTTAAAAGCCCCTAGCATAGTTTCTGACTTATGTATGTACAGGGCCTTGTGTGTAGATCCGGTCTTTATGTTTTGCCACAGATCCTGAGTATTCAAGAGGCCACTGTGCAGTAAATTAAAACTCTCTGTGCAAGTCCAGTAGCTTGAAGGTTATCAAGCTTGTGATACGATGGGGCATGTTGACAGGAGAGATGATCCACGCGGCGGTTCAAATAAAGCAGGGGTTTATTAACAAACAAACATAGAGAGAGATAACAAAATGGGGGGGGTCAAAAGCAGCTGATAAAACAGAAACCAAGGTAGGAAACAACACCGGGAACATAATACTAAAGGTGGGAAGGGACATAGTAAAACTACTATACATAACTGGGGGAACTACTAACTAGGAAACAGCAGAACAACACAGGGTAACAGCTATATGTGGAAATCAGCCACAATGAACCAACAAGGAACATAATAGTAGTAGTAGTAGTAGTAGTAGTAGTAGTAGTAATTCCCTTTATTGCTATTGCAATTCACCATGTCACTAGTCACAAGTACCAGCGAAAAGCAGGCCATCAACCCGACCATACATAAACACACATCACGTTAAGGGGTAGACAGACACTTAAATACACAGCTAACAAGGGCTAACAAGGTACAGGTGTGGACCATAACTAAAATCAACCAATCAGTAAAAGCATAGGATATCAAGAAACAAGTGGAATAAATTACAAGTAATAAGCACTAGTGACTAGCAAATAGCAACCACACAGAGGGCTAACAATACTAGGAGGAGTTAAGGAACAAGCAAAACAAAACATACTAAACAAGGTATGAGCAGAGTAACCATTAACAAGACATAACAACTAAACAGATACCAGAGAATAAAACAAAACAGAAAGTATAATATAAGGGAGAGGCAGCCTCAAACTCATGACCAGAGGAACGTCAGCTTCTGAACTGCACGTTCAATCCACTACAGGTACACAGTGGCCCACGGATCAGGAAAACATAATAGGGGAACACCAAAGGGGGTGGCCAACAGGATCTGATGGTCAAATGGGGAAAAGACACATGGAACAGGGCCGGATGGCCACCAAAGCCGACCCAGACAGCTTCCTGATTCACTGGATCCAACCAACTGGATCAGATACCAGAAGCAGCGGAACATGGGCCTCCCATAAAACCATAGCGAACAGACAACAGAGCACTAAGAAGAGGGAGCCTCCATCAGCAGGAGGATAACCACCTAAACGAGTCCTCTAATGATTAATAAAGCATGAATAAACTGAATATAACAATTTGATGTAAAACTGTTGTTTTCCAGAGCTTGGCTCCAACCCTCTGAAGAGCTCAGGCATTGAGAGCGGTGCTTTCTCTGACCTGAAACGCGTCTCCTACATCCGCATTGCAGACACCAACATCACTGAGGTTCCTAAAGGTAGGAGGTGTCTCCTTTTGCTCAGATAAACTCAATTTTAAATTAATTGGACCCATTCAGTAATGGAAGATGACAAATAACAATGGGCTGAAGTCAACAGTTATTGTCACGCTAGGCAAAAGAAGAACAAGCCAAAAGCTTGCTGCTTACCCAAGGTACCTTTGGGAGGGCTTGTGTTTGTAGACACAGGCAAATACTGAAGCAACAGGTAACAGTGGCTGGACTGGGGAGCACTAATGGTGCGTTCATTTTTGTCTCGAAACTCAGAAATTCCGAGTTGAGTGACATCACTTCCGACAATCTCCCGTTCGAGCTCCCACATCTCGGAAAACATACTTGGCCGCCTCCATGAACACGCTGCTGTGTGTTGTTCCTTTATATTTTAGCAGTTTGGATCGAGAATATTTTTTCCGAGAAACAAATAAACACAAACTAGTCAAACCACATTAAAAGCTTTATAAAACATTTTAGTACATTCATAGCGATTTTCTTTTTTCGAGAGGCAAACAAACTACAAACAAACCAAAGACACTAACAAGGCTGGTAAAAATCTGATATTGCATGTTAGGATTCTGTTTACGGTCATGATATGGTATTCTCTAAATCAAACACATGCAATTACATTTATAACTATTAATACATTTGACAAAATGAACATTTTTACAGAATTATAAAATAGAATTACTGTTGAGTGTGTAAGCCCCCATGTTGAAATTACGTCACAGGGGCAACTCGGGCAACAAAATCTTATCTGACATCAACGTCATGAAAGAGACGTGTTTCTGATGGAAAGTGACGTTTTTCGTGATGTTTCGTGACGTTTTCATCCGAGTTCTGAGTTGGAAAGAAATAATCGAACGCACCATTATATACAGGACTAACAAGGGATACAACAGAACATAGCTTTGGGTGCTTAACAGGAGGATAGAACAATAGGTTGGACTAATCCCTAAACCTGCTATGCCTCCACAGGAAACACGGGGTAAGACAGGCGGAGTTGGCAGGGCGTGACAGTTGACTGGCTGTGTGCAAAAATCTTTGACATGTCAAACATCCTTTGAGAAGAGCAAACTCTGTTCATGCTTAGAGGATAAGGAATCATTGATAAAGGCCTCAGAATTATTTAGGATATGTTTGCTAGCAGGATAAGGGTATGAGATTGAAAACTGGTCTTACTTATATCAACCATTTTCTGCTGCGCTGTCTGTTAGGTCTTCCCAGCTCCCTATCAGAGCTCCATCTGGATGGGAACAAGATCACCAAGGTGCAGGCGGATAGGCTGAAGGGACTGAAGAACTTGGCCAAGTAAGAGAACTCGCTGTCCCCAAGCAGACGTAGGACGCTGCCAACGGCTGGTACCAACATGGCCAAAACAAACGGGACATGTGCTGTTTGCATAAGAAACAAAATCCCCTGGACCATTAGCGGTTTATAGAGTGGGGAGTTTGGATGAAGGAGAGCTAAGATCCAGAGCTTTTCATTTTTAGTGCTATTCCATAATAGCATTTAACTAAGTAGTAACAGACTGAATAAAACAGAATTTTTGGTGCTTTGGTTATAGTCGTGTGCTGTTCGGCCTCCTAAACGCTCCTGTCGCGTGTGTCCTTGTCTCTCCAGGCTCGGTTTGAGCTACAACGAGATCAGTGTTGTGGAGAATGGCTCCCTGGCCATGATGCCCCACCTGCGAGAGCTGCACCTAGATTATAACCTGCTGACTTCTGTACCCTCAGGCCTGCCTGATCACAAGTACATCCAGGTTGGCTGCTGTTTGAAGCATTACTCACTAATAGCATCTCATACAATTAGCCAGTGTTTCCCAATCCGGTCCTTGGGGACCCATAAAGAGTCCACATTTTTCAAGCTGCGAGGGAGCAAAGATGTACACTGTCTGACAGGGAGCTCAGAGGGAGGAAAAACGTGAGGCTGTGGGTCCCTGAGGACAGGAAAGGGAAATAATGCTATCATCTGTTTATTTTATATCACTACAGAATATACAGAAAAGCAAAATTAATGTGTACATGTGTTTTTTCATTAAAAGAAACCCCGTTTGTTTCATTGCAATAGTCTGTTCCCATAACCCCTCACCCTTCTCTCCATCACCCATGCCCCACAGGTGATCTATCTCCATGGCAACAAGATTGCAGCGGTGGGGCCCGAAGACTTCTGTCCCCCCACCTACAACACCAAGAAAGCCATGTACTCTGGCATCAGCCTGTTCAGCAACCCCGTGCCCTACTGGGAGGTGCCCCCCGTCACCTTCCGCTGTGTCTTCGACCGCTCCGCCATCCAGCTGGGCAACTACAGGAAGAAATAGAATGCAGCACCATAACAGTACCCCTCTAATACGCACCTCCCAGCTCAACGAACATAACAGTAACACATCACACACAAACCCCAGTCTGAGCAACAACCAGCCCCGACTTTTCTATGCACTACAGAGATAACACCACCTACATGACTTCTATTACCCTCAGAAACAAAACAATTGCCTTAAAATAACACCATTCCTGAGAAGATTCCAGAACACACAACAAAGCTCATGAATCTCAGCTGTTACCTCAGCAGCTAAAGAACACAAACAAATATCTTTTTTGCTTTGGAGAAGCGGTTTTATAAAAGAGGATTTCTTAACATTTTTACAACAACCACACCTTGCATAGGAATTGCAGAAATTTCATTTAACACTGATATGTTATTGTTTTGTTTTTGAATTTAGCTGATAAAGAGTCGTCCATAACGCCCTTGCCTTGATCCCACGCCTTGTTCTTAATGTTCCTCAGAAAATTGGGTCCGTTTACCTGTTGAGCAGGCATGGTAAAGGAATAACTGACGTCTCAGAAAAACCGTAGACCAAAAGTGGCAAACTAGAATGTACTAAAGGACTGTTTCCTTTCTGTATATGACAGTAGCTTTCCAGTGGTGTGATATCAATGCAGAATAAACACCAAACATGTGATTTTCTTTCCATATCATAGTCAAAGTAAGGAAGGAGAACAAGCCATCATTGCTTTGCATTTTTGTTTTTTTATTTTTGCTTTTTTTGGGGAATAAGTGTAAGGGGAAATGTTTAAGCATTTAAAACAAAATCTTCCGGCATATCTCAGAGAGACAGTATGATGCCAGAAATGAATTAACACCAGGCAGAAATGTAGAATAAACCGTATATACATTTTAATGAAAACCTTACCCAAAGACCTACTTGCATGCTTTGCTGTGTTCATTATGCGTCCGTGGTCTTTGAGTCACCGGTGATCATGTGCTTTGTTTGTTTTTTTTTTTTGTTTTTCCTCATTTTGAAAACGAGTGGAGGATGTGGGTGGCTGGCCATGCCCCCCCCCAGGATCCTGTCCATGTGAATGTTCCATGTGTAGATGCTGTACATACATGCTGTATGAAACCTTTCATTGCTTTGAAGTACAAGCACTTACCATAGGGCAAACAAACTATATCAGCAATAAAGGTGAACTTACAGAGCAGGGACTCCGGCATGGGCGTCCCAAATCTAATAAAGAATACAACAAAAGTCAGCATTTTTGAGCTTAATTCTCTGGCACAGGCTAGAAACTTGAATCTGACGAGTGGAGGCAGTTTGTCGCCCCGCCACAAGAGGGTGCTGCAGTATCTCCTTCCAAGGAAGGAACACGCCTCAGGTAGACAGGCAGAGTGTTTCTGGAAAAGTCGAAGGGAGAAGGGAGGCAGAAGATTTCCTGGCTGAAATCAGCATTCCATCATTGGCGTCTTGGAAGTAGATGGAAAATCAAGACATTGGAGCTTAAAAAATACATTTCATGTGAATGAAACCTCTGTTTCTGAGATTTCCGCTTTGAAAACCAGGATTCTACCGCCGCGACAGCAGAGCCTGGAGTCTCGAAAGCCAAGGGTTTATGAACTGTTCTGATTGCTTTAATAAACATCTACAAAGATCTGTTTATAACACACGTGAATGCTTTAGAGGATGCAAATAATAATACAGAAATTATGACACACTTAAGCACACATGTGCACATACCAGTTTCTTATCCCCATGTCACTCTTTGTATGTGTCAACAGCCTCTGTTATTTCTATATAAACCCAAAGCACTCCTGCCCTGCTCTGTCTCATGTTCCGTTTATCTCCCAGATGTTCTTCATGGTGCAAACCATTTACATAAAGTAACAGCAATAAAACACCATTTTTGGCACCTTGGAGGGTCTTGAGCCCTCCTGTGGCTCATGATTATCTGAGTAGAGTGGGCGATCATCACAGACAAGCAGCAGACGGGGTCTCCGCCCCCAGTGCTGCAGGGCTAGCAGAGTGTTCTGCTCTATTTAATGGATAATCACTGGAGTATAATCAAGATATGTTAGATGTGCCTGAGAAATACTCAGCTTAGTCCTGTTCAAGTTCTGAACTGAAAACCTTCAGACAAGATTGAATACATGTACTGTTGAGGTAGGGATTCAGCATTGAATTTATCTATGAACTTCACCCATAGCAGCCATTGAGCTTATATCCACAATGATGGCAGCCATCCTGTGTCCATGGTGACAGCGGTCTTTTATGTTTTTGATGTTCATGATGTAGTTTGTGTGGAAGGTGCTGGTGGATGTGTGCACCAATGCGTCTGTGGTTATACAAAGTCAAAAAATACACAGATCTGAGTGAAGCAGGAGAACCTGGAGGAGCCTTCAGGAGGAGTGGATGTCGGCCAGTCACTGATCTGGACAAAGGGAATCCAGTGTGGGAATGACCAGCCGCCAAGACAACATAAATCACGGATCCATCCGAGCTCCTGCCCCTCTTTAAATGGGGAATTTGAATGTTGTGGAATCCGAGCTGAACGTTTATGGTCTCATAGACGGGCAGTCCGCTGCCCAGGAGTCCTGCGCTTGGCAGGCGTGTTGAGATTGACTGAACTGAGCTTTTCCGGGAAAAAACAGAGATCTCCGAACTTTTTTATGCGTGAGTGGATTTTTGATCAAACCAAGCATGAACTATGACTAATAACCAGACCAAAGCCATCTTATTCTGTGAACATTAAGAGAAGAGCACTGGAAAATATAGCAATGCCTGCAGAAGGTAAGAGTGAAAGAGGACACCCAGCAACAAGAAGGACTGTATCAGGATCAGCAGGGAGCGTGACTTTCAGAGGACAGAAGATCAGAAAGTCCAGGTGGCACTTCATCAGTAAGGTTAACAGGAGACCATAAAGATCATATTGACTACTGGCACCTATACTGGGCAAAGAACCCATTGCCTTGTAACAGACAGAACAAAAGTGCTTGTTTGGGAGCCTGGAAGCCAACAAACAATGGTGTCTTTATCAGAGCAACTCGCCAGTGTCCCTGCCAATGGTGATCTCTAGTGCCCCCTTATGGTGCACACACCCTGTTTATTACAAAGTGCTGTGCGTCTGTGCGGGAGGCTGCGTTCCATGACGTGCTGTGTCTGTCACTGTATTGTAGGTACTGTATATTGATGGCTGGTGGGGGGGGCAATACTGGGCAATGCTTTATTTCAACATCTTCAGCGCAATGTCCAGCTGGGTGAAATGAATGCTGATTTATAAAGAATACAGGGCGAAATGGTGCAAAGATTCCTGGGACGAGACAAGAAGGGTAAAGGCAGCAGACAACAGCTCTAGAGGGGAAATCACAGTAATTTATTGTGTTCAGGAGAACAGAACAGAGGGAAAAGGGTGGAACGGAATGCTGACTACAGCACCAGCCGGGTTGGTCCTGCCACACATGAGAGGCTCCGGCAAAAGCTTTAAACCAGTCAGGATCATGCTTATGCCTGCCATTAAGTTATAAATGTTGAGGAGGCATGGCATGTTTGAGGGGTAGGAGGGGAATGTGGGGATGGGGGACATTATCTGGAGAGGAGGTGATTAGGGGCAAAACGTGAGAGGGGCAATGAAGGACGGCAGCAGTGATTGGGGCAGAAAGCTCACACCACAGGAATATACCTCCCTTTGTATCCTGAAATGTGCCTCAAAATGATGGACAAGCCTGGAGACGTGCTGACATCACAGTCACTGGAGTCCGTTCCTGTAAATGGCCGACATTCTCAACAGCTGGGGTACGCCAAAGATGGCCGCCGGTGACCAGCGATCTCAACAATTGGGGTACATCAAAGATGGCCGCCAGTCACCAGCATTCTCGACAGATGGGGTATGCCAAAGATGGCCATCAGTGAGCAGCATTCATGACAGCTGGGGTACGCCAAAGATGGCCGCCAGTGACGAGCATGTCCGGGATCCACACGGGCAAACTTGCAAAGACAGTACGCAAACACACTCAGTCACGCACTGGGGAGGCTAGCCAGCTCCCTGGAAAAAACACACCACCTTCTGAAGCAGCATGGGCCTCCTGGTGCAGAGTGAAGCCTGCTTGATGATGAGCAATTCTGTTCCCTGCATTTTTCCACGGGCTTCAGTATGGACAGCCACATGTCACGAGAACTCCAGTTGGGGCAGCTTTAACACTGCAGCCTTTCATTTCAGTAATTGTATGTTAACCAGAATATACCTTATCATAAATGCAAATGGTCAATAAAGTTCAATTCATCCCTTCTACAGTACAGCGTTATGGCGAACCTGGGCCCTGGAGCATGTTCAAAGCGGGGAACAAAGCAGGGAACAGCAGGTCAATCACAGAATGCATGCACTATGGGCAGCTTAGGACTGTCATTTGCCAAAACTGCATGCATTTTGGACTATTGGGGACACCCACAGGGACATGGGAACAACCGGGATCAGATGCAGGTGCAAGGCCACAGTGCTCTCAACTGAGCTGCCATGCTGCCCGACTGATCCTAGATCCAGCTAAATGTTATTCATGATTTTTAGGCTTGCTTCAGTCATGAAGGCAAACTACTCCACATGATACACGGACTGGGGGGATGGGGGCTTTATTTGGGTTTAACAGACTAACAGACCTGAGGAGAGGAACAGGCACTTTTATATAACAGCAGTAAGAAAAAACATAATAAAAAAATATGAAACCAGTTCCAACCAATAGAAACATCTCAAAAAATGTAAAGTATTCCTCGGGAATTTATTGAAAAAGATTATTGTTTTTTCTAAAATTAGACACTTGGTCCGATGTCTTTATGGTACCGTCAAAGGACAGCACGTCCAGTCATCGCCACAGAAAAGCCAGCGGTGGAGAGGATGGGGACCTTGGAAAATTCACATTGCATAACAAAATGGAAACTTCTCTGCTTCCCCCCGGCTGCAGGGCTGCTGTGGTTCGAAGCTGTGGGCCTCAACCCCCCCAGACCAGATGTGTAAATGTCAAAAAACGTAAAGTAAGCAGCAAGTGGAAAATTAATTCGTAAGCGACTTTGGCTGAATTTTTGTCAGATTTTTATAGACGAATTATAATTACAGACCAGAATCCTGCAGATTGTAAGATTATAAGATTATAAACTACTATTAAAATATGAGCTTGATTATTACTAATTTAAATGTATAAATTGTAATAACTGTTTAATATCAGTAGGAAAACAAACTTGTAAAGCTAATTAATAGAGA
>JAODKE010000001.1:9440720-9475426 GCA_026779605.1 Mormyrus hasselquistii
CTCTTCGGGTAGTCGACACACGGTCGGGGGTGTCGCGGCCCGTACTTGGGATAGGCGTTGGGGGCGCGGGGGGGTCACAAAAAACATCAAAATGCTAAGAGGTAGCCATTGTAAGCCCATCCCCCCACCCTGCCACATTCATAAGCAGTGTACGTGGAAAGGTACAACCCTAAGGGAGTTCATGGAAGCAACAACAGAACTCTGATAAGCTCTTCCTGTGTGGATGGGAGTCAGCTCTGGACGGGACCCCACTGCTGCCACAAGACCCTCCAGCTCCTGCCCAGACACATTAGGAAACCAGGTAACCCCATGTGTGGTTTTTGTATTTGAAGCTGGGGTGTGTTGGACCACTCTTGGGTCGTCTTCTGGTTCCCCTCTAGAACATTCCTCTTCTGTGGATGTACTTGCATGTGTGTCGCTTAGCCGTCGGCTTCTCGATTCAGGCGAGATTCAAGAGCAGCTGGGGGGATTGGCGGGAGCCCAAAGCCGTTTGGGTCCAATCTCTGCAAATCAGCATCGAGCAGGTGACTCTCGCAGTCACCCTATGGTATTCAGACAGCAACAGATCCAGGAAGAGTGCACTAGAAACTAACCCAAAGGATTTGTTTACTGTATGAGTGTGTGCCCAAGTTTTGAAAGCATAGGTACAATGTGTTTAGAAGTTTGTAATTCTAGAGAAGGCTTGGATTGGAAGACACATGTTGGGCGCATATGCATTTAGAGGTTTGTAATTTTTGCAGGGCTTGGTTCTGGAGATGTGCGTTGGGTGCAGATGCATTTAACAGTTTGTAATTCTAGAGAAGACCAGGTTCTGGAGACATATGTTGGATGTCGTTGCATTTAGAGGAGCAGCAGCTCAGGCTGTGCACAGGAGACTCGAGGATGGATAGTTCGGCGGAGTCATCATGCAGGACCGACTCCAGCACCCCCACGTGAGACGTTTGCTGTAATTAACATACTTGGCTTGGTTACTGAGCCTTTTCCAGGAAACCGTAGTCATCATATTCCTTCAACATGTGTTCCTCCTTAGCCAGAGAGCTGGAGCCCAGCTTTTGTTTTCTGTAGAGTTTACCCAAACCGTGCACTCCGTGATTATTTAACTATGGAGCCGAGGACACTCACACTCGGACACGTTTGGTCAGTGTGTAAACACTGAAAGAATTCCCCGGCCACATTGCCGAGTGTATTTCCCAGCGGTGCTGAAGCATGTCCTGCTGAAGACATAAGTACAGCTTATCTTCTTCCGTACTGTACCTGTCAGACCCCACCTACAATTCTGGATAAAAAACTGGAGGCTGCTGCAGGGAATCACTGAATTACCTGCGAAAGAGTTGGGGGTGGGGGGTGGCGGTCATTTTCCCAGAACTGATAATGTTTACACTGGGTTACAGAGCAACATCAATGTGGTTCTTACAGCTTAATTCCGGCCAGGTGAGCTGTAATACGCCCTAATAAAGAACAAGAGATTATGATCCCTACCTTAGTTAGACTAGAGTAATGGCTATCTAAAGACATCCCAAAGACAGATGGTGATACCAGCTCTGTCCCCTAGCCTCCTAAAGACATTAGATGGTGATACCAGCTCTGTCCCTTAGCCACCTAATGACATTATATGGTGATACCAGCCTTGTGACTTAACCACTTAAAGACAGTATATGGTGATACCAGGCCAGTTCCTTAGCAACCTAAAAACAGTATATGGTGATACCAGGCCTGTCCCTTAGCCACCTAAACACATTATATGGTTGTACCAGCCCTGTCTCCTAGCCACCTAAAGAGATTATATGGTGACACCAGCCTTGTGACCTAGCCACCTAAAGACAGTATATGGTGATACCAGACCTGTCCCTTAGCCACCTAAACACATTGTATAGTTGTACCAGCCCTGTCTCCTAGCCACCTAAAGAAATTATATGGTGACACCGGCCCTGTCCACTAGCCAGCTAAAGACATTATATGGTGATACCAGCCTTGTGTCCTAGCCACCTAATGACATTAGATGGTGATACCAGCCCTGTCTCCTAGCCACCTAAAGAGATTATATGGTGACACCAGCCTTGTGACCTAGCCACCTAAAGGCATTACATGGTGACACCAGCTCTGTCTCCCAGCTAGCTAAAGACATTTTATGGTGACACCAGCCCTCTCCCCTACCCACCTAAAGACATTAGATGGTGATACTAGCTCCATCCCCTAGCTACCCAAAGACATTAGATGGTGATACCAGCTCTGTCCCCTAGCCACCTAAAGATATTTGATGGTGATACCAGCCCTGTCCCCTAACCTCCTAAAGATATTTGATGGTGATACCAGCCCTGTCTCCTAGCCTCCTAATGACATTATATGGTGATACCAGCCCTGTCCCCTAGCCACCTAAATACATTAGATGGTGATATCTGCCTTGTCCCCTGGCCACCTAGTCACTCTTACACCTCTGAGAAGTGGCACCTGGACCAATGTCCTACAGTTCTCTGTGTCAGAGCCCGCAAAGTGCTTCAGCTGTCATTCCACCAGCCTGTCCAGACCGGTCTCATTTCCTGAGGCGGCTTTGGTGATGACAGAGTCAAGCATGGACAAGAGTGCCCAGCTCGGTCTGAGCTAGTCCCGGGGTGCTCAACATGATAAATGCAGCTCTACAGCGTGTTGCTTGTGTCCTGTGTCTTGACTCGGGTGATTTAAGTTAATCAGCCATCTGTAGCTGATAGAAGCTCTTTTTGTAGCTATCAGCTTTGCTACATCAATGCCTTATCGGGTGGATGCGTTACAAATGCCCTGAAAACAGGAAAAAAAGCTTTTGTAAGCAAACGAGAGCCCTGCCCCTTTAAAATGAAATGGATTTTGGGCAGCTGGACTCATGATCTTTTCATATTCACTTGAAGAGACAGGAAATGAGGCAGAGTGGAGCAGAGGGGGGTAAAAGCGACTGGACAAAACTCCAAAAGAGGAGGATGGTGCCATGAGACGCCCTGTGCCCGGGTACAGCAGACACTAACTGAGTGTGATGGCATGGTGCCACTCAGGTTGAGGTGATTGTGATTGGCTCAGGAGACACCTAGAGCTCAGCATCTGCTACAAACACAGGCTAGGGGGTGAAATTTCTCCCACTGGGACAGTTTCTCAGGACTGATACAGGAGCCACAGGACCAGAGGTGCGTTTACTGCCAAACCGTGTGTTTAAGATGATGTGTGAAGGGCGGGCCTTTGTCTTTGTGAGTGTGTGTTTGTGTATTTTTAGACCAAGTGATGTGCTGACAGAAAATGTTCTTGGTTGTCAGATGGTGTATGTGGGTGGATAATGATCACGGCTGGCGGGTTTGTTCAAGAGGCACCAAAAGGGTATTCCTAGAGATATTAATTACATTAATTATTAATTAAACGTCTCTCCGAGGTACTGGAGGTTACAAAAGTTTTCAAGAATTTCAAAACTAATTCTGTAGCATCTTGCATTCGTTACTGGGGCCGGTTAACTCACCGGCTCGGGTGTTTCGTTAGGTTTATCTACTGATCCATGTATTCATCCAGATCTGCCATTATTATTGTTTCGGAAATATTTAAGAATCCATAGCAATGCTGCAGTCCACTTCTATCCGGTCCACTCACATTGTTACACCATTTCCTGTCTTACTCATAAGCGATATGTCAATTTTTCCTATTATGGTCCCATCTGTATATATATTCTGGACCTTTCCATATGATCCAAATCTTTGTTGTTGCAAGAATGTCCTTCCAGAAGGACTTACAGAATCATGGCCAATGTGAAAGTTCTGGGTGCAGAAACCTGTGGACCAGGCTGCCGGACTGCTGTCTGCCAACAGCCCTATGTCTCTTCCTGACCCCAGCCAGGGGCCGGAAAATCAAAACCTAGACAAAATCGGGTCCAGATGACTAGGAGAAGCTACCCTTAGGAATATCACTGGGCAGCAGATGTGGATCTGAAGAAATGAATTTCCCGTTCTTTCCTTCCTCTGCAGGTTGAAACTCTCACTTTTCCTGGGTTCAGCCACAGAAACCTTCATGTCATTAAAATGAGGCCCAGGCGTTGATCCATAACAGCCTGGGGCACCCGACTGAGTCTCAAAGCCATATGATGTGAATCAGGCTGACCGCACTCCCCATAAGGCCTTTCTGATGCTACTTTCCCTTAGCAATTGTTTTTTCTGCTAATCTGTATGCCTGTTTTTTTCAGCGGTTTTGGTTATGTAGGTGATGCTGATAATGAGCATATACCTGCCAGAGGTAGGTGACACTTCGGCCCTCCCAGGCAGCATTGAGAAGATACCCAAGGCAAACTGTGAATCAGTGTCCCTTGACCATCTCAGAGGATAAGAGCAAAGCTGTCTCTAGACAGTGTGAGAGTGCGGCTCAAAGCTCTAAAGTGGACTAAACAACAGAGCAACAGGCTCATCATTTAGCATACAGGACAGGTGCTAATTCAGCGGACCATCTCTGTTTCTGCTCCCAGCAGGCTTGTATGCAGAGATGGTGGTTATCCTGCTTGCGGTTTCTGCTCTGCTGTTGGCCCACATGGGCCATGCCCAGGACCTGCTGTATGAGGACTACCTGGAGCAGATGACGGTCTGCCCCAAAGAGTGCCGCTGCCCGCCCAGCATCCCCAGTGCCGTCTACTGTGACGGCAAAGATCTGAAGAGCATCCCCACAGTCCCACCACACACCCGCTACCTGTACCTGCAGAACAACCAGATCGAGACCATCTCGAAGGAGGCCTTCAGCAACGCCACCCAGCTGCGGTGGCTCAACCTTAACCACAACAAGATCACCAGTGAGGGTGTGAAGGACGGGGCACTGGAGGGTTTACCAGCGCTCCTGCACCTCTACATGGAGGACAACCTGATGACTAGGGTTCCCTCTCCACTGCCCCCCAACTTAGAGCAGCTCCGCCTTTCTCGAAACCGCATCTCTGAGATCCCCCCAGGTGTGTTCGCCAAACTCAGCCAGTTGGCGCTGCTGGATCTTCATGCCAACCAGCTGCAGGATGACGCTGTGATGGAGGCCAACCTGAAGGGGCTCACCAGCCTGGTCCAGATCAACCTGGCTAAGAACAGCTTGAGGAACATGCCGCCCCGCCTGCCCACCACAACCACGCAGATATTCCTGGACAGCAACAGCATCGAGAAGATCCCTGCCGGCTACTTTAACGACCTACCCAAGATCGCCTTTCTCCGGCTGAACCGCAACAAGCTCGCTAACAACGGGCTACCCAAGGACATCTTCAAAATGTCCAGCATCCTTGACCTGCAGCTTTCGCACAACCAGCTGACTGAGGTACCCCAAATTCCAGCAAGCTTGGAGCAGCTGCATCTCAGCCACAACCTGATCAAAAGTGAGTGCTGATTGGGTGGGGACAGCCTAATTAAAATTCAAATTGGACACAATGAATCATGGGTCTGGTCTCGTTTGGCGAGGATGCAACCAATGTATCCTCGATATTTGGGGCGGGGCAAGAACAACATCGGGGGAGATTTACTATCCTCTGTACTTCTGTTCTTGAGTATTGGAACTGGTCTTCGGCAATGGAAGATGACGCAAAACAGAACTCAAGTGTGGCCAAGCACGCATGTTGTGAGACACCATATGACCCTGCAGACATCTAGCCTTCCATTTCCATTAGCACTTGTCCGATAGACCTCAGGGAGATCTTGAAGTTCATCCTAGGAAGCGTATGACACAAAGCAGGGTACATCGTAGACAGGATGTCAGTCCATCACAGGGCATACACAATCATACCTGTCTGTGTGTTTTTGCATGGAGTAGTCAAAGGAAACCTGCACAAATACTGGGAGAACATGACATTTAAGCTAAAGAATACAGTTGCTTAAGGTTGACACATTTAGTAGCAGTATTACCTCACACCTCTGGGGTTTGCAGTTCATAGCCCACCTATGATGGATAGAAAATGACGTCTTAGCACTGATGTTTGTCACTGATGTATATTAACCTTGGTGCTCCATGTGCTGTTAGGGAGCTAAATGCTTTTCCATGCCTTAGGTGTGAATGGGACCAGCATCTGCCCCAGTCCCACCGACGCCCCAGACAGCTATACTGAGGACCAGATCCCACGGCTGCGTTACCTCCGCCTTGACGGCAACGACGTACAGCCGCCCATCCCCCTGGACCTCCTGATCTGCTTCCGTCTCCTCACAGCTGTGGTCATATAAGGGCCATGTTGGGCTCGACAGGAAGATGGCACACCCCACAGGTCAAAGGTCATCCCCTTTCCCTGATTTCTGTTTATAGCCTGTAGATAGGACTGGGATCCTCCATACTGACCTTCATCAGTGGTGATGATGCACGGCCATGCTGTCCAGGTACCCTTGGCCACGCCTGCAGCATTCTTCTATCTGCGCTCCAGAGGTGGAAAGTTCAGGCCCAGAAAGTAATCCAGACCAAGATTTTGTTTCAATCAACCAGTGACTGTGACACTTTATACTTAACTGGTTGGTTGAAATAAAACCTTAATCTGGATTTGTACTTTCTTGAACCTGAATTTTCCACTTCTGCTACGCTCTTTCCCTTACTGTGCTCTTTCCCTTACTGCGCTCTTTTGGCGGAAAACCTTCCGTCGTCACATGTGTGTGTGTGTGTCGGGGGGGGGGGGCTTAGAGAAGACGATTTGCTTTTCATCCTTCTTTCTTCATTATTAGGCTTTACAGCTATCATGTTTTACAGCAACATTTTTTTCTGAGATTTTCTGCTAAGACAAAAGAGGACCAAGGGATAGCTGGATAAATGAAAGGGGTGACAGAATAACTAAACACGACTCACTGCTGAAGCTGTATTTGTTGTTTCAGTAGCAAGCTGGGCCTTGGACGCGGTGCTGGAAAGTGCTGCTGTTATTTGATTTTATTCTGCGTGTATGTAAACGGGAACCTCCACGGAATTAGGGCTCACAGGGATGTGC
This sequence comes from Mormyrus hasselquistii, assembly GCA_026779605.1. Taxonomy (NCBI): domain Eukaryota; kingdom Metazoa; phylum Chordata; class Actinopteri; order Osteoglossiformes; family Mormyridae; genus Mormyrus; species Mormyrus hasselquistii. The sequence continues at coordinate 9,447,640 of JAODKE010000001.1, forward strand.
CATGGCTGTGGTTATACACCAACGCGACGCCACCCCTTAGCGACGATGCTAATCAAAGGCACTTGTACCAGCAGACTGAGCTAAAATGCATCCAGCACAAAGATTCCTCATGTTTTTTGGTCCATCTGGTTTTACTTCACGTGTTTCACTCTTATATCTTTTGTCCATAACGACTCACATTTGTTTACATTTGCGAGGAAAAAAAAAAACATACTTCACAGCCAAATGTCTGCGGGTTATGAATAAATATTCTAAATGAATACAGACAGGTTACAAAACTGTTTATGTAAATGTCTGGCATGTACTTGTTGCCTTGTGAATATATAATTACCTGTTTAGGGTGACTTTACATATGGGGATGGCTATTTGATAAATACTGCAATCTTGTTACTGTAATTCAGTCTCTCGAACAAATGAATAAAAACCATATGTAAACTGTGTGATGTGTTGTTTGTTTCTCCAATCCATCTTAAGTTATGAACACAGATTTTTTGCATTACAACTTGTTCATATATCACTGTTGACACCGTAAAACATCATACTGCATTACTTTTATATTTTCAACTCAATTTGTCTTGTGTCTCTAAAATTCATTTTTTCTTATGCTACCCCACACAGCATCCTGTTCACCTTATTTAATATGTAACCAAGTCCCCTATTCACATTTCAATTCCAGACTCATTAACAGGTTTGCCCACTTCAGTCAGCTGGCTGGAGTAAGATTTTCAGTTCAAGACAAAGCTGCATACACATGCACATACATTTACCTGTATGTAAGAGTTTTATTACCTTGTAAATAGTATGCAGGGTTTGCAAACTGCTACAATGATTTAGATGTAGCTAATTTTAGGTTTATAATGAAATAATATAGATTTGCCATAAGATTTCTTACATGAGCGTCTGAAAGTGTGATTGTCACGTCAGATGTGTTTCGCAGCCCTGCATTAAGCCACTCGATTGGGCTTTGCTTTTTCAACTTTTAATCTGTTTGAAGTTACCCTCACCTTACAGTATGTGCTAATGTGCCAACCAGTAACCCACCTCCAGACGGGGCGCAGACAGCACAAGGCAGAGTACAGACAGAGCATAGAGCAAAAACAGCACAGACAAAGCACAGACAGGGCATTGACAGAGCACAGAGCACAGACAGCACAGACAGAGGGCGGTTAGCAAAGACAAAGCACAGAGAGCACAAACAGAGCATAGACAGCAAGGACAGAGCACAGATAGAGCACAAAGCACAGACAGCACAGATAGAGCACAGACAGCACAGACAGAGCACAGACAGCACAGATAGAGCACAAAGCACAGACACCAGAGACAGAGCACAGACAGCACAGATAGAGCACAGACAGCACAGACAACACAGACAGAGCGCAGACAGCACAGATAGAGCACAAAGCACAGACAGCACAGATAGAGCACAAAGCACAGACAGAGCACAGACAGCACAGATAGAGCACAGGCAGCACAGACAACACAGACAGAGCGCAGACAGCACAGATAGAGCACAAAGCACAGACAGCACAGATAGAGCACAAAGCACAGACAGAGCACAGACAGCACAGATAGAGCACAAAGCACAGACAGAGCACAGACAGCACAGATAGAGCACAAAGCACAGACAGCACAGATAGAGCACAAAGCACAGACAGAGCATCGATGGAGCACAGACAACACAGGCAGAGCATAAAGCACAGGTGCCCTTGGCCACGCCTGCAGCATTCTTCTTACTGTGCTCTTTGCATTACTGCGCTCCAGAGGTGGAAAGTTCAGGTCCAGAAAGTAAACGAGACCAAGATTTTATTTCAACCAACCAGTTGCGTACTCTGTGACTGTGACACTTTATACTTAACTGGTTGGTTGAAATAAAACCTTAGTCTGGATTTGTACATTCTTGAACCTGAATTTTCCATTTCTGCACAGACAGAGCATCGACAGAGCTCAGACAGCACAGGCAGAGCACAAAGCACGGACAGCACAGACAGAGCACAGACAACACCGACGTCGCTGTGAGCCCACTGTGATCACTAGCTTACAGAACAGCTGCTGCTTGTCCACCACTGCAGGTTTAAGCAGGATGTGAGGCTCCAATCCTGTTGGCCAGTCTAAGATCCAGCCATCATCCTGTCTCTAATCCCATCTCTCAGAAAGGCAGATAAGTCACTTCAGCCTAGAAAAAAATCTTTCTAGCGGCTTGGTGCTCAGACGCTGCGTTCTGAGTCCTCGGGACAGAAGTTCTGGTGTGTAAAGCATAGAACTGCATTGGTAAGCTTGACGGTGGCAGACGTCCCACCCAAGGCATAGTGATATACTGATTTCAGGGTGGCCGATGAGGTACAACTGGGGGAGGGGAGTGCAGGCTAGGCCTGGGCGGTATTACAGTTATACCATATACCGCAGTATTTACGGTTTTTTGGATATACTATGGTTTTATTCCTTCAAAAGTACCCCATCCCCCCATTGTCACATGCTGTACTTGGGATTACTTATTCTTGAATGGTTCAGACACACTGCCACATACAAGGCAGGACAACACACAGGAGGAGAGACAGTCACTGCTCACACTCAATAGGGTACCAGGAGCAAACAGTGAACACCAACGGCAGCCAGTAATTTAGCCAAACTTTGGGTCGACATTTCCCTTTTATACTCCAAATGAGGTGATATTAAACCAAAGGTCTGCAGAGCATGATATTTTCATGTGGACTCCCTGAGAAAGGAATCACACATACTTACATAGCATTAGCATACTGTTAGCACCCTGATTGGTGTGCCTCTGACAGAGGGGTGGCCCCAGGCCAAAGCGAGGAGGTCGGTAGCGAGAGCTCATTCCTGCTGTCAGCAGTGATGAGTCCTCAGCTCCTGCGAAGATTCACGAGGTCACCCCCCCCCCACCCTCTTTGAAGTCAGATTAGCATCGCGTGCTGTGTTTCTGACAGACAGTCAAATCACAGGTGTCAGGACGACCAGCTGGCCACACTGTCGGTCAGGCTTGGAGTTTAGGCTTGGAGAAATCATCACTACACTCACACACTACCAGCATGCCTGGGGGCAACAGGTAGCTTGTTAGTCTTGGAATGCCATAGGTGTTTTTTCAACTCTAGCTGTTTTTTCCTAACTGCTGTTATCTTCAGGATATTGAAGACATATAAAACTTATGTTGTGTCTGCAATATTCTTGCAAGTTTGAACTCTTTCTAGCACTGTTAAAACTCTGCCTTCTTTCTAAACATTTCTCAAAGTACCAGACTGCTTTGTTCTCAAGTTCAAATTTATAGAAGCCTCTAAGGTCAACTACAATGTTAGCCTACAAGGTCAATTACAATGTCAGAAGGTCAACTGGTTCAACTATAATTCATTGCTAGACTGAATACATTTATTATTTTTCTTACTGGTTTCACTCAAAGAATAAGAACCAGCACCCTGTGAAAGCATCAAACTCGTTTGAGTTTTACTTAGGCAAAAATATTCTGAGCAGAAGGAACAATTATTAGTTCTGAGAGATAATTAATCAAATTGTAGAGGTGGTAGGTCCAAGCAACAACAGGAAGCAGGTCTAAGACATCGGTTTGGTTGGTCCTGCCTCCTCTAGTTGCTTGGACCCACCTCCTCTCCAATCTGATTGGTTTTCTCCTTGAACCAATCATTTTTCCTTGTGCCCTCAGAACAGTTTTGTTTAAGTAAAACTCCCGTGAGCAAGCAGCATGAGTTTTTTGAATAACGTCAGTTCCCTAAGCAGGTACCGAAGCTGAAGGTGTCTCGAGGGACCTCCAGAAGCAGCAGGTACAGCTGTTCTCAGGATAACCTTACAGTGGGGGTGACTTCAGGGGGCCCCAGACCTCCAGCACCCATTTCAGACCCAGCGCTCATGGCTGCGCTGACACTGCCTGGGTCTGGTTTCTAGCCCATTGTGGGAGTAATGTTTCCCTTCCTACTAGATCCCCCCTCCCTGCCTCAGCAGCCCCGTACAGAGCTGTCATTGTGTGCCACACATGTTGTACTTTCACTTCAGGAAGAGGAAGACAAATATTTCATGCTTAAGCCTGATTACGCCACACCGGGTGGAAAAGACTGGACCCTTTGTTACTGTTAAAGAAGGTTTCTCTGCTGGGATGGGCAGACGCTGCATTTGCATGTTTCTGGTTTTGGGACTTGGTGGGTCAGAATGAGGAACAGATGGGGTGACGGATCCTCTCCGGTCTGTGTCACAGACACACACACGCACACATAGACTGAAGACACAGAATGCATTGAAAGCACACAGCATGCACTGAACATGCACAGTAAGCACTGAATATAACAGAATGTACAGTACAGAAACATACACAGGAAACACTGAACACACACAGGATGCACTAAACACAGAGAATGCACTGAACACACACAAGATGCACTGAAAGTAAACACACACAGGAAGCAGTGAACACGCATAGACAGACACGCACACACCCAGGACAGACATACACTCGTTGGACCCAAAGATCAAAACATATACAAGAATAAGCCAATTCACATTCACAGCTCAATCAGTGCTCCCAAATAATCTCACCCACAGCTGAATATATAACACACTCTCCAGGGTCTGCCTGAGCATATAATGATACACACACAGGTCTTTCAGGGTATATATACGCGCACACACTCTCCATGGCCTGCCTGAGCGTATACTGATACACATACACAGGTTTGCCTGGGTATATATACACACATACACACTCTCCAGGGTCTGCCTGAGCGTATAGTGATACACACGTACACACACTCTCCAGGGTCAGCCTGAGCGCCTACTGATACACACACACAGGTCTGCCTGGGTTTATATACACACACTCTCTAGGTTCTGCCTGAGTGTATACTGATACACACATACACACACTCTCCAGGGTCAGCCTGAGTGCCTACTGATACACACACACAGGTCTGCCCGGGTATTTATACACACACACACACACACACCTCGCCAAGCAAGTCCTCTCCTCTCTGTTGACCAGACCCCCATCCCACGGCTCTCCAGCTTGGCGGTTGGGAACATTCTGGAAGAGAAGGAGACAGAGGTGAGCGTTTACAGATTCCATACATCCTCTTTTGCCTCTTTTGAAGTGCTTTAAATTATCTGAATTGACTGTTCCAAATTTCCAAATGCCATTTATTTTCTGATAATTATTAGTTGTGTATGTTGAAGAATATATTGATAGGCTGGCTGATAAGTGGATAATTTCTTATAATCGGTTCCTGATTGGCCTTTATAATTTTGATTGAACTGTTACACTTATTTGAATCTCCATCTTTACAGAAGACTTCTACATTCATATCAGCTCCCTTTGATACTATAGCAATTCAATTTTTTTTTTTTGTGAGTGCTAATGGTTTTCGTCCAGTGGTCTATTTTCTAAAAAAACATGAATATTGTCTTCAAAGTAAGATTTTGAGATGTCCTTGGGATTCGGTTTATTTACAAAGAGTACATTGTAGGCTTTAATAACACATGAAATTGCCCTATAAGATGATGCTTGTTTTTTGTTAACAGGAACTAAATGAGTTTGCACGATTTAAAAGTTTATCATCATAATACGAAGGATTTGTGAAATAGATAATCTTGAGTAAAAAGCGAAGCCTGTTTGAAAAATTTAAAAGTGAAATGATTTGCCGTCTGATACGGTTGTGAAGGCCAAATAAAGCACTGGGTGGAAGCTGGACACACACAGATGCTCTTTCATTACACAGCACACAGCATACTTGTGCTCTGGCACTGTGACTGACTGCACTGTGACTGACTGCACTGTGACTGACCGCACAGTTTATGGCCTTATGGAGATGAACATAGCTCCACCACTAGCAGGCCAGTCTCCGACGGTATACCACTCTTGGAGTGCTGAAAAAATCTGCAAGGAGAGGTCAGATAAAGCAGACCTTTTAGGGACCTTTGTGGGCCGTCAGTGTAGAGGCCTGCAAGGCCTTCAGGGTATGGAGGGGAGCACACACAACATGTAGCTCTTGGCATAGTGCTCGGAAATCGCCACTGTTTGTCTTCACTTGGGCTCCCAAAACTAATAGCACCAGAAACCTCAGAGGCTTCAGTCAGAGATGTATGTCTGTGTGTGTGTCTGTGTATGGGTGCGTGTGCATGTCCACATACATGCACGTGTGGACGTGCCGGGGCAGCCTCCTCAAGGAGTCTCGCTCCATCCTGCACCCCTACCCACATGCCTCAACAGACCATTAGCCATCTGGGCCGAGGTAGGACGGACCTTCATAAAGGGCCCTCTGTCAGCCCACAGCGGATAAGATGGACCCCTTCCTCCTTCTGCCCGGCCCTCTAATTCCTGCACTGCTCCCACACAATGCTGGCATTTCTCTTCTCGTGTTTCTCTTTGCTCAGCGGGTTCTGTTACCGGTGGGATGGAGGACACTGCTCTACTACCTCTGAGCATGGTAGAGGGCTAAGACCATGAATGACGGAAGGGATTCCGTCTGCATCACTGCTCCTAAATTTTGGTTTAGTCAAGCTTTGTTGAGTCGTTCCTGGTGGAAGTTTCCACCCACACAGTTCAATGATACCAGCAATCAGGGAGGGGGAAATATTTATACATGCAGCTAATGGCTGTGGTCTTGAAGGACCCTTAACAGATTACATGTGAGGCTACAGTCTTAGTCTTTATCCTGATAGCACTCAGTACTTGATCTTGATAGCAGATATTTATCCTGATAGCACACTTGGTGTTTATCATGACAGCATTCTTAATTTTTATCCAGATAGCACTATTAGCATTCTTCCTGATAGCTCTCTTGGTATTTACCTCAATGGCATTCCTAGAGTTTATCGTAATAGCACTATCAGCACTTAATTTAATAACACTCTTACCATTTAATCTGATAGCACTGCTAGAGTTAATCCTTTAGCACTCTCAGGCTGGGTTGCACCAACATGGTTTAACTATTAAACTGGATTAAATGACGATTTATCAACTAATCCTGTGATGGAGCAAAAATGAAACAGATGGAATTATTTTTGCACCCCAATTACATTTAATGGATCAATTAATACATTTTTGCTTGCATTTCCACCATCAGGATATTTGATCACTAACCAATATAATTTTATCTAACATTGCCAGTGCAGGCGGTTGAACTTGCCAAGCGCTTATTAGCGGGATAATGTTTTTTTGCACCATTTTTTTTTTCTGTGTAAAATGAAAGATTGATCAGTAAGAATCATGAACATGGCATGGGTTCTATAAGTAAAAAATTATTAAGAGTGTGCTTCATTTTGATCACGATCGATCCCCCCCAATAACTAACAAAATGGCATATCCTCCACTGTTTTGCCGTATCTGTAGTTTCATACTAAATTATATAATAAATTTAATCTACAAACTTTCTGAATCTCCCATGTTTATTTTGATTACTAACCGAGGTGGTGAGAATGAGGAACTTTTTCGTAATGAAAAGGAGTACTGCTCAATTAATGTAAAATTGTGTGTGAATTCAATGAAAAAGCTTATATTTTTAAAAGTCCATGAGACACTTGCGTTAACTTTATTTAGGGCCATATTTATTTAGCCTAGGATGCATCGTGAAGTTGTTTACATTTCCTCGGTATCCATTATGGCGGACACTGAACCTGAATTAATTAAGATTAAGATTAAGAAATTTATTGTTTTATGCATGGTAATAACAGTCAGTTACACAGTACAATGAAATTCTTCCTCCACATGTTCCATCACATCGCCCTAGATAGAACATTAAACATAGTGACAATACAGTGTGCATTACAAAAATAAATTATATTTAGACAAAAAAATAAAGACTATTGTGCAAACACATAAACATTCAGAAATAATTTACAATATTGTGCAAAAGAGCAATTAAATGAGACCTGAAGTGAATATAAAGTTCACAGACTGGCTTATGTTGTGTACAGAGTGCAGAAATTGTACTGCATGTGTATGTGTGTGTATGGGTGTATAATCCTATTTTATTCATAGTTTAAACTGGTTTAACTAATCCAGTTTTAAAATAAAGATGTGCAACGCATCTCTGATTAATTAAAAACCAGTTTAAACCTAGATTTACTAACCCAAGATTAGATCTAAACCAGGTTTAATTTAATCCATGTTGGTGCAACCCAACGTTAGAACTTATCCTGACAGCAATCTTAGCATTTATCCTGATAATACTCTTGGTGTTTATACTCCAAGGTGAAAGCTTATAGCCACTTCCTTCCCTGCTCAGATAAAGCATTCCTGCTTAATGAACTCTGGCCTTTCACATTATAGGGCAACTAGTGGATGCAATTATGTTGGGACTTGTCCTGATTGGCCATGTCTTGAGGGATTCTTGTCCTGTTGTCTCTTCTGGCATTACATGTCTTAGATGGGCTAAAACATGTCTGCAGTCTGCTTGAATCTTTGGGTCTTTGTCTTCATCTTAGGAATTGTGTGAAAAAGATATTTCAGTTCAGCAGTCTGCAGAACGTGACTGAAACATGTTTGGCCAAGATAAGTGCCTACGGAGGCAAAGTCAGAAGCCCAACAATCAGGGATAAGTTCCTGCATTCCTACTGCTAACCCAGCAGATAAACTCTGACCTTTTCGCCATGGGGGAGACATGAAATGAAAATGAGATCCCCTCGAGGAGTTTAGGTGGAACACAGGCCAGCTCACAACACAGGCATAGCAGGGCAGTAAAACATCTCTCCTGCATTAGCAAAACTTTGAAGAGCTACATCAGCTTGTCATCAGCATCAGCTTAAGTGTTGTTAGAGAAAGCAAGTAACTCAGAAGTTAAACAGAAATGAACGTCACTGAAAACATGCCCAGCTATATAACGGTCTGCTTTTGATAATGGGTTCTCATAAGGAAGTGGCCACCGTACTTCCTGAAATGTAATTTTATCACATTTAACTGTACAGGTACTGATAATTGCTTTATATGGAATAGCCCATCCCTGTGACATTCAGCTTAGAGACCAATGGGATAGCCAGTTCTTATCATCTTCAGATCTGAGACAAAGGAAACGTTTAATGGAATGTGCAGTGACTCTTAAGTCTTTAACTACCTGGATCACATTTTGGCAAAGGGAACTGCACCTCGTATCTACAGGGTGTCCATGTGAAAAGAGCATTTAACAGAGAGCATCTTGGAAAATAATGGTAAATGTTTAGGTTTATGAATCAGTCCATGTGTTTTACATTCACGCAAGTACTTCTGAACTCCAACCCAAAGAAATCCAAAATCATGCTAAAAAAGCACCTGTTTTAATGATATTAAAGCGCTACTCTGTCAGACCCATCACAGATGTGTGTGCCTCTCACAGGAAGTGCTGGAGTTCCCGGTGGACGATGAAGACATTGAAGTACATCGTGTGTGGGTTCTTCATCCTGAAGACACTTGCGGCCTTTCCTTCCACGCAGTCCAGGCTGTTGGATCTTGACGTCTATGACACCTACGGTACAGACCCAAACCTACTGAATGAAGACTTATACGATTATGGCTTTGACTCTATCACTGGCGAACCTGAGGTATGAGACCTGCAAAAATTGTACTTATTTGCTTGTTTACATGATATGACACGAACACTGTGAACCATCATGTTTCTCCTGGTCCACTTTTCCTCTAGAGCAACAATTTTTAATATAAAGCAGCCACTCGGAATTACCACAGTGCTTGCAAGGCTCATGCACACGATTACTTAAATTAAACGATATGCACATGCCTATGTGTCACACTGCTCACTAGTGACGTCAGCTTCCAGAAACCATTGGCACTTTGACACTATTTTTGTTTTCGTGTGAACAGTGAATCACATTGTTTGCTTGAAGTTGAACAAACTTTAGTTTAGCTATTTCTAGCTTTTGTTGAAAAAGACGTCTATGCACAAATATAGTGTCAATTGTTTGTAGATTATAAAATGACACTTAAGGTTACCATATGCAGGGGTTGCCCCGGACGCACATTTTCATTTTACAAGGTGGATAGGGAAAACTCATTCATATTCATAAGATGTGCTACCTGATTGGTCGATGAACGTGTTCTCCGGACACATCCTGTTTTTCGTCGCACCAAATACAGCAACCCTAACTATGTGCATATGTGGAAAAATCAGGCCTGGGCTCCCAGCCTTTGTTTGGCCTCAGACAAGTCCTTGTGAACCTCTATGTTGTTCGTGTTCAAATCAGTATTAAACCATATGGCGTTACAAGCTGTTGATGTAACTTATAGGAGACAATCAATGTGCACAAACGTGTAAGATCCACACCATATGTATGTGAGATTAACCATAAGAATGCGTGCTCCACAATAGCTGGGTAAGTAAGCAGGCTCCCCATCCGGTGGAAAGCTAAACCCGATCTGTGGCTCCTTCCCCTCGGCAAGCAAAACTTCTGAAGCAAACAAGGTTTACTGCTGGTGAGCAAGGAGCCAGGAGAAGATGACACGACGGAGCTACCAGTGCCTCTTCATCCCAGAGCAGAATGGAAAGTACAGGCCAGACTGGGCTCAGTAACGATCATTTTCATAACACAGATGACTCCGGTTTCTTCTCCTATTTGTGTACTGGTGACTTGCGCTCTTGGAATATGCAGCCCAAAGAGTGAAAAAATCTGATTTCAGTGCAGCTGGGACAGGACTTGTCCAGAGACAGAAAGAATAGCCAGAGTCTTGGTTAAGTCCAGCTGAGAAGAAGCTGCAACAGCTCTCCTCAGTCACTAAGGCGGAAGAATTCATTATTTTCCCTTTAAGTTTTGAAATGGAATAGCAACCTCTGGCGTTGTTCACTTCAGATATAGAAGATATACTCGTCATGTGCAGAAGCTGTTGGAATTTTTCCATCTCCAGGACTTACAGTTCACAGACCCATGGGAAAGTTGGTGCTTATCATGTTCAGATCTGAGACAAAATGGACTAGCTGAACCCTACTGCGTTGATCTCAAAGCATAACCTCTTGCTGCTTTAAGCACAGAGGGCAGTGGACGATGAGGTCAGTAGCTAAGGAATGCTGAGGCTCACTCGCTCCAGTTTTCTGGCATTTTCGAGTGCTCATTGGGACCTTACTCCGCTCTCTTCTGACTGATTTGAGGGAAGCGAGTGGAGATTTCCTCCTGCAGCGAGGTGCTTTTCTATCTCAAGTTTCCGTCTGTAGTTTGTTTCCATTCCAAATGCAGGAGACATCAGACCATCGATGGCAAGATCTGAAGGATGGGAGAACCACACAACATGCACACACCATGTCTGTAATTTTCAGCAAAAATGCCGAAATATCACTGCTGAAACGATACTGGCCAAAAGCAAAACCCGCAGAGGCTAAATGTTTAGCCATCCTTTGCCTCTTGAGGTAAACCATGATGATGGTAGCAGATTCAGCCTGAACCGAAGCAGGAGATGGACGGAGTTAGAGAAACACCATGAAGAACTCAGGGACGGGCTGACACAAGCCCAAACGTGTAGATCATTCTAACACTTTGCATAGAATAAGTTCATATGTGCTGGTCATTTGTGTGTTCATCTGGGGTTGCAAATTTCAGGTTTTTTGCTTGTTTTTTTGCCTGAGATGACAGGCCTTTTTCTCTCCGGGGCAGAGTTCTGTTTATCATGAAAGACCTACCTAATTTTAGAAGCCAGACAGTATCCAAAATACATCCATCACTGACCTTTACTTATATCATGCAGACAGTCACCTACAGAGCTTTTTCACACTTTTAAACAGAGAAGTTGAAGTTGCTTCCTAGATTGCTGTCCTTGCTCATGCTGGAAATGCGTCGGCACTGACACTTCGGAGCCAGAGTTTAGCCTGGAGCATAGGTGGGCCGTAGGTGACCGCGCTGGCTGACTGAGTAATGTGAAACACACAGTGCACAGCTACCATGAGTGTCTTGGTCCCACAAGGACCATTCCTGGAAGAGAGACTCCAGCCTAGCAGCCTTCGCTCAAGCCAAGCATATTCTTTGAGCAGCCTCGTGTGGTTGGTGGTGGTAGTACAGGAGAGTGAGTTCTCGAGGAGGCATGGTAGATCTTCAGGCTGAGACCCGGGTCTTCGGAGAGGAGTGGTCAGTGAGATTTGTAATCATTTATGCAAATATCGCAACGAGTCTCTGCTCATGGAGAATGCCCATTTTCAAGATTAACTGTACGTTGATACCGAGCAGACCAAGGTTTGGAGATGTACTGATGGATCCATCGCGCACTGTCACGCACTGAGGAGCCGGCCACCATAATTACAACAAACATGTCACTGTGAGGCCCTCTTGCCTGCAGATGGAGATTGGCACGCTGCCGCCCCTGGGGGTGAGTCACGAAGCATCTTTCGACGAAGGGGAGGAGGAAGACGAGCTGCCGCTGAGGCCTTTCCCCACCACCCACAGCTCCGGGGGATCTGGGGCTCCAGTTGGCCCAGAAATAAGTGGAGGTCAGCATCAGTCTGGAGTCTATCATGCTACTTCGTCTGACTTAATGCCTACCCGTCTAACCCCATATCCAGGCTTACTGCGTACCAGTCCAATACATTCCAGCTACAAAATGGATTTTTGAAACCTGTTATTAAAACTACAGGCCTCTGCAATCCTGTCTGAGATACCGTAGCTGACATGTGGTATGTTAATTCAGGCCAAGTGATCTGCAGTAGCATCTCTGTGGAGTGTTTGTGCGCCTCAGCCCAAGGTCCATTGTACGTTGCAATATGGTATTAAAGCATGTCTGATCACCACCCCTCATGGCACCTTGTCCCCCACAGCCCTGCCCCCCGGGGCTCCTACCTGCCAGCTGTGTGTCTGCCTCGGCAGCTCCGTCTACTGTGACGACGCCAAGCTGGAGGCCATTCCAGAGCTGCCAAAAGATACCACGCACTTCTATGCTCGCTATAACAAGATCTCCAGCATCAAGAAGAATGACTTCACTCACATGAGTATGGCCATCGGTTTGCTGGCTCACCAGCGGCCACTAGGGGAGCTATAACTATTCTCAAGGGTTAAACTTGATTATTGTCTTGAGTTCCAGAGATAATCATCTTTTTCCCAATGCTGCTTCCTTATTTTGGTTTATTGCCGGTTTACTCGAGCTGTATTAATAGCACGTTTGCTTCATGGCAAGCAGAGCGTCCGATGAGAGCTTTACCAAATATAAGCAGTAAGCATTAGCACACAAGAAGAATAAATAAACAAAAACAGCAAAACAAAGCATCAAATATTGCGATATGCTGCCCCGCAGGCATGCTGAAGAGGATTGATCTGACCGGAAACCAGATCTCACGGATCGACGATGATGCCTTTCTCGGCCTCCCTGCCCTGGAGGAGCTGGTTCTGGGAGAAAATAAGCTGGCACAGCTGCCAGCCCTGCCCGCCAGCATGATCCTAATCGATGCCAGTCACAATAAGCTGGGCAGCAGGGGCATTCACAAGGAGGCCTTCAAGGTGAGCACAACCACACCAGATGCTGGAAAAACAGCACGTATACTCAAATATATACAAACGCAGTTGTGGAGAAAACAGTGCAGCTGTCTTTTGTTTATTTAAAGCATGTGCACCATTCTTTCATTAGGATATGCACAATCTGCAGAATCTCTACCTCTCCTACAACAATATTGGTTACATCCCCATGTCACTACCGGAGAGCCTCCGTTCTCTGCACTTACAGGTACGCCTGTGATTCTCTCATTCCTGACATGTCTCTCTATCCCGTCTGCTGGCAGTGTGCAGCACTACAATAAATAACTCAATGCTGCCATCTCGTGGTGGCGTACAATTAAATTTGCCCCAATGCTGCCACCTTGTGGCAGCACTTGCCAATAAAGCCTTGAGATTTCAAGGTGGCAAGCAGTTCAGCCAGCTGGCCCACCATATTTATTTGGTTCAATGGCGTAATCATTCTTACAATTGTCTGATGTACCTTTTCTAGATAAATATATTATTTATCAAGAAAATAGAATAGCCTCCTACCTATTACAGCTGTCTGTACATCACATGTAGATTTCTTTTTCCTTGTCATCATTTCCTAAATAATACAGTATAACAACTATTTATAGCATTTACATTGTATCAGGTATTATAAGTAATCTAGAGGTGATCCAAAGTATATGGGAGGATGGGTGTAGCTTATATGCAAACACTGTGCTATTTTATATAAGGGTCTTGAGTATCTGTGGATTTTGATATTAGACAGCAGGGTCTGCCAGTCCCTGGAGTAACTGGGTGTTATGGGTCTAACAGCTTTAAGCCAGTCACCTTCCAAACATGTACTGTCCTGCTGCGCCACACCCAGAAGTCTGAAAAAATACATATAAACTTTGGTTTGTCATTTACTGGTGAACGGTGTGCAAGACCATTTCCACATGATTCTTCCTCCAGAACAATAATATTCAGATGATGCTCGATGACACCTTCTGCAACCTAAAGGATCGCAACCACATCCGAAGGGCCCTGGAGGACATCCGATTGGACGGGAACCCGATAAATCTGAGCAGGACCCCCCAGGCATACGTATGCCTACCCCGCCTGCCGGTGGGTGGACTGGTGTAGATACGTACATGCAGACCAAAAATGGTATGTTGCAAAGCACACAGGCTTCACACTTACACATTATTTTGCAATGCTGGTTGTGGAGAAATATACACAAACACACACATAATGCATTCTTATTGGTTAATTCTCTCCTTACCTAAAACACAGATAAATAAACAAACCAAAGAATCACATTTGGTCACTTTTATTTTTCACACATTTTTGTTTTAATTTCAAATGTCTTCTAACTACAGCAGGCTTTGATTACTAGCGGTACGACATTATAAGGGTAGGTTTCAGTAGAATATTGAAATGAAAGTGAAATTTAAAGTATGTGCCTGCAAGGTGAATACAATGCAAAAGACACATTTATACACAAAATATAAAATATTTTCAGAGATGTTCTGAACATTTAATGTGGCATTTTGACACATTACAGCACAACATTTTAAAACACTAAAAATGCCTGTATAATATAATATACAATATGAATGGTGTCAATAAACAATCTCTTTGTTTGTGTGGTCTCTACACGTCTGGGTAATTCACCACCAGCTGGTGGTCTGAGAGAGAGAGCGGAACTATTAGTGACCACGGGTCACTTAGAATGCAGGAGTGTTAGGTGAAACATCACTTCAGGATTACAAATTCAGTATAAAGCTGGTGGTACACTGGTTAAAAGACACAACTTTCAGGGTTCACCTTCCAGCTGGGAAACAGCTGACTTTCATCTGGGCAAGCTGCCAACATTGTGCTTATATAAACCAGAAAGGTCTCGCAGCCCCATACCAATGCCAATCCGGAATTATTAGAGTGATGTTTTTAATGAGTCACTTTGGATTAAAAGTTTCCAGCAGAAAGACAAAACTCATCAATCTTCATTTGTAATTCTTCATTGAATGGTGCTTAATAGTATTTGAGTGACCGTCTTAATTCTTCCCTGTACTAAATACAGCAGGTATTAAACAGACTTTTATTTGTTGAGTAACTAGTGTTGCCAGGTGCTGAAAGACTGATGTGAAGCAGGAGAGTCATGTTTCAATGGCTGCCAAGTGTCTGTCAAGTAAAGCATCACAGGCTGAAACGGCATGTGTTCATACTCTGCGATTCCTCATACTGTGAGTCGCTTATGTACTTTTCACGTATTAAAAACAACACCTGGAATTTCGTTGTTCAATTTTCACAGTTTCTTTATGAGCTGTTCAAACAGGACCAGGAATCTTTCTCTCCTGTTCCCAGAATCCATGTCCAAACCTGTCGGAGCTGTGCTGTTTTGCTCCTCCACCGAGCTGCTCTTTAGTGCTGCTAAGTCCCGCTGTAGCTCAGCCCTATCCCTCTCCAGCGCACCCCGGTCCCGCTCCAGGGCGGCCCGGTCCCTGTCTAATGCCGATCGGGCTTTCTCCAGCTGTGCTCTTTGCCGTTCTATTACAGCACTCTCTCTCTCCAGTGCCGCCTTCTCTCTCTCCAGTGCTGCACGTTCCCGATCCAGAATGGCTTGTTCTCTGTCAAGCCCCACCCTCTCCCTCTCTAAGCCTGCCCTCTCTGCCTCTAACCCTGCCCTCTCTATTCCCACCCTCTCTCTTTCAAGGGCCAGCTTCTCACTGTCCATCTCTATTAAGCTGTTTTCCATGACCAGTCCATCTTTCTCATCCGTCACTATTGCCTCCTGTGCTGCATCCGCCAAGAACTCCAAAATTTCGCTCTTTTCCTCCACCTTCCGTATCTTCCTGATCGGCATGGCAAACATGTCCTCATCATCAGTACTGCACGAAATGGCCGCCAGGACCGGGGCACTCCCGGTGAGCCTGCCCTCCATAGCTTCATTCATGAGGTGAAACCACTGCCAAGGTGAGGAGGTGACCTCTGCAGTCTGTGTACCGTGTCCCACGGGGGGGTACTTTAGGTCCTGGGCACAAAGCAGCAAACAGCACTAAAAGACCCAGTCTGCGCTCATACACAAATAATACGGGATGACTGAGCGCGCGCTCGCACACAAACAATACCGGATGACCGAGCGCGCGCTCGCACACAAACAATACCGGATGACCGAGCGCGCGCTCGCACACAAACAATACCTCTAACACAAACAATACCAGATGGTCAGGAGCTCGCTCGCTCACAAACAGCTCGAGACCAGCACATCAATGAATCACCTTGTATTTCTTCTTCAGGTTCTCCCACTTTTTCGCAGCCTGGTCAGCCCTCATCTTCCCCTGCAGGCCCAGTTCCTTTAGTATTGCTCTAAAACAGGAGCATCATACATATAAGATATCATCGCCATCAAGCACGTTATCAATAAAGATATTTAATAAATGTTTAAATTGTACTGCGGTGGTTCTAGAAAATTGTATTTCTTATACTGTAGTGATTCTTTTTTATAACTTACGACTACAAAAAATATGCAGTTTTGCCTTTTGTTCGTTATAAACTTCGTTTTACAACGATGGCGAAAACAATATCTGATCACTGAATGTTTCTTGTACCTCCAGCCAAACTTGGCAGCATTTCTCTTGCCGGTGAAAAGAGCGTCATTTGCTGCGCGCAGTTTGATTAACTTCGCAGTGTCCTCGTCTGTCACTGTTAGAAAACCAATCATTTAAATTAGAAATCGTATTCCACAACGCTATAGGCAACAAGCACAATACTTATATTAAAATCAAGGCGAACGTAGGCAAACCTCTCCGCTTATATATAATTTTATTATTGTATATAGTTATATAATTATAAGGTGCGTTTTTCTGCGCTTTTATGCGGATGCCCCACGGCTGGCCTGTGCCCATCCTCGAAGTGCACACTCTGCCACCGAAGTGCACTAGGTGAAGATTCAGGATTCTTAAATCCAGGCAGTCTCCAGTCTTTATGGAAGTTTAAGGAAGATCCCTAGCAAATTGCGATGCGTTAAAAATGGCTGTTAACTGCTAGTTTTGTGTGTAATATGAGCTTTCTTTTGTCATGCAGATTTACTGTTTGTATGGTCAGTTTTTTTCGGCGGATAAAGATGAAACGCGAAAGCTGCTCGAAATCGTTCACTCTCAAGAACCTCTGTTCTGGGTAGTTCATTATAGAGAAAATTAAGGTAACAGGGCGACGGTGTTGGACAGTTTATCACAAGACGTTTCATGCTGATTTGAGCTGAGAATTAATGCGAATTGGAGTGAAAATATAAGCAGATCAAGTAAATATGAATGTGAGTAATTTATTTAAACATACTTAATACTACTTATACATTTAAAATTGAAATCCAATGTTCAATGTTTGCAGAGATCGTCAGTATCAACATGAGTTACTTTTTAAAATAATTTTAAAAATGTGCTTACATTTATATATAAAGTTGCCCTCTTGCGCCATCTTGTTTAAATCAGGTGCGTTCAGCAGACGTCGCCTTGCGGGTATTTTATAGTGCACTATACAGGGAATGAGACTTTCCGTTGGGGATCCGAACAGCACTATATAGTGCACTATTTCGGTCATAGGGAGCGTTCCGATCTGAGCCAAAATGTACAGGAAGACGGAAGCAGAGGGGAGGTGGGGTGAGGGTGTGAAAAGTACGTCCGGGTTAAGCGGTTGGTTGTTGAACGATCTTTAATCTGATTGGTGGTTGTCGCTGACAGTTTGCAGGGCTTCCGGTGCCCGCCCTTATTTCACCCCTGAATACGTCCGTTCCGCGTTTCGACACCGCATTTTCCCAGCTTGCCGCGTGGAGTGCTTCTCGTACCCATCGGAAACCTGTTTTGTAATTTTTGGTTTAGAGTCTCGTTTTTAAAGTTTTGTCTCCGTTTTAGAAGATCGGATTTTTTTTTACGAGTGCTTATTTTCTAGGTGAAATGTGTATGGACGTCATGGAAGCTCGTAAGATTATCGTAAGCATTGATGATCGCTCATGTCGGAGGTCAGTGAAGTTTGCCAAGCGGGGCCCCGGGAGGCGCCGTCCGACTCCCCCCGTAGCTTGGGTTCGCCGGAGGGTCCGTATCATGAGGGCCGAGCCTCGGAGATGCAGAGTTTTCGGCCGGAAGCGGAGATCTCTCGACACGTCTAGAAGCTTCGGCACGGACGAGGAAGGCGGACGGCCCAGTGAGGAACTTACCCCCGGCTTTATGGCTCCCCAGAACACGACGCAGTACCTAATGCGCATCGCCTACCAGGACCTCCTGCGCGACCTTGAGGAGACGGACAGCGATCCGCTGCCTTCGTGGGGCCTGCATGCCTCCCCTGACCGCGGGTACGAAAGTACCTTGGACTTCCAGGAGAGGGACTTCGACGTCATGCTCGCGGCCTACGCAGACTCGCCTTGAGACGTTTCAAAGACCGAAAACGAGTTGACTTTGTACTGACAAAGGTGTGCGAATCCTGTTGTAATGCCGAGAGATGTCGGTTCCATATGATGGCACTTTATTTTTAAGTGAGATTTATGTAATCTGGTTCAGACTTTTGTCCAGGCTTTGATGTACGGTGTAATCGAATCGACCGTATACCACTGTCACTTGCTTTTCAGAAGAGATCTTCCACCATTTGTAAAAGAATGAGTTTCGAGATTCACAGTTGGGTTTTCCCTGTCCCACAGCAACGCACCTGGCGCTGCCTGCAGAGGGCGCTCTTCGCTCATCCGCCTGCAGGCTTCGCTGCCAGCCGGCCGACTGAGTCCGACTCTGCTCTGCCACCCAGTGGCCTGCAGGTAAAGCTGTCAGATCTGGCCTAGGCGTTCTGGCATGTGGTGACGGAAGCCAGTGGTGTGCTGGCCATTTCAGGTGTGGAAATTGTTTGGGGGGGAGGGTAGCAGAACGTTCTCCTTAGCCTGTCTGCTCTGTATAAATCTATGTGTAGTGTCCCTTCAGGTTGAGTTCATTTCAGACTTGGACCGTTCATACTGGACAATCTGAATGACCCCCCTGGTGTCCGATTGCACCCTGGCTGCTCTCCTTTCTGTCCTGAAGAGGGTGCAGTTCGGCTTCCAGCCTTTCCAGCAACCCATGTGGGTCACTCCTTGGAAAATGGATCGGTAACCATCTTCAACAGTGCACAGTTGTAATGTTGTCATGTCGGCCTCTTGCAGGTGACTGTTCCCCTGACAGTGCCGCCGGGGGTCTGGGAGGACTGTTCTCAGTGCGGTTAGTGCTGCGTGTTACTGTAAGTCAGCGTGTACGTGCTGTGTGCCGAATCCCCACCCTACTCTGTAATTTCCGCATTGCCATCGCTGTGATTCGTAATGACGTCCAGAGAAGACAAATCTCTAAAATAGCCGGATGGCTTGACCTGTTATATGTGTCTCATGCTCTTGTATTTCGGGGGGGGGGGGGTGGTTTGCCTGCCCCCCCCTCCTAGCTGCAGGTCTCCTCCTGGACTTAATGATTTTGACTATGGACAAGTACTGGCTTGCCAGGTGTTTGCAATATCTGTGGCGATGAGCCATTTATGGGGGAATAATAAACATTTTGAAAATCCCAATTGTCTTTTGTTTTCCATTGTTTATCTGAGCGTCTTGTTCATCGTTGGTTTCCATTCAGCTGCATGTTTCTGGCCTGAATTTGGGTCTGGGGTGTGGCTGCTGCTTTCGTTAGTTCATTTTCAGTAGCTTCTGGCTTAATTTGTTTTTAAGTGTGCCTAGTTTACCAGTTATCCAATGTAAAGATGCTAAGCAGTCAACTATCCAGATGAGTGACTTGTGGCTGCATTACCCTTTACTGGCCATTAGGGGGTGCTGCTGCAAAAGGTATGTAGTCATCTTTCCACATGCCAGTTGGTGATGGTTATGCTCAGCTTTATAATTAAAAAAATTATTGTATTTTTTGAGACCCCCTTTGGTTTCTTACCTGTGGTGAGTGCTTAGTACTGTCAAGTGTGGATATATAATGAATTCCTGTGAAGTTATTGGTTTACGGGCACATTTCTGGTTAGCGTGCTGCTGTTTCTGTGAACGTACACAGATCAGCCAAACAAGGGCAGTGCACCACACACCCCTGTCACGAGTCTAGGAGTGATGTGATGTGAGATCAGAACTTTACATTGGAAAGCACATTCTGTTGCGGAGTTCTCGCATGTCACACACGTGGCCAAGTGTTGCCGGATGTGTTCTGCGTTGGAGAACCACAGAATGTAGTCAGCTTTAAAAGTGAGGAAATGACATTTTAAGGCATCAGGACAGCTGGAAGTGAGGCATGTCAGAAGCAGTGCCGAACTCCCCAAAGCAGTTCTGTAGTAAATGCCAGCACAGGTCTGTGTACTAGCACTTAGTTTTACTGGCAGTATAATCATATAATAAAGAAAAGCGTTGAGTCTGTAGGCCGTATTAATCTAAGGTCAGCTTGACCATTTAAGCAGCCCCATTTCTGACCTCCATTGAGAATAAAACATCCCAGTTCTAACTTCCCTCTGGCCTCGACCTCATAACTGCTTCCCTGCTTAATTAGGGTCGTCCAGCTTCCGACTAGCGTGACCTCTACGCGGGTGGGTGGTTGCCGTGGGTGATCTCTCACGTCTTCTGTTAGCCTGGCAGCATCCTGTCATCCTGTCATGCCACGGACTGTGTTTTTCCTCAGAGTCCTTTGAGACGTGCTGTTTGGTTCGTTGGCGTATGTTTGTGCCCAACGACGGACTGGCATCCCATACAAGGTCTTGACCAGCCCTGTGCCCTGGGATAGGCTCAAAATCCTCTCTATTCAAACTGGGACCCTAGTGTGGAACGTTCTTGGTGTTAATGTTCTTGACTGTATTTGACTGAGGTATCTCAGTCCAGCTGCTGTTAAGTCTTATGAAGCCTAGCCACTTAAAAATGAGTTCTAATTTTTGTAGCGATGAAGCTGCTTGGTGTCGTTTGAGTGCGGATGCACAGGTGAGGAGACGTTGATGTGATTCTCCCCCTTGTGTCTGCACTTGGTGATCTCACATGGCGCCCCCTGACTTCCCAGCAATAAAAGGCACTTCACCCGCTAGGTGTTCTGTTTCACTCAAGCCCATTGAGACCACGGCAGCTGAGAATCCGGCAAGGGCGCCTTACAGGGTGATGTCATTTTACAGAATAGCCCCCTAGCCACCCTTCCCACAGCTGGTTGGCATAGTGACATGGTCTGTTTATGCCATGCAGGCTTCTGGACCTTTCCTGAGTGACCGGTGCACTGCTACACACCATATCGAGCGCGATAGGCGCCGTGCAAAATGTATCAATGACACTTGGTAGCCAGGCGGAGACCTCTGAGACTGCGACGGACAATGTTTCCCTTATCGCATATACACACGTGTCTGTTACTCATTCTGATGCCGCATTATACTGTTATTACCTTACCTGTAGCACGTCTGATCTATATTAGAGCTGAAGATCTCTGCCCGAACCCGACGGGTCCCGGCTTGATTTCTGTTATTTTACACGGGCTCGGGCTTGCGCAGTAAATGAGTGGTCAGGTGATGCATTTCGATTAGCGCGAGAAAGATGTGAAAATGGATGCTGAGGAGGTGAAACGGAGATTAGCCTCTGGAATAAATGATGTTTAAAAAAATGTATCAATGACTCATTCTTCATACGTGAGCTGTGTGCATGCGCACATTTGAATAATGTCGGGCTGTAAACGGGTTCGGGCTTTTAAAAAGCTGTCAATCAATATGTACTTGTTGGGTTCCGGCCGAATTCTGGCGGGTTTGGGCCTTGTCGGGCCTAACTTTTAAGGCCCGATTACAGCTCTAATCTATATATTATTATTTGAAATGATATAAATGAGGTGGCATCTTATTGATCATCTGGCATAGGGACCTCCCAAGATCCAGGGTTATGTGTTTTGTCATCAAGGGAAATGGTTGACTTGGTTCCACTGAGTGCAGCAGATGATCTGAGATGTTTTCGTCCTTTGAGCCATAGGCTGGGGGTCTCGGGCTTCATTCAGGGCCGACAGCGACGATGCCTGCCTGCTCCTGCAGGTCTTCGCTCACCTTGTCCCTGTGGCTGCAGGCGCGAGGTTAGAACGGCCTTTCTCCCCAGCGTGAGGCCTGCTCATATCTTCCCTTTTGCATCAGTCACCCCATGTCACTCTCAATATTTATCAAAATGACCTTTAACCTTTGGCTCTGTCTCTCTATGAGCCCTCCCTTGATACTGGGCTCTGATCCAGCTGTGATCTAAGGCTCTTAATTCCAAATTGTATCAGGATGACAGATCCAATCCCACCACCACGTATTTCTTCATACATCCGTCTTCTGATCGTTCGGCTCCATTTATTTGTGGCACCAGAAGGACTATGCTCAGGACGGGCACCTCAGTGGAAACAGTGCGGTAACTAATATCTTTTTATTGTGAAGGAATCTGACCTCTGGAGTTACGTCCAAAGTGGCCTCTAGAAAAATATTTAAAAAAAAACATTCTGAGAATAGATGTGTGAGCCTCTCCACAGCTGAGCTGGACCGGTCACACCCATGCGTGTTGAATTTTTGTCCTGCCCATGTAGATTGCCTCGAGTTTTTTGTGCCATGACTAAATGAATAACGCGGGCTGTCTCCATGGCGACTGGTGGGTACGGCGTCAACTTCCCTGCACGCTATTATGATGTCATTGTTTTTCCAAAGGATTCTAAGAGATGATAGGATATAATGGAAGTGGGGAGTCAGGTGGGACTAGCGGGCGGGCGGCTGGCTCTTTTGTGTGCATGCGTGTGTTATCAAGAGAGGGGCCTGCTTAATTATTTAGGATGAGCGAGTAATATAGATGTTTCAGTTAACCTGAGCCCGATATGAGAAAGCATTTTCCGAGGAACCTAATTAAATGGCGGTGGTAGCTGCACGCGCTGCCACACAGGACCGTGGCTCCGAGGAGCCAGTCAGTGTAATTATGTCCTGATCTTCACTCTCACTCTCTGGGATAATAGTGAGTAACATGTGAGTCCACAGATGTCATCATAGGACCAGGTTTGGTCACTGCACGTTACATGGAAGCAAACATCTGTTGAGCAGGGCGAGCTGAACGCCACTAATTTCCTGAGCACCAGCCATGTATTCAGGTCATTCCTGCCATTGGGCTGAATAATGAGGCAGGACCTTGCAGGCTGCAGAGATATGGCCCCATAACTTAGTCTGGTAGTTTTTACCTTCTTCTAGATATATATTTTTTTTATTTTTTGCCTTTTATGACAATGCTTTTATTCTGTGGCACTTTGAGATTGTCTTAAATGTGAAGTGTGTTACAAATAAAATATTATTATTATTATTATTATTATTATTTTATTATTATTATTATTATTATTATTATGACGCTCATGTTCAGGGGGTAAGTGACGCTAGTAGCAGTGAGACCCCAACACCTTCACATCTGTACTTTGTTCAAAAAGCCTGCTCAGTTCAGCAGGTATATAAAAGCAGTTCAGATCCCCTTGGGAACATCACTGTTATGTCTGTTATTTAGCATGTAATATTGAAAATACTTTATTCTTAGAGCCATAAGCTCTTCAGCGACTTGCATTATGTAAATGTCAGTATCAGGATCTGCCTTCCGTTACTCGCACGTCGAATCCTTGTTGGTTTCTTTGTTTAGGGGTTTGCCCCCCATGGTCGTCGTGTGTCTCAGTCTCAAAGAGAGAGCAGCACCAACGCCCGCCTTATCCCTGGCCAGAGCAAGCAGGACCGGAGTGCGATGCCTGGAGGTCTACACTAGAGGGCAGTAGATGCGCGATCCCACTGTCGTGGGAACATCTTGCAAAAGCAGGCACGCAAAACAAACACAAAGCTTTCAGAGAATGCAGCAGCGAGGAAGGTCACTTCATTTATTAATTATTCAATTTGAATTTAGCGTTCTTGGATACTGTGTGAAGCTCATGAGTACTTCTCCAAAGGCACATCAGACACTAACAGACACTAACCACGTGGATGAAGCAGGAACAGGTGTTTCTTAAAGAAGGAAGAATACAAAAGGAATGAGAAAAGGGGACAATTTAAAACCAGTGAGGTTGGAGGAGTGACTAGAGCAAACGATTCCGCAGAAAGGGTCTTTTTCCAGCCCATGTGGGTGTTTCGGGGGGAGGGGTGTTACTGGACTGGGTCGATAGCGAGTTGTTAGCTTGACAACCATGAAATTAGACAGAAAAGCAGTCGGTATGGGATTTTCATTGAGTCAAACTGCCGCCGTTCTTCCTGTTCTGTCCTCACTGCAGGTTCGCTGTGTGCCATGTGCCGTCAGCAGCCACTTTCTCACAGTGCAGGAAAGAGCTTCACTTGGGGCCACGCAGAGCACAATTTCTAGACACTGGTCCCCGCTGCTCCTCCCAAGATGTCCGACCTGCCTTGGTCCGGGCATGCGTCCTCTGTGATCCTGCTAGCACCACTTTTCTCACAGTCCAGGTTCCGGTATTCCCACACAGACTGTGCCCCACTGTGGGGTTGCACACTCATGGTGATTTCACCCCCGCCATTCACTGTTTCACAAAGCTCACACTCTTGCTGCAATGATGTAAGCTTTCAGTTTTCTTATGGGGCCAGAAAATTCATGGGGTCATGGGGTAATCATCTTAATGTTGGACCCTTGAACAAGGCCCTTAATCCCATCTGCTCCAGGGACACCAGTTTGCCCTGTGTTCGGACCCCAACTCTTGCTGTCACCTGTATGTATGTGTGTGTCCGTGAGTCTCATATGAAAACTATCCAATTACCTCACGGGGATGAATTAAGAACTGCTATTCTGTTTTACACACCACACTAAACAAATACTATGTTTGGCAATTCTCTACTGATTCTTATAATGGCCTTAAGTTTATCTGTACCTGTGTCCGCAAAGATCTCACGTGTTGTGTACGTGCCCGGACTCAGCAATAGCGTGAAGGCTGATCTGGCGATCGTGCCGTTACTGGAGGTGAGTCGGTTCACCAGTTCTCATCTGTGGTTTAGCTTTGCTCCCAGTAAACCCTGATCAAAGTCTCAGTACTAATCATAAAACTGCTTTGATTTACCACACCTGCCAAAACAGGTCCAATATTTTTCATATCTAGTTTATTTGGTGTTGGGTTGTGTCTGATGTGGCCCCTCCCTACCCTGCCCTCCCTTCACCCCCGAAAAGGCAGCCCCTCCCCCACAAATCGTCAGTTCGTTTGTCATCCCCTGTGTCACACGCCGCCCTCCGAGGAGGAAAGCGAAGTGAAATTAGGGTTGAAGCGATTCCAGCTACGGCGACTGACAGTGTACAGCGGCCTCCCCTCACCAACGGTCCCACTTATGGTCAATCGGGGTCTGAAAATATTTATGGAAAATTCTGGAAATGAGGTCTTTCTGCATAAACCGGGTCAACCTTGTTTGAGTGAGTGATATGTTCCCTTTCAGCTGCACAGGGTTATGTGGGCCCCGGGCCTGTCGCCGGCAGCATAAAGGCAGTCGGCAGCGGGAAACCCAGGACACCGCAGGGTACAGACACTCTGGGCACTTCAGAGACACCAGGCACCGTTATTGTGCCAGAGGATTGTGGGAAGAAACCCCGATGACAAAGGAGAACCTGCGGACTCCCAGTGCCAGAGGGTGAACGGAGCTGGTCAGTGACTCAGCGGACCCTCCTGCTTGTTCTTTCTGTTTCAGTAAAACTTCGAAATATCTACTGAGATACTTTCTAAAATATAAGCAAGTCATGACGAGCTGGGGAAACAGCCTATCCAGGGAACTCTGTAAGCAAAGAGTTTTATTGGACCGAAATAACTGCATCCTCAGTCTCCTCTGAGAAGGAGGAGGAGAGCACAGTGTCGTTTGTGGGAGAAAAATCTTTAAGATGGATGCTTTTAAACAGCTAATTGCATCTTGCTGAAAATGCTTCTCCAAGGCCACAGTGTTAGGACACAATTAGCGGGATGTTAGGGTTTTGGCATTAATAGCAGCCCTGGATGCCGTGCTGAAGGCTGCATTTTTTCCAACGTCAGCACCCAAAGCTCGTCTCTCAGTCAGAAACTCAGTCTCACCTGCCCGCCTGCTTCGACACTCATCATTTTAGACAAGGAGTCAAAATCATTTATTTACAGCTTTATATAACAGAAAACAATAAATAACATGCTTCTGCTTTCCTGTGAGGGCCTTTTATGTCCACATGGGGCAGTAGTAGTGCAACTATTAAACAGAATTGTTCAGAAGATCTGGAAAGGCTGTGACCCCCTTGGTAGCATGTGTCCAACTCTTCATCTCCAGAAATATAGCATCGACACATGAAGCATTCAGGCATGTTCTTCAGGGTGATGCTGATGTACTGGGGAAGACACTTCTCACCCAGTGTTTGCTGATGTAATTGGGTGCTCTGCCACTGTGTCAATGAACGTGGAGATTATTTAATATTGGTCTCCAGCCCAGAGTTCTGTGATTGCAGCTAAGTGCTGAGGACGGTCTGCTGGTGCCTGTGGGCCCATGGGCACCACGTCATAACAGGTTGGCAGGAACATTTAGTCCTGAAAGTTCAGCAAGAGCACATCAGCCTGCTTGTGCCGTGATAGTAATTACTATTTATGCCATTTATTGTGTCTTAGAAGATCAGTAGAGGGCCTTGACAAACAGAGTCGTTTATTAGTGTCTAAAAGAGCATGTGCTTATTGTGCTTTAATGCTGACATACGAAGATCGAAAGCGGTGGATTTCTGAGAAATAGGAACATCATGTCCTGCTAGTGATTCTCTGAAAACCAGCTGCTGTGACAGAGCAAACTGCTTTTTATAGCCAAAACAATTATTCCTAATGTACACATACACAGCAGCGAAAGAGCAGTGACTGTGCTGCATGGAGCCATGAGGAGCTGAACTCCAGCTACAGGGGTATCAAAAGGTCAGAGGTCACAAATGCCTGGAATCTAAGAGAAAAAAAGCGGGTGTGATCCCGGGCCCGGAGACTTGGCCCTGAAAGGCCACGCGCAATCCGGAAAGGTCTGCGGCCGCTCTCTGACCGGAAAGGCGACCCACGTGAGGCCGAGGCAGGCGGGCGTCCCCAGAACCACCACGGTCTGGTCACTGCATGCACTAGGTGTGCTGGTTTAATTGGATTGATTTAAATATGGTAAAGGTCAGGGTTAATGGCAATGTCAACAAGCAGCACACCTCAGAGCGCCCTTCGACGTAAATGCTGTCAGACGCAGGAAATCCTGAAAGCTTTTTATATACCTTTGGTCAACTCTGTTCCCTCTTAATGTTTGACTGTTATTTATTTATATATTGGTCTTGATTAAAAAAGACATCATCTCAGCCAAGAGGGTGCCCCCTGTGGGTGCTGCCTTGGGCTCATTATGGAGCAGCACCGGCGGGGTGTGACATCACTTCCCCATTCGGTCAGAAGAGCGCCCCCTGTGGGTGCTGCATTGGGCTCATGGAGCAGCTTTG
>JAODKE010000001.1:9479924-9491867 GCA_026779605.1 Mormyrus hasselquistii
GTTTATTTCCTGGTTTTTTTGGCAATGTGACTTCCCCCCCCCCCCCCCCCAGTATGAGATAAAGAGGCAGAGGAGGACTGACATGAGTAGCTAGGAGGGAAAAAATAATTCTTTCTTCCTGTGGATGAAAGCAATTTAATTATTGATTATTGATTCTGAAAACCACCTTATTTTCCTTTAAATGTCAGTATGACTGCAGAATGAATTTTCACATTTATCTTTCAAATAAAATAAACCTGGATGGAAACATGAGAATATGCTTTAAATGACATTTATGAAAGGAATATTTATCGAAGCCTAGTGAGAGGGAGCAGCCGTTCGCCTGACCCAGAAGGAGTGGAAAAGTGGGATGACTAGGAGACAGTGAGGCCAGGGAGATCTGGGCTGCTTCCCACAGGGATTTTGGATGTCCAGAATGGAACCGCATGGAGCCCACATGGGTTCAGAAGAAACTTCCAGAAGCAGACCCTGTCACTTCTAGGGTTGAATACTGCAGGAGATACTTAACCGTTTGCCAATGCCACGGGGGCCCACGATTCTGGGCCCGGTCCCTCACTGATGCCACGGGAGCCCACAATTCTAGGCCTGACCCCACACCAGCTGCTTGAGGGCCCACAATTTTGGACCCAACCCCTCACTGATGCCGTGGGGGCCCACAATTCTGGGTGAGACCCCCACCTTCACCGATATCAGAAGGAGTCCATGTTTCGGGCTCACTGCCCCACTGTAGTGCAGGTCGGCCAGCCATTGATGCACATTTCACTGCGGTAATTATTTACCCTGGGAATGTTAAACATCCTGGGGCTATACTTTAACACAGATCATAAATCTGGCACTTACACCTAATACACACACACACGGACACACACAGAAAGAAGTGTAACATTCCCACTTAATAGTCACAATGTCCCTTTAGAGGCTGAATGGATTTCTTAAGGGGAGACCCCTAGAAAAAGGAAAGGAGGGGGCAGGGCAGAGCCGGGCTAATTAAAACACGGTAAAGTGCATTCTGGGATGCCCTTCTCCTTCAAGTCTACAAACCCGTCTTTCAAACCCAGAACAACACTTCTCATTCACTGGTACAGTTTCACTGACACCAGCTCACTAATTCAGTTTCACTGGTAGCTGTTAACTGGGACACTGTTGATGATACTTACTCCACTGCTACTGCACCCACTCACGGTTTCATTGGTTCAGTTTCACTGGCACTATACCTGCAAATGTTGCACTTCATTCTTGACAAGCTGCAATGATCTCACCCTGGCCACAGTTATCAAATGTGGCCCCACAGCAACTATCTGTTCAGCTCTGTTGCTCTTTAAAAACATCTCGCAAAACCAAGGTTTGCTTGTTTGGAATCGGTCATAGAACAGCGTGTTATAAAAATGAACGCTTCGCTTTGATTTTCCAGCGTATCCGAGACGCAGGCGGGAAGGCAGAAAGGCACGGAGGCAGTGGTCCGATTCATTAATGTTCCTGCAATATGAATCCCACCCTTGCAGATAAGAGTTCGTGCAAACAGACACCCAGTGTTTAAAAAAACAGGAGAAAGAGTCACGTACAGCAGATGCTTTTGCACTACAGTATTGCTGAGTGCTGATTAACAGCCCCCACGCAGTGGCACTGCACACGGCCTTCCTGGACCAGGGTCATGTCATTCCTGCATGTTTTCTAGGTGTCAGCGATAGTTTTATCTCTGCCCCCAGGTCACAGAGCAGCAAAGAAGTTTCCACTGTCATATCCATAAGAGTTTCTGTTCTGATAAATTTTCCATCGTAAAATTTCACCACCACTGAATTTTGAAGTGTCAGACGGATGACAAACTATTTTCTGCTGTGATGCAGTAACATTACTAGTGGAATTATGACCGAGTTTATTGCGAAAATACCAACTGGCCCACAATGTGTCCTACTTAACTCTGGGTCTAAGTTAAACTTTATCTTCAGTTCTTAGGAAATTGCTCCAATGATCCACCACTTTTTAAACTGGTGAGAATATCCATGCAGGCTAAGGGTCAGTATGCTTTACTGTGTAATAATCCAGAATTCGCATTTCCAAAAGCACTGCTCTTTGCAACAGAATCTGAGTTTTTACCAAGCGCATGATCGCATGAAAATTTTATGTTGTGTGTCATTTCCACAATGTATCAGGTCCACTTCCCGTCTTTTACCTAGTGCCTAGCTGTGTGATTGGTGTATTTGCTCTTAGCAGTGCTGCTTTTTCGACGCTCTGGGGGCTTTACAGCCGCTAAAATGGCACTCCAGCGGCCTGGGGGGTGTCGGCCCCCGGAAACACACACCGTGAGGAGCCAAAATAGGAAGGAATTAGGGGAACATAGCCAGGAAGCCAGAGGGTTCGGGAGATGATATTCTGACTAATAAAAGGAATGAATAAAATGTTTATGGCTGTTATCAAATCCACTGCAGAACCGGAAGACGCTGCTTGCTGGACAAGACCCAGCTTGCAGGAACGGGGCGAGCGGCCCACTCCAGATCCCAGCAGACACACAACACTGTCTTGGTTGGACTCCCAGTGCCAGTGCTCCGTCCGTCACTTCGCCACCCTATCACTGCTGCCCGCCCCTCCCCCAACCCAGAGACTCTGTAGGTGCCTCTACTGAGCACCATAATGGGAATCGTGCACACTCAGTCACAGAGTCGCCGACATCGCGCACACTCAGCCACAGAGTCGCCGGCATCGTGCACACTCAGTCACAGAGTCGCCGGCATCGTGCACACTCAGTCACAGAGTCGCAGGCATCGTGCACACTCAGCACGGCCATGCCAGCTCTCACAGAGTTGCCGACATCAGGCACACTCAATCACAAACTTGCCTGCATCATGCACACCCTGTCACAGAGTCGCCGGCATCGTGCACACGGCATTCCCACAGGCCCCTCCCCGGGATGGCGAGCGCTAAGGTACCCCAGGAGGCCGGTGCTGGAGTGCTGCATGCTGGAGCGTTTCTGCTGACCATCGACTGGCCCTTTGCAGGGTGGCTGTGAGGTGGAGGTCAGTATTCATTACACCAGCGCCTACCCCCCCACTCACTCACAGCCGCTCACCACAGTGGGGCATCACCCGAACTCTCAGGGGACCAGGGGATGCGGGGACATGGAGACTGGTGAACGGGGGGCCTAGGAATGTAGGGACTCTTCAGTCTCACTGAAGACCCTATTCTGAGGTGACACCACCACATGGATGCAAACTCACACACACGGACCTGTACTCATATCTTTGTGGGGACCGTCCATTCATTTCTATGGGAAAAACCCTAATTCCAACAATGACAACCCCTACTTAACTATAAGTAATAGAATGCAAGGCTTCTGGCATTTATATTATTATATTATAATAACATTGAGGTTTATATTGTGGGGGCTGAAAAACTGCACACACACACACACACACACACATTGCAGCCCACGTCATGGGAAAGTACTCTGTCATAATGAGTCTCTTCACTCTCTCATAAGATGGAAAATGTTGCTTCACTGGGGCTGACCCAGCCACGCATGGGGGGGAGGGGGGGCCGCGTATCGGGTAGTGGGGGGGACAGCGGGTGTCGTCCGAGGCAGTGGAAACTCTTCCCTCACCGGCATCAATGTTGCATGGGTGCCGCTGCAGTGAAAACGACACCGGGCCGAGTATTGCGTGCTGTTATCGGAGGAGGTGCTCGGGGCTGCCGGCGCATGGCAGCATTGTTGCTGAGCGCAGGATGACGAAAGGCCCACTCTATTATTCATGGGGGATACGCGACAAAGACAGGCTGTGTTCAGAGGGCCCAGCGTGGGGTCGCGTGGTGGGGTGCAGCCTCGCCGATGGACAGAGCGTGGGGTCGCGTGGAGGGGTGCAGCCTCGCCGATGGACAGAGCGTGGGGTGGCATGGTGGGGTGCAGCCTCGCCGATGGACAGAGCGTGGGGTCGCGTGGTGGGGTGCAGCCTCGCCGATGGACAGGCGGTGTAGAGCCCAGCTGCCCTGTATGCATGTTTAGGCTGTGGGTGTGGGGGGGCAGCCCCACCTCATGTGCATAACTGCCCCAATTAGTCTCTGCGTCCTCAGTCTTTACTGGTTTCCATGTGATTCCCCAAACTGCTGTCCCATGCTTTCTGTCCCACTAGCCCACCATATGTGTGAGTCTTTTCTGACACACAGCCGGACGACTACGTTTTTTTTCCCGGGGGGGAGCTTAAATTTTGACACACTTGTCCTGCGACCTTCTTTTCTTGTCAGTAGTTGCCCCCGATCTAAAGCAGAGGCAGTGGAGCTGTTAGCCCTCCCCCTGGGGCATTTATTCACGTGAGTGCGGCAGTGTCACTGGGATGTGGAAAAGTAGAGGGATGTGTACAGTAGACCCTATACAACAATAGATGTGCAACCTTTAATCAAAACGGTCACTCTGTCCCCTGTCACATTGACCTTCATCTCCCAGTGACATCAGCGGCTCATTTTCACTGCCCATTGGTCTCCTAATCCACTCCTGAGTCCAGCCTTCAGGAGATTAAAGGGGATGCAGATGGGACAGGTGATCCGATGGCATATGCAATGACTAAAATCCGATGTCACGCCACAGCGCTATCAAGTGAGAATGGGAAGTCTGACTAGCCCATTATATTACTGGATGTGATTGAACCCATTGCCCTAGATCACAAGATTCACAATTCAAGATTCCTTTATTTGTCATTTACATAGTTATACTAACATGTAGTGAAATGTACACCTGGTCACTCCAACGACTGAAAATAAATATAGAAAATATATAAGATATACAGTGTGCATATGTTTAAGTAATAGTATAGCGTACTATACAGTGTGTGTATATTTTAAGCACAGTAATCAGTGTATATTAAAGTGCAGTGTCCGATTGTGTACAGTAGTGTGCTGAACCATAGTGTCAGCAGATAGTTCCACATTTTAAGTTTCAGTTCATATTATGGGATATTGTTAAAAGCTGTGGTGGCATGTCCTGGTTAAGAAGTGTTATGTGCTGGGTCTCTCTTTCGTTCATAATATTTCTGAGACGTTTGCCTGTTTTCAACATTCAAAACAGTTACTGGGGTGAGGCGAGTCTCTGACGATCCTGGTTCCTGCATTTCCTCATGTCGATGCCCTGTAGAGGAGGGATAGCCGATCTGGCGCAGCATTCTGCCGCACGGATCGCTCTCCGCGGGGTTTTGTGGTGCTGCGCACAGCTGTTCCCGAACCAGAATATGATGTTCTGTGTCAGTATGCAGTTCACAGCACCAGAGTGAAAGGTCTTTAGGATTGCTGGAGCAACCACAAACCTCCTCAGCTGTCTGCATTGGTAGAGATGCTGCCTGGCCTTTTTGGACTGGGTTTTTATATGTCCATGCTGCTCACCGTCTCCGCTGCCGTCCCGTCGGTGTCGAGGGGGGTGCGGGGCTGCTGCTGTCTCCTGTCTCCTGTCCACCAGCAGCTCCTTAGTTTTACTGACATTCAGTTGGAGGCAGTTTCCCTGACACCATGACGCAGCAAACTTTACGATGGCGTTGGAGCTCTGTGTGGCCACGCAGTCATGGGTGTAGAGGGCACAGAGCAAAGGGCTGAGTACATAATCTTGTGCAGCTCCTGTATCGAGTGTGATAGTGTTGGAAAAACACCTACCCATTGTTACCACCTGTGAGGAAGCCAAGGAGCGAGGCTCAGTGCTGGCTGTGTAGGTCCCTCAGCTTGGTGATCAGTCTGTGGGGGACTATTGTGCTGTAAGGTGAACTGTGATCAAGTAACAGCAATCTCACATAGTTCCTGTTTTACATGTCCCTGTGGCTGAGGGTGGTGTACAGGACCTGATAGATGGCATACTCTGTTGATCAGTAAGCGAATTCGAGTGGATCAGTGGAGCTGGGAATAGAGGAGGAGACAAAGTTTTTGATGAGTGTCCCAAGTACCTTCATGACTACCGGTGTCAATGCAACAGTCGGGTAGTCATTCAGATAAGAGGGCTTGTTCTTTGGTATAGAGACATTGGTGGATCTTTTGAAGCAGATGGGAACCACAGATTCGTTGAAGATAGAGGTGAGGTGCCTCATCTGCTGCAGCACCCTGCGCACGGCATGCCCCGCAATGGTGATCACACTCTCATCCCTGGTGTCACTGCACTCCATGAGTAAACTATATCCAACACTGGCTGTGTGGCAAGTGTTAGCACAGTTAGCCTCAAAATGGGTGTAAAATACATTGGGTGTGCTCATGAATGCAGTTGCCATTCATAGTCACAGTGGATTTGTGTTTAATGTCGGTGATAGTGCGCAGTTCATACCACATGTGGAGTGTGCCATCATGGTGGAAGTGCGATTCACAGTGCTCCCGGTGCAGACGTTTTGTGTCCTTAACAACGCGCCGTACTCCATATGAAACCGCTTGACAGCCAGCATGCTAAAAAAGCTAACGCTGTGTTCCATTTAAACTTCTAACTCTGAAATGCAGAGTTCCTAGTCGGAAATTTGAACTGGAATGCCCCTTGAAATTGAAATTCCCGCTCTGAACGTCAAATGGAATCTACACAACCCCAAGCTCAGCATTTAAAATGGCTACACCCTTTATCAACAGAAATAAAGACTGTAGTTTTATACTGTTTATTAGCTTACTTATGTCTTATTTGTAGCTCATTAAATCGGTCGTACACACAGTACTGTCCAGTATCTGTGGACATGTTGCTATGGTGTGATTATGCGCAAAATACCACATAATGTGTTGTTATCAAATGATATTTCTAACGATAGCTAATAATTAACCTGGTTAGAACAGGGGCCTGTTTAAGAAAGCATGATTTCTTGCTCATCTGGACAATTTGTTGGATTTAAAGTAGTCTGGGATAAATGTAAGTGAACTAAGATAAAGGCCATTTAAACTGGGGTAAATTAAATCCAACACGTTATTTGGCTAAGCAAGAAATCTTGCTTTTTGAAACAATTTCCTGTTAAATGACTTTTCAACTTGCTGTATTGGAACATGGTTAACTGTGTAACTTCATTCCCAGTGCCAGCCTCCGACCTCCAGAGGTGGCAATTTCAGGTCCAGAAAGTAAAAATCCATACCATGATTTTGTTTCAACCAACCAGTTCAATACTGCAACTCTTTATGCTCAACTGGTTGGTTGAAAGTAAATCATGGTCTGGATTTTTACTTTCTGGATCTGAAATTGCCGCCTCTGCTGAACTCCAAGGTGAATGGAACACAACATATCTGCTAATTCCGCAAACTCATCGATGTTGTCTGAACATGACCGGAACATGTCCCAGTCTAAATTGTCAAACCGCATCTTGTAGTGTGGCTGCTGATTGGACAGATCAGCACTTTACCTCCCTTGTCGCCGGAGCTTCCCTGAAAAACTTTTGTTTAAATTCCAGCATGAGGAATTTGCATTGTAGTCTGACCTCCCAAACACCGGTTGTGAAAGAGCTTTATAGCCCTGCTTGTACAGGGTGTAACAATTGTGCAGAATGCCGGCTCCCCTGGTTTGACATGTCACCATGTCACATGCTGGTAAAGGTTCAGTATAACGTGCCTGAGGTTTGCCTTGTTTAATTCCCCCGCCACCGTGAGCGCTGCGTCCAGGTGTATGTTCTGAGTCGCACTGAGCATGTCGTGCAGTTCAGACAAAGCCGTACTCGTGTCTGCATGAGGTGGGATGTAGACCGCCATGGTGATGACTGAGGTGAACTCTCAAGGTGGGTAAAATGGAGGATACTTGATAGTCATGTGTTCCAGATGTGGCAAACAGGAGTGGGAGAGAATTGAAATGCTCTTCGCAGTACACCAGTTGAAGCTAATCGTTATTTGTTTGCATCTGCTGTTTTGTTCATGGGGAACACGGAGAAAGAAATCGAAGGAGTCACCACCTGATCTGGAACTTCGGGGGTCAGCCATGTCTCAGTGAAACAGAGAATGTTACAATCCCTCACGTCGCATTGAAATCTTGCTCTGAGATCATCCAGCTTGTTT
Source organism: Mormyrus hasselquistii (assembly GCA_026779605.1). Taxonomy (NCBI): domain Eukaryota; kingdom Metazoa; phylum Chordata; class Actinopteri; order Osteoglossiformes; family Mormyridae; genus Mormyrus; species Mormyrus hasselquistii. The sequence continues at coordinate 9,487,890 of JAODKE010000001.1, forward strand.
TGCAGTGACTGAACATTAGGAAGTAGTATACTGAGCAGTGGTGCTCAGTGGGCTGAACTGGGCCAGGTTCACCTGTTGCAGAACATGGACCAGGTCTTGCCATGAAATGTGGGAAAGCCATGATATATGAAATCTCAGCCTCCCTTTGTTTCACATGAATGACATGAACTGAATGAATAATCCTAGTTTTAACATCACGCTTTCAACCAAGACCTGGAAAGACCTGGTACTCTCTCATGGGCCCGACAGCTACTCACGTTCGTCTGAAATTGGGCCATAGAAACGCGACTGGTCCCTGCACAGCCAAGCCGAATATGCACAAGTGGAAATCGCTGCCAAGATCATTCCAGAAAATAGCTAGCATGAAGCTCCAGTCAGAAGGGGCTGTCCAAGGACCAGACAAGGAAAAACAATAACATTATTGAAATTAACAGCCTACCAAGTCAATATGATCCCAGTGCGTTTACATTCAGAATCCATTGTCAGATTGTGCTTATGATGGATTGAACTGAGACCAAGGACTGCTTGAGAGGTCAAAGGTCAATCCCCCACCCCCACCTTCACGACATAATGACTGTAGTTACAACCCCCCCATTGCCGTGGCGAGGACCAGTTCCTAATAAAGAGACAGTACAATGGGACGGCATTCACGACAACCCTCAGAATTCTGTCATCGCTCACACACACGCATGCACACACATGGCCATACACAAGGGCTTCTGTAACCCTGCCGGACACCACAGGCTGAAGATTCATAACTCAGTCTGTTATAAATGGGCTTTGGGCACAGTGTGGGGGCGCTGCTGTAATTGGATTGTTAATAATTCAGCAGGGCCTTCTTGTAGGGGTGTAAAAACAAACAGACAGTTCGATTTGCCGCACTTTCATCCAGCGACAGGGCTCGACACTGCCGGCGCTCAGCTGGCGCTATGCTGTCAAACCCCAGTGTCTCTCAGTTAATATTTTAGCGGTTTTTCCATGACACTCATAACATTATGGAGTAAAGCAGCACCTGAATGAATGGGTATACTGCCTTATCACACATGCATATACACATACATGCATGCACAGATTAGATATCCATATCATTCTATGGGCATAACTCTAAACCTTCCAATGATAGCTTGAACCCCAACCCTAATCTTAAGCACAAGTAACCAAACAAAATACAAGACTTTTGGCATTTTTATTTTTTTGACTGCAGTCACAGACTTTTATAAAATTGAGGTTTACATTGTGGGGACTACAACGAAGTAACAAACTTTACCACATTGTGGCACATTTGATCCCCATATGTGGTGAATACACACGCACATTAACACTGGTCTGACTGAGCCTTAATTGTATGTGACTAATCCAGTATTAACATCTGGATTAGTGTTGATCTGATGTCCCACGGCACAGCCAACTCTGTGGGAGTCCTGAGACCAGCTAGGCTGCGTACTGGGCTGAGTACTCAGGAAGCAAACTGGCCTGCATGCTTGACCATGTATCAGGCTGTGTACTGAGGTGCATACTGGGCTGTGTACTGGGCTGCATACTGGGCTATGTAACAGGCTGTGTACTGGGTTGCATACTGGGCTGTGTAAACTCACAGAAAAAAAGAAAAAATGTGTACATTTGTTTCTCACTGCAGAAGAACCCTTGTAATTATACCTTTTAAGGTACAGAAATGGACTCTGAGGAACATCCCAAAGGTACAAGCAGCATTAAAGGTTACCTACAGTTAAGGGTACAATTGGCAGACCCTGGAGGGTACAGCCCCAGTGACAAGCAAAGGTACAAGTTTTTACCCTTTATTTCTGAGAGTGTACAGGCCTATAGACTATAGCCTAAGGTTAAAGGTCAGGGTCAGTGACCCCGTTCTATGTCTAAGAAACAGATGATTTGCTTTTCTCATAGTAACAAGCCTTCGTAAAATATAAATCACGTGTCTAAGCTGGTTCATTTGCCTTGAGGCGGAAGGTGGAACTGAGTGTGAATGTTCATGTTAAATTATATCTGCTCCCTCTTCATTGGCTATGTACCATTAGCCAAGGGATTTGTGGATAGAAACAAGGTCACGGATGTTCACTCCTCTTTGTAATGACGCCGTCACAATGATCTCTGCAGCTGTCATGCACATCATGAAAACAGCAGTGCCTTCTTCTGAAGCAGTGGTGCCCGACATTTTTATAGTGAGTGCTACTTTCACAAAGAAAATACCCTGGATAGCTACTGAATTGTGACAGTATACTTTGCCGCCGACTGGGGGGGCAGGGCCCGTGGTATGTTTTGCCAATCACGATCGACCTGGAAACACTCCGCGATCGACCAGTCAATCAGCCATTTGGGCTTCCCTGCTCTAGAGAGACGTGAGGATTGAACTGATATTTCTGATGGCTTAATTGACACAGTCTGACATTTGTACCACAGTTAATGGTCACGTGGGCATTTTAAGCTGCACGGTGCCACCGCAGCACAAATTACAGCATTCTATGCTGGAGATACAGCAGATAGATCACACCTCAGTAGTCATACTAATAACACGTTCTTCAACTTTAACTGAAATGGAAAAGTAGGTTCATGTGTAAATAAGTTTCTGTCCTACTTAGTGAGACATCAGCCTGGGATTACCAGCCCCACGATGCCAGCTGGCCGTGAATATGAGTAAATTTTTAATGAGTGCCACAGTTCTGCTCGACATACTCTAATAAATGAAGCCAAGCCCCTCGATCTGTCCTCATTTAAGACCCAGAATGGCTTTCGAATTTGAGAGCTGGCTGTTCACTTTGAAAAAAATGAAAAATAGATGATTGCTGTTTTTTAAAGATTTGGCATGGTCTGATACAATACATAATTCTGGGACATTGAATGATAATGTTTTAAAAGGCGTAGACAACATCGATGGTATCAGTCATCCTTGTGAAAAATCACAGGTATGTTTTTACTTTCCTGCACTTTTAAGTGCGTGGTCTGGTTCTTTGAAAGCCCAGGGATGATGTTATTTGCTGTTGTGGATATAGGGGGTGGAGCCTGGAGATGGAGCATGAGTCACATGACCATAGCAGATCGAATTTGGGCGTGTGCAGAAAGGTGGCCATGTCTTTCACAGTCATGTCAGACATTTTTTCTTCTTTAACTAAATCAACAAGTTAAAATATACAACACAGGGTTTATCTTATAAACACTCTTGTTTGTGTGATTTGCTTCAGATGCTTACCAGAATAATTCCTGGGAAAGTAACCCCTAACACAGTGTAATCTACCCATAAATCACATGATGTGGCCAAATTTATCAGGAAAGAGCTGCTATGGAGATCAGCTGCGGTAATGCGCTCCATGACCGATGTGTACGAGTCCCCCATCCGGGCAGAAAAAACGCCTCCGGTCACGTGTAAAAAAAAAAGCCATGTCCATCTATGGCTCTGGAGAAGCCAAGGACAGATGCGTTCTGGAGAGTTCCGAAGAAGGTGCGGGTGGGCGTCTCAAGGTGTCACATGCCCCCGTACGCCGGGTGAGCGGCCCAGCAGGGCCTGCACTTAGAGAGGCTGCTGTAAACATAGCAGGGGGATGCCCGCACTTGGAAATGTCAGCAGCGTATTTATAGAGCCTGCGCTATACATTGTAAGGCCAGCACGAGTATTTTTAGAAACTCCCTGTCACACGAAGTGGGGTGCCCGGTCAGAGCTTTAGAGGACCGCAGGATGGTTTCATCTGCACGTAAGAGTAAGCCTCGCAAAAGTAAAAGCCCCGCCGCACTAGGGACAGAGTAAGGGAGCGCTACCATGATGGTTGCCATGGTGACACCCCTGTCCTTCGCTGTTCTGGATTGAAAAGACGGAATTAATAGTAATTAAGTAGCAGAATCATGGCGATCGTGGCACTCATAACGCCAAAATTGATGCCCAGAAGGTTTTCTCCATTCTCAAAAAGAAAAGCAGAAAAGCATCGCAACTTAACATCATAGCTAGCCTGTTCAGAGCCAAACGCCAAACGC
>JAODKE010000001.1:9502021-9515866 GCA_026779605.1 Mormyrus hasselquistii
GCCAGCTGTAGTGTGAGGCTGGTGGGGGGGGTGGGGGGAGCGGGGGGGGGGGGGGGGGGGGGGCCAAGTGTGGTGGGTTGTATGCCTTGATTACTCCCACCTACCTTAGACTAAACCATAACGAGTCCACCATGGCCGCTGTCAGTCTGGGCGCTACATCAGGATCACGCTCACGCTCACGCTTTGCCACACCATCACAACCCACAAGTGAGGCAGGAATCCCACACTGCTCTGCATCCTTCGACCCTTCCACCCTATCACGAGCGAGTGAGTCCGGCCGGATCAGACATGGTGACCCAGAATAGCCGTTGACGTCATGAGATGGGACATGACAGATATGCCCCGGCACAGGGGTCAGGGAGGGAATAAAGGACACAGGAGAGCCAGGGCCTGGAACCAACCCTGCACCCCAGGCCCACATACACCCATAAACTCCTACAGGAACTGCATACTTTCCCACAATGCATTTAGGCAGCTGCATGTCATCTAGTTTGAATAAAACTTCAGCAATTCAGATTGGGCCCTGATCACTCTATAGTCCACACTCCTGGACCCTGATCACTCTATATCCACACTTCTATGCATTCACTCCACAGCCCACACTCATGGCCCCTGCTCACCCTCTTCACCATTTACCTCTGGCCACCCCCATCAAATTGTGATGGACGTTGCCAGTGCTGCTGACAGGAGGCGTGACCGATCCCATCACTTTTTTGGCTTCAAACCACCCACCTGCTGCCCCCCCCACAAACCCCCTCACAAGGGCCAGCTTGATGGCCATGGTGTGTAACCTGACACTGGATATCCCCACCCCAAATGTCACATGTGAGGCGTGTGCTGGAGGGGACAATGCAAGGAGTAAGGTTTCCATCAGAACTTCTCACCTGGCAAACTTAGCTCTGACTCACTTGGGGAGTTTCTGACACTCTGATGCACGGGGAGATTCCACGCTCGACTGGCAGCTCTCAGAAGCTCACTCTTTCCATTCTTGAGCTCCTAGGACTTTCCAACATCCACGTTGAAGCTCTTGATTGGCTACAGGGGTTAAGCCATTCACACAACTTGGAGTTGTTTGATTTGAGAATTTGGTAACATAATCAGGAAACTTGGAGGCAACTGATTGGAAACAGGGGAGAGAATATACTATAGACGTAGAAGGATTTTATTGCCGTAAGACAACCTGGAGGCTGCTGATTCGCTAGGGAGGTTAAACAACTTGGAAGCTTTTGATTGGTCTAAGAGTTCAGAAGGCTACAGATAGGTCTACCACTGTTTAATCCCTACACATTGGTTCTAATATATCTACTGTCTTTCTTCACTAAGGTCCTAAAAAATGTTCACCTTTGGGCCCATTAAGGGAACACCGTCCCAGTTATCAATGACTTAGTCCTTAACCCTCAGAGCGTGGTAAACAAATTGGCCAAGCGCTTTCCTCTGCCTCAGAGCTGAAGCCTACATTGTATCTTATCTGCCATTATTTACATGTGACTTGCAAAAAAATGAGCTCCTGGTGTTCCGTTGTTATCTTACAGTCTGGCGACCCAGGCCCATCTTAACGACATACAGACGGACGTGACAAAGTACTGATGCTACATCAGCCCATGAGCCCTCTTCTAATGAGCATTAACTAATTAGGCGGATCCTGGTCCCAGTGCTAATGAGCTGAGGAACTGGAAGATAAGAGGAACACAATGCCTGCAAGGATGGCTGCCAGATGATTGGATCAGCTCAGACTGCTCCATGGTTACTCATGAGGCGGCAGCCCTGAACATGGCCAGGGCTGTTACAATAGACCTGGTAATCAATCACAGAGAAGGGCATCAAGTGAAACACATTACAACAGACCTGATAATCAATCACAGAGAACAGCATCACGAGAAACACATTACAACAGACCTGATAATCAATCACAGAGAAGGGCATCACGAGAAACACTGTTCTAGTAACAATATGAGGAAAACAGAAATCAAATTCCTATAGGTTCACCCATGGCGGTGTTAGTACTTGGGTGACAGAGAGAAAGCAAAGCAGGAAAATATTTGCAGTCACTCAGTAGCGGGTACAGCAGCTATGAGGTCTCCGTACAGGCGTGACCATCTGGCAGAACCGTGGGGCGTCACAGAGCCAGAAACACGCATGTACACATGAATGTCAGCTGTGATTGCCAGGACCTGAATGAGGTTTAATAAGCTGCTGTAGTGCAGAGTTGAAGCAGCATAAAGTGTCTGTGTGTATGTCTGTCTGTTGTATCAGTGGTTTTCTGTGACTGGTGTATCTAAAATGTCTCCCTTCCAAATTTATACATTCTTTTAAATTAATGGTGTCCCACAATCCCCCCCCCCTCCACCCCTCCATGCATCACACCTACCCTCCCTTTTCCTGTCCCACCTGGAGGTCGGCCCGACTTAAGCTATTTACCCCCCTCAGGGTTGAGTTGTGACCTGGACCCAATATTTTTAGGTAATGCCCTTTAAGTAAGGTCATGATTTCTGACAGGTGGGGCACCGTCTAAGGTCTGCACCGTCCTACTTCGGGCTCTGCCGGTTCGGCTTGCTTAGTGGGGTCCTTGCCCATCATTGGGGTGGCTAATTCAGTGCCCGTGCTTATACTCCTCAATGAATGGGCAGAAGTTCTTAAAAAAATCAATGTGTCCTATACTTATTTGTGCAGAACACCCCCAAAGTATGCTAAAGCGGAATAAATAAAATTAATTAATAGTCAGGAAGTAGCCTTTGAGTTCCTTGGTGTTACAGATGACAGTTAGCACATTTTATAGAACCTGTGAAATGTATATACACTTTGACAGTCATTTATATCACAGGCAGAGTGTGATAAAGTCATTGGTGCCTGAAACATGTAGATCCACTAAAAGGCCATCTCAGCATCTATAAGTCCCAGGCTGCTCATTCCGGCACAGAGCAGGGGATTATGGGATTATAGCGTAAAAAAGCAGAATGTAGCCCCTCATCAGGAAGACTTAGACAGACAGGCCTTGGTAGTGCATGACTTTGACATGTAGGAAACAGTTTTGCTCAGAATTATAAACTGTAACAATAAGTTTTATTTGCAGGGGGGTGGGCAGTAATGCACAAACTGTCTGCAGAATCAAGTAGATCCATTAAACTTTATAAACGAAAATGTTCAGAAGGGGAGATACAGAGGTCCTCTCAGGTCATATTAGGCTTCTAGTACCAGCGAGTCTCAAGACAATGCTGGCCAATCATTGGCCGGTGTCAGTCAATCACCAGAGAGAGTTGGCTGACCAATTACAAGACGGACAATCAAAGAATGATATTAGCCATCTACCCAGGTGCTCTCAGGCCTACCTGCTGGACTAGTACATTTGACCAAGTACATTTAACTCTCTGTGATATTATAATGACCTGTATGTGATGTTATAATGACCTCTTTGTGACAAACAGTTTACTGCACATGTTAATATAAGATACCAAACCAAGCCTTGAACTGCCCCCAGCCAAAACGTGTGTACCAGCTCTCCCTTTGCTATTTCCAGCCAAAACACAGAATTTGATCTTCCAGGAAATTCTTTTATAAAGGCTCTAGTTTGTGTGTGTGAGACATATGTGTACATAGACATATTACTGAGTGGTACTGAGGTCTGACTGGTGCAGTGGTGTGTCACATCAGCTATCCTTGTGTCCCCATCTGTGCTCTGGCTGGCTTGATGTTATTGTTTGCTGTCCCTGTCTGACACCAGGGCAGGAATCTGCCCCCTTCTCTGAGATTCTGTGAGCCTCCTGGAGCATCTATTCTCCCTGGGGATCCTATGTTTTCCCAATCCAGGTTGGGTCTTAACCCACGTTGCGTCCTAAACCAACTCCTTTTCTGCACTATGCTGGTTAAATAATAAGTCTTCCTTTGGATGGCGTTGTCTCTGTATCCAGGCAAGAGCATGGAGCAGGTGTCTCAGAACCTGCCCTGCTGCGTGGTAGCCCTCTTTGAGGTGTTTTTGCCGGGTGTTTTTTTAAGAATATTTGAGTGGAAAAAGGTTATTGTACAAACACAGCATTCAGTTACCTAACACTAAAGTAACTAAATTAATGTTTGACAACCACCAACATTGCTCAGTCCGTAATCAGGGAAAGTAGTCTTTAAAAAGTAAAAATCTTCCCACATCAAACCTGGCCTCTAATTTAAGCCCAGTGTTTATGAACTCTGAATAATATTTTAACTTATACAGATTTTTTCCGCTACAGAGATAATGGTCCCATGGGAGTCAGGGTAGGAATAATAACAGTGTGTTGCCAAACTCGTTACCCATGATTCCCGGCGCACTCCTTGATGTGGCCACATTCTCTGAGACCAGGACGACTGGAAGCCATTTTTAACCCAGAAACTAAATCAGGCTTCCTGTGAAGAGCATTTTTACCTTCTCCCCCTTTAGACTGGCCTTCATGGCCGAGGTGGGGGGTTCTTCAGTCAGTGTGCAAGTGCCTATTTTCAGAGTTCGGGACCATCACTCACCAAGACTCATCTCACTCAGGAAAAACCAGCAAACAAATTTTAACTTCTACCTTTAATTATCATCTGGAACGGATCCAAAGGTGACCAATAAAATGTTAAATTTATCTACAGAAGGTACAGCTCAGGATTTCATGGAGTGATTCGATTACTGAACTATGAATAAATGTCTGAACTATGTATAGATTCGCAGTGATGTTAGTGACTGTAGCGTTGGACCTCGTGGGATCCAGAAAAGCAATCATTCCTCTCACTGTTGTGGAATCCGCCTGTAAAGGGACACAAGTTTCCTTTGGGGGAGGGCAGACTCTACCATCTGCTCAAATCCATCCTGACAGATTCTGGACCAAAGTTAACGGGGGAGAGCTGTGATTTGCCACTTACTCCCCAATTTCACTCAACGGTGTTCACAAGCATGAAGCTCTAGTGAGGGTAAGGGACCAGGGAGCAGATGAAGGGGTGTAATTCAGCACGATTAGAGGCTTATTCCTGCCCGCAGTTTTCGTATCGGAAAGCCCAGCTGGAAAACTGAGACTTTGTGGCTTTAACAGTCGGTGACGTGGTTGTGACAGGTTGCAGAAATGAGGTTATGCATATTCATATTCTACTGGCAGCATTTTCTGTTTGCTTCTGTTTTCAGGGTGAACTCATCTGCAGCATTTAGGCCACGTGTCATTTCAGATGAGATGCTCCAGGGAAGGTCATTCACACCTCTGCCCTGAGGTTTTCGTTTCTGAAAAACAAAGAAAAATACAGAACAAAAAGCAAATAAATAAATACAAAAGGAAACAATATGTTGCAGTAATGTCAAGTTTTGTTTTTTCATAAAACTAAAAATTTTATGTCCTGTGCTCCCTGTCTTACAAGGAAAGTGCATTAGACTGCTTCCATCCATCCATCCATCCATCCATCCATCCATTTTCCCTCTGCTTTTCCTGATGAGGGTTGTGGTGACAGCACACCTCTCTTTTCATGGGTACAGTCATTAGCAAGCTCTGGAAGATCGCCAGATGTTCTGAAGGCAGCTGGGAGACATAATCCTTCCGGCATGTCCTGGGTCCTGCCCCAGAAGCTTCACCCGGAGGGGCGTGCTTGGAACCTCCTCCTTTGGGAGTTGTCCACCATTCTACATTACACTGAAATATAGCACCTCAATAAAGAATAGTTACAGTTTTCCTCTTCTCCTGCATGTTGAGATGGGGGTTACTTGACAGGTAAAGAGGGGAGTGGTGCAAGCCCCCACTCTTCCTACCAGCCCAGGCCACCGCAAAGGCAATAAATGAGTTCAGTCGCTGTGAGAGTAAAATCGCAGTGGTTAATAACTGGCTACCCTGCCAGGAGGGCTGCCGGTCCCACTGAATCATTTCAGCATCATATCCTGTATTATAAATGGGTAAAAATGAACACATCAGCCAAGAGACAAACAAATAATAACAGTAATTGATTTAATGGCCATGGACCCAACAGGGAGTATTCTGTGGCTGTTAGATATGAGGGAGGGGTCAGTGCCCCCATCAGTCACCGTCACCGGGGATCGTTTTAACCCATTTTATGTAAGGATTTCACAGCTCGTTGACCTGCTCCATAACCTCAGCCGCTCTGCCGTTAGATGTTGATAACAGTCACGTTCTTCAACCCAAAACATCTGATTTAGAACTAAATTTGAAACAGTAAAATGTGCATACGGCACAAATTGGGAGCAGACACTGAGGTCATTCCTCCACCTTCCTCTCAGTCTTCCTCTCTGCAGTCGTCCCCCTGCTGTGATTGCACCTAGCAGCCACTGGATAAGCCAATCCTCCACCTTCCTCTCATCGTCATGAGAGAATAACCCAATCCTCAACCTTCCTCTCATTATCCTGAGAGAATAAACCAATCCTTGATTTCCTTCTCATCATCCTGGGAGAATAATCTAATCCTTGACCTTTCTCTCATCATCCTGAGAGAATAAAACCTTCCTTGGCCTTCCTCTCAGTCTCCGTCTCTGCGGTCTTCCATATGCAGTGGCCACGCCTATTTCCAAGGGAAAATAAGCCAACACTTGACCTTCCTGTCAATCTGCCTCACTTCAAAGGTTTGTAGTGTCATATTGACACTGAAACTGGAACGTCATGCTCTGATCTTTGCTTGGTGTAGGGGTGTATCTCATGCTGGGCAGAAATGGGGGGAGGTTAAGCATTCATGTCGATAACAAGCTGACTGTACACGATGTGGCAGGTGGCTAGGAGCTTGTTCTGCCTCCTTAACATTCGGAAAACCTTGGTTCGAAGGGCCAATTCCAAAAGGCTCGCCTACTCACTACAAATGTCTCCCGCATCAAAGAGAATGGGGGTGCTCCATAGATATGGGCAAGAGCGATTCTCACAGCTCAGGAACCACTGGTTCCTAGATAACAGGAGCAAGGTGATTAACATGAGTTATCACACGGCTTAAGCTGCTTTATATTGAAGTAGTTTCCAAAAAAATTATAAAACTGTAAACGAGCATGAAAAAAACATGGTCACGGAAATCCTACAGAATTCCCAAGCTACTGAAATCACATTTAAATGGGTCAGTCTACTCTATTCGTTTCATAAACATGTAAAATGTATTTAATTATGCTGCTTCAATGCATTTCCAGCAAACCTTGCCAAGGTTTTCAATTTCAGACTAGGGTCTGACTGTTTTTTACACCCCGCTCTGCAATGGTTTAGTCCAAATTACTTAACATTATTGACATGGATTCGAGTGTACCATGGAGAATTGAGCCTGTTAAAGTGTGCCAGCTATCCTCGAGTGAAACAATAATTAAATTACTGAGCCGATTAAACTTTGGCTCTCATAGTTCAGAATCTGCTCTTCCTTTTCGCTCTCCGGAGGACAGTTATCCAGGAGTTTTTCCACCACAATAAACCGCTCTGATTGGATACTGAGAGACAAGCAGCTTCAGTGTATTGAAATGCCAAGTAGGCATTAATGTGATGAGGGATCCTGATCTGTGATTCATACCCATCTTGATCTCGCGTGCAGGAACAGACCCTGAAACGTCTGTGGTCCCCCCAGGAAACGAGTTCATAACCTGTCCAAAGGAGCCGTGCCTCTACTCTGCTGTACATCGGGGGATTATTAGATGTTTAAGTACAGTAGTTAATCAGTGAATAGTATTGAAATAAAACAGGGACAAATATGGATCTCTTCAATTTGACATTCCACAATCTGAAAAAGGCTTCCCCTGATCTTCTGACATTTCGAAATTGCAGTAAATTTCTCTGCTCTGTTTCTACACACAGCTGCAGTCTAATGATGACCCAAAAACGCTTGCTTTTGTGTGAGTTTCAGCCTTCGCCTTCATTTCCAGCACTCTGTTGATGCCCCATTTAGTAGACAGCTCGTACTTTGGCCTGAGAGAGACTCACATTGCGAAATGCTGCCTGTCTGCCTGTCTTCAGCTTCAGGGGGCTGTCAGTCCCCTGTTTCATCCCCCAGGCAAAAGGGATTGTACCTACTTCTCTTGTTTTTTTCCAATATTATGGCCATATGCCAAACTTCATGACACAGATGTCCATCATGCTTTCTCCTGTTGTTGGGAAACCATCTTTTATACTCTGTTTGTACCATAGATGAGATATTTGTCAGAGATATATGACTTATAGATTGGCTCTTCTCTTCATTAGGGAGTACAGCGCAACATATCTGTTTTTTCCACATCTATGGGTTTGTATCTGACATTTTAAGATGATGGCATAACCAAGCGGCTGTATCATCATCATGATCATCTTCATCATAATCATCACCATCTTCCTCATCATCATCATCATCTTCTCCTCCATCTTCATCAGCGTGTTTCCGATGACACCACATGCACATGGTCACTCATTTTATGCCAAGTCAACCAGCACCAAGCTGCATGGCAGACCATAATCACGCACCCATGGTGAGCAGACCACCTTGAAGAGGCGGGACTACAGGAAAGCTGCTCCAACCCAAAGCCTCCATTCATGTTGTTAATGATAATGATGTTCTCTCTGCGAGTTCAGAAGGCCTTCACATCGACGGGTCATGGAAAGAAACGCCATGCTAGTTCCAGCCAGCTGCAGAAAATCACAGTATGTGCCAGTAACTTTCCCTGGCGGGTAATGAGCTTTAATCATACCATGGTACCCGCCCCATGACGCAGCCGTGAGTAAGACCTGTGGCTTAACAGCCCACCCCCTAACCGTTCTCCCGTTTGTACAATACTTATAAAATAAGTGCGACAGAGCACACCAGGATGATTCTTGCTGTCACAACACCAGTTTGAAGTTGATTAATGCACGTGCCACATCAATTATTCATGGAATTCCTGGAACAGACAGACCTGTCACTCGTTTGTGTGGGACGTCATGGTAACACAATAGTGCAAGTATTCCGGGGAGAGCCATTCATTTTCCATGCTGAACACAAGGCCCACAAACGGGAAACACATCCTACACTCCAGAGCAGGAAGTGCCCTAGGAGGCAGCTACCATAACGGCTGCTGCGGCTCGCCGAACGCCGCGGCCCTGTGTGTTTGGGTGGGCGACCGGCCCACGCCGGCCCAGCGGGCCACAGTTTTCTCGGCAGCACCCCAGCGCACGCGTCCAGTTTGTTTGGAGCGTGGGAGGTGATGGATGCACTGTGCCAGACCTGCCAGTATTTCAGATTTTTTTTTTACCCGGGAATGGGGGAGTGACGATGGTCTGGAAGACAATGACGACAGCCTCTCCTTCCAAACCTGCCCCCTTCAAAGATCCAGCATCCCTCCAAGCTCATGGTTGCATGGATGAGCCTTCCCTGCCACTAAATTACAGTCATTTGACAGTTAATCCCCCCTGCAGTGGCAGAGATGTGTGCAGGCTCTAGTCCCTGGTCCATACGGACTCTTCACAGAGGCCTGGGTGGCCGGTTCTTCTCCCCAGAAATGGTGCACCCTCATGTTCCTCACTGTGAAGATCGTCTACCTTGCCGTACCCTATCCAGCCACATCCAGCTCTGCTCTCCTTACCCCATCCCCCAGTAATCTGGATTACGGTGCTCACGGTTTCCCAATTACCCCTCACGCGGGCCGCAGCATGGTGGAAACAGCGCTTTTTAAAAATAACTTTTTTTCCGCTAATGTGTGCACCGTAATGCCTCGTTCTTGCCTGGTTTGCATTTCCAGGGCCCCCACCCCACCCCATCCCAGTCTAATGTGGGCGGGTGACTGGTTAAATTTCTCTAATTTTGGCATGACTTAAGACGCCTCTTTGGGACTTTTGGCCCAGACGACTGGCAGCTCTACTTCACTTCCGCCACACAGTTGAATTGAATGTTCTGTGTCTGTCATTTATCTGGGTTCTGACTCCTGGGCCTGCAAGATAATCATGTTTTGTTTCAGTCGCGCAGACCATTGTGTCTGCGTGGGCGTGGTCAGCTGATCTGTTGGAGACTCCGCTCAACCCGACCAATCTGCTTCCAGTCTGAGGGCTCCTGTGACAGTAAGCTTAATCAGACAGGACACACTAAGGGAAAGACTTATTTTAGGGCCACCACGAGCCCGGACCCCCTCGGCGCCTTTATTTTAAGCCCAGCGGAGGATATTGTTAGAACAACATTGATCGGTCAAGGTCTGCTGGCCTGTTTGACATCCTTATTCACCGCCACTGTCCCCTAGGGAACCTCCTCACCCAACACCAACAGGCAGAAACCAAGGGCAGCACTGATCTGATTTGCATAAACGGTTTTATTCTAATGTGACGAGACCAAAGCGTCTGTTAGATGTTTGAAGCCGAGGGGGCGTGTGCAGGTCCAGGTGGGACCCCTAGAAGAGCCTCTGGAAAAGATGCAGGGTTAGAGGCTGAGATTCACGTGGAATCAGCTGCGATTAGGGCTGTGAATGCAGAGTCCACAGTATTGACAGAGTAATTGTGTTTTTGGTGTGACAAAGTTAGTTTCGGTACAACAGACGTTTGCCTACGTTTCCCAGATCAGGCTAGAGAACCAGTACCTTTTCCACTTGTGTGTTTTTGGAAGCAGTAAGTGAAAGTTATCAGAAAAAAACATCCAAATTATACAAAGTCATAAAACACGCTATAAAATTTTCAAAGTTAGTTCATAATAAGCTATTACTGAGTAATACCCAGTAATAGCTTATTTCAGCTCTTTCGACCCCTGCCAGGTCCTGCTGTTTCGCATTACGGCCTGGCTCTCGTACGCATTCAGAGCTACATGCCTGCTCCTATTCCAGCTACCGGGACCTTGGGGGTGGGAGGGGGGATTGTGGCATCCGTGCCGGGAGTGTCGTTGATGCAAACATGCCATGATGCAGGGGGACGCTTCTCGTAACCCCAGAGCGAGCCCCCGCAGCTGGACTCCGACCCCGTCTATGCTTTTATCTCCGGTCAAAGTGCAGTTTGCAGATGCTGCTAATTTGCTGGTACTTTCAGCTTAGTTATACACCGATCAGCCATAACATTAAAACCACCAGCATAATATATTGCAGGCGCCCCTCATGTTGTAAAGACAGCTCCGTCCCTTTGATGCATGGACTCGACGAGACAAGTGTCCTGTGGTGCCTGGCACCAAGACGTTAGCAACAGATCCTTTAAGTTTTCTAAGTTGCAAGGTGGGGGGCTCCATGGATCAGACTTGTCCAGCACATCTCACAGATGCTCGTTCGGAAAGAAATCTGGGGGATTAGGAGGCCGAGTCAAAGTAGCATCCACATGAACGCCGGGACCAAAGGCTTCCCAGCAGAACATCGCCCTTAGCATCACACTGCCTCCGGCAGCTTGCCGCCTTCCCAAAGTGCACCCAGCCATCCACACGATGTAACAGGAAATGTGACCTTCTACCGTCTCCCCATGTGCCCACTGTAGGCTCTTTCTGTGGTGGACAGGGGTCAGCATGGGTTCTCTGACCCGTCTGCGGCTACACAGCCCCATACGCAGCAAGCTGCAATGCGATGTGTGTTCTGACACCAGTATTAAATTTTTCAGCAATTTGTGCCCCAGTAGTTTTCCTGTGGGGTTAGTCCAGACAGGCCAGCCTTTGCTCCCCACGCACATCAGTGAGTCTTTGGTGCCCATAAACCCATCGCCAGTTCACCGATTAGCCTTCCGTGGACAACTTTTGGTAGGTATTGATCACTATACACTGGAAGCACTCTATAAGACCTGCCGTATTGGAGATGCTCTGACCCAGTCTTCTAGCCATCACAATTTGGGCCTTCTTAAAGTCATTCAGATCCATACACTTGCCCATTTTCCTTCTTCTAACACATCATATTCAAGGTGCGGACTGTTCACTTGCCTAATGTAGAAAGGCACCCTTAACTGGGGCATTGTAATGAGATAATCAATGTTATTCACTTCACCTGTCAGTGGGTTAATTTTATGGCAGTTCAGTGTATATTTTAATAATGTGGTTTAGATGGTAGATCTCTGAAATCTGTTTATGGTTTAGATACTGACTTTCTCAGATCTGTTTATGGTTTGGATACCGGACTGCGGGCCAACAGATGTGACGTTGATGTCTGTGTTATGCAGACGGTGAGGTTAAACAGCAGCTGCCTTATCCATGTGCTTCTTATACCTCACGTTGCTCAAAGCTTCTCAGCCTTTTCTCATTTTAATGTATTGTAATCTCGGGCTAAATAATTAGCCAATAGCTGTTGCCTGGCTGTACCTCTCCGGTGACATGTGGCCTCACTGCTTCTGTGTTTTGTGCTTAAAGCATATCCATGGTAATTCCTCGGAATAAAACATCTCTCGGTGATTCATTCAGGACACACTGATTGTTGTGCTATTTTCTCAGCATTATGAGATTGCGCTGATTCCTCCGAAACAGGCTGGACTGTTTATTTTGTGTCAGGATTTACGGCTCAGCTGTAACGGTTCATGTTTTAATCTTTTTCCCATCGGACTCTAATAGACAGGGACGAGTGATATCACAGCAGAATGCCATTTTGGAGATTACTGCAGACCCCACCCCCCTTCAGTTCCCCCGCCACTCCACCATCCTCCCATAAGACCATTTTTGACTGTAACTGAAAGCAATTTAAGCCCCAGGGTGACACAGCAGTAGAGGGGCTTCTGACAACTCATCCGTTACTGTCAGCGGGTCAAGGAACCAATCGCGGGAACCTTGCCCCTGTCATGGTAAATCATATTGATCGCTGCGAGCCTTGGAGCCAAGCAGCCCTGACAGTCCTCACCAGGGAGGTGGGGGTGCTGCACCCCCACATCCAGCTACCACCCACATCCCCTGATCCAATGCTGACCTCGATCTGACCCCAAAGCACCTTTGCCTTCCTGAAGTTGACAAGAAGACTAGGTAAATGCCTGGGAGCATCACCACTGTGAGATAACGGGGATTATGGCTTGCAAACACCCCTCCACCCCACACACCACCCAAGTCACATGACTGGCCTCAACCAGTCACATTTTGTAATCCAGGCGCACATGTTCTTCAGCGCTCCTCGGGGGCTAAAGTTCAGTGTAGGGGCCAGATTCGGTTTCTGCTGGGAGATGACACAGGTTATGGTGAGGAGTGAGAACACGTTTAAGGTCAGCTTGTGGTTTATGATCAGCAATGTTAACTTTCAAATAGACTCAGACACGACTTCTTCAAGCGCCCAGATCAATCGTTAACTTAAATAAATCCAGGAAAAGAGCTTTTATTTGTCAAAGAGGGTAGAGGGCAAAGAGAGGACCTGTGACATCACAGGAATGGACTGAGCAATTAGCAAGTGAACGCGGTGGGATCCTCCCAACACTAAACCGGTCAGAGTGAGGTGCACTGGGTTTGGGTCTCACTCTGTCATGATGGCCATCGGGGGAAATCGACCCAGGGAGTTGTGGGTCAGGTGACTGGACTGGGTTCCTGGGCACTCATCACCCAAAAGCATCACCTCCTACTAGACATGGCTGGAGCAGAGCTGTCCTCCTACCATCACAGCCAAGGCTTGCTGGGTGCGAGGCCCATATGCCGGTCCCCTGAGATGCTATGCGCACAGCCTACGGCACCATGTGACTGGCTGTCCTCAGACATACACAAACGAACATCTCTTTTTTTGGTCATCCATTTTGTCCCAGTGAGTCATTCCAAATAAGCACTTAAACACACTGAGTCCTTGTTTGGCTGCTCCAACTCCTTCACGTCTGCCTCCTTCTCTATTACCACCGTGAAAACCTGCCCTTATTTGTCTGTTATGCTCAGGAGAGTCGCACCCAGCGTCACACCTCTGTCATAACAGTAACAAAATAATGAGCGACTAGACAAAAGCAGCTGCCCCCCCCCCCCCCCACCCCCCCCCCCCCCCCCCCGCGCCCCGCCCTCCCCCCCCCCCTCCCCCGCTCCCCTTCCCTCCCCCCCCCCCCCCTACCC
>JAODKE010000001.1:9515966-9537556 GCA_026779605.1 Mormyrus hasselquistii
CTGAAAACCCTCCCCTTTTTTGTCTGTTATCCCAAGGAGAGTCCCCCCCCGCCCCACCCCCCTTTCAAAAAAGTACAAAAAAAAGGCGGGACTAAAAAAAAGCAGCCGCCCCCCCCCCCCCCGCCCCCCACAGAGGAGATTGCAGGCTTTATCTGTCCCCCATTGTCTCCTTCTCTCTATCCCTCCACCTTTGGCACATGTCCCATCTACGCTCGACTCACTTCTTGTCCCCGATGGCCAGGCCCCGCCCATGTGGGCAGGATCAGCCTGGCATGTAAGGGCCATGTAAAGGGCATGGAAGGTCACCTTCCAAGGGGCTCCGGTCACCAGCAGATAATAGCAGCGTTACAACGGATTCCACACCTTTTGAAGGGGTTTGCTGCAGAGCAAGATATTATTTTTTGGGCTTGAGCATTAAAAATGTAAGCTGAGCTGAAAAGCTTTAGCAGCACTAGCAGTGTGTGCTACGTTAGCATTGTCATCTGGGCTAGCAACATTAGCGATGCTAGCGGCATGTGCAGCTTTAGCATTGTCAGCTGGCTTTAGCAGCCGCTAGCGACATTAGCGACACTGACACTGTCTGCAGTGTTAGCAATGTTAGCGGAGCTAGATGTAACAGATATGCCGAAAACATTACCAGCATCACCCACACATCAGTAGTAACAAACAGAGAGACGTTACCTGAGGGTCGTGGCACAGACTGGCTGTGTTATACCTCAGGCTGGCAAATGCTAAATTATTAATTCATTTCTGTAACAGTTTCATCTCAGTCAACAAGTGTACACTTCGAAGTGAGTCAGTTTCCTTCTCAAGGATACAACAGCTGACGTCAGACTCCTTATCCAGAAGAGCGCCTTTCGAGGGGGGGGGACTTTCCGGGCAGGCAGGACTTGACGCATGAATGTACAGTGACATTACACTCTAATGAATATTGATGTCGGCAGCAAACGCATGAATTACTTAGCTCCTCATGTGCTAAGAAGTGCTTTGAGGTGCCCCTTTGGTTATGGTTTAGAGCTGGTAAGCGCCCCGCAGGCCGGGCAAATCCGCTTTTTAAGATTGCGGTATTTTTATACCAAGTAAAAGCCATATCAGTGACAGCAAAATTATATTTAGCTCGAAATGTACCGTAGGAGATAAACTCAACATTGGTTCTTTTAGTAAGAACATAAAATGTCATGGAAAGACTTCGGTAAGCAATTTTAACCCAAGCCAAAGTATAAATAAGTACCCTCTGCTTTACGTGGAGGATGGTCCCACCTAGATGGTCAGGGCTGCAGACCCTTGGTCACTATACTTCTGAGGGGTGTCTTGGGAGGTGCCCGCGTCAGGGGTGCTCTGTATGGCTGTGGCGGGGACCCTGGCCGCCCCAGGCCTACGGAGCCCAGCCCGCCTCATGCCAGCCAGCCCTGGACCGGCTCTCAGGAAGGTGAGCCAGGAGTGTCGGCCGACACGCGTGTAATGTTGCAGCCTCAGGTTTCTCCCCTCATCAATTAATCGTGCTCTCATGTGTTATGTATGGCCCAGTGAGGAGGGGGGGACAGGCCTACTAGAGTCTGAGCTGCCCTCCGCGGCCCATGCTGTCCTGCAGCCCCCGGGAGCAGGCCACCGTGGAGGGTGCTTCATCGAGCTGCTGCCAGCCTGATCAGGTTGTCTGTGGTGCTGCTGTCTATTGAGCTTGATGACGGAGGCTGGCCAGGGTGGGGGAGGGCCAGGGAAAATTGGTGCTCGCCAGACAAGTCGTTGTTTTGTTTTCTCGACTGAGTCGTAATTTCAGGTGATTTCACTAATGACACGCTGACAGCCCACAGCCCAGAGCCAGGATCCTAGCCTCTCTCAGCGAGACAGTGGCAACTGCCCATCATCCTTCCTGCAAGGCCTGTAGTGTAATCCACTGTCCGGGGACACCCTGCCCAGTGTACTTTGTATAAACAGGATTGTTTCATACTTATGTCACTGCCGAATAGCCCCTGCTGCTATCCTAACGTGAGCTGTAGTGCTGCCAGAGCATTACTGTACCTCAGAGCCGCATAATGGGTGATGTGGGACAAAGGATGGTGACGCCTCAGATGCTGGGGGATGCTGGACTTTGAGTATTGTTGTTGGCCCTGAGTCAGACTGGACTTCAAGGTCAAACAAACAGTGGTCATGCGCCAATCTCATGTAAACAACTGCCTAGCAGACACTGTTTTAGTCAGTGAGAATTTCCAAACAAACCTGTAGTTGCTCTAAAAGATGATAAACTGTGTTCTCTGCGTGTTATTTGTCCATATATGGTACCGAACAAAAGTTAAAAGATATCAAAAGTTTGTAAGAAAACTATAGAAATCTATACATATTTAGACAGAGAGCAAGGGCTGTGATCTTCCCATCTTGCCTAGTTAAGGCTGATCATAGACACAAAAACACGGCAGCAGAACACGAGCCAGCTGTAAGGGCCGCTCCTTGTTCTCTTATAAACACGTCACATCCTTGGTGTCCCTGCCTTGTCAATCCAGCATGGGGCCTCGTCTGAATAAGGTGTGGCCTTCCCATGCTTCACCCACAATGCACCTGGATCTCACCATGGGCGAGTCTTTGTGGAATCTCGCTTTCCTACCCGTCTCTCGGGGGTACGAGGCAGCGCGTTGAGGGGTATGATGTCACAGAGGAAAGTTTCTGTGAGTGTGGTGTTGGTCACCGAGCGGGGAGGGCTTGGCAGGGGTCCTGGAGCAGGGGAAGAGTGCCAGGGAAAGTAGAACCATCCAGATGAAATGGAGGAAAGCAGATGAGGACAGGCCTCCTTTCACTGGGCCAGCTTCTGTCGATCGGGTTCCCGGCCTGTCACTGGTGAAGTGATCCACACCACGACTCGGGTGCTGAGCAGAGATGACCTCACTGTGGTGAGCCACTTCCACGGCGTGGTGACGGTGCCGTGCGTTTGTGCCACGCATGCAGGGCAAGGGTGCAGCTTCTGGAAAGAGACAGGGACACTTCAGGCTGTCCTAGAAGCTCCTTCTGCACACTTTTCATACAGGAGCATCCCCTATGTGAGCGTTCACCGGTGCAACACGTCATCCGCCATCTTATGATTGGCTAAAACTACAAGTGACGACAGGACATCAGTCACAGGCTGTTCAACACCTCCGAAGTGTGAAAAAGCCATAATAGTATTATGCTTTCAAATTATTTATTACTACATCCCCCCTCCACCCTTGCATCTATCACACATCCTATCATGTAAAAATGTCTTTCAATTTTTCGTTCTGGCCCCTGACCATAGTACGTGCAATCTTGCCAATTTCAGCCAAGGAGTCACCCGAAATCAGAAATCATTCATACATGATTTTATCATCACATAACCTCCAAGCATGTTTTTTTTCATTTGCAAAGACGGATTCACCGTTTGCAGGCACACAGGTTCGTTTCCATGGCAAGTGTCTCATAAACACCACAGCTTCAGTGCACCGGGGTCACAGGTGGGCGGAGTCTGTAGCCCCATGCCTTGATCAGTCGGATCCGCAGCACGTCACGGGCGTCGGACGTTATGGCAGCTGTGAAATAAATGTATAAACTTATAATGTGTGTTGTGGTGTCTCCTTTGGGTTAATCTTTGAATAGCTGTCGTTTAACAATTTACTGTTATGTAAGAACAGGCAGGTCATCGGAAAAAGGGTCCATATAACATTTACCGAGGTCTGATTGTGGAAGGAGGTTCCGTAAGAGTTAAGCTGAGCCAGTGTATGTCCCGGGCTCACATGACCAGCAGGTCACCTCAAAAAACGGGGTTTAATTCTTAGTCTCAGACCATGATGCCCAGTCCTGTACCTCCTGTGGAGCACCACTTAGTTTTCCTCTGTGCTTCCTTAGTGTTGACTCCAAAATATTTTATTGTCAGTCCTTCCCACCATCTTGTCAGCGGCATCTCCTCTCCCACACCCGTATAAGTGCCTCCTTCCAGCCCCCATGTCCTATGACTCCAATCAGCATCCCGCCAAGAGCGAGTCTCAGAAATACCATGATCTCAGGAATTATGATGCGCTGCTTTATCAGACTGTGGCCCTAAAATAGAGGACGAGAGACTGGCTCAGTTTGCTTTTGGAAGAATATTTCCCACAGAGAGAGATGCAAGTATCGCTTGTAAAAATGATGTCTCTTGTTATTGGCATATACAGAACTGTGTTTTTATCTTGAGAAAACAGACTTACAGACAGAAGTCCGCTCAACTGTGACACACCACACTGGGGTACTGCGGCGCTTAGGAGGAAGAAGAAGGTGTGTTACGAATCGGGTCAGTCTCCCCTTCCCCAGGCGTCAGACTTTGCCATATTGAATTTTATTTGTTTTGTGGACTGTCCTCCTGGCTAGAGGATGCCGTCAGCCGTGCTGGAAAGGCTTCTGGGGACGCGGCCTGGCCTGGGCCCACACAGCCTCTGCTCAGAGTACTGCCATCCGCGCTAGCGCTCGCTCTGGTGCCTGTCTGCACGCTCATCAGATGATCGCCATCAGCTTCATTTTGATATTGGCCCTTGTCCTGCCGCTCTGGCCGTAATTCTGCCTCCATGCCATCGCTGTGCCATTTGCTCCCCGCCTCATTGATGCATTGATGCTGTCTCCGGCCTTCACTTAGACTTTGGGCCTTTAAGGCTGAGGTATCAGGCTGTAGCTTCTACGACATTTCTTGACAACATAAAACCTCTGAATTGTTGATTTTGATCAGGAAGTGTGCCTTTCCGACCAGCAGCAGTCAGCTGCAGTAGGTCTAAGGAGATATTTATTGTGTCAACCCCCAGGGGATGTCAAGTGCAGCATCGACAGATTCAGCGTGCTCACATGGGTAAATCACATGCAAATAAATGGTAGTTGAGCAGAGTGTCAGTGGGTGAGTAAGTCGCCAATATAACAGCATCCATTACAGGCGGCCTCGCTGCATCTATGTGTGTAACTCTCTGTGAGTTCACTGCTTCTATGTGTGAGTGTGTGTGAAGAACTGTTTTTTTTTCCTGATGTAGAGATCTTAAGCCATTTTGCACCCTCTGTTAATCTTGTGGGTTTCATTAATTTTGTGGGCGTCGTTAATCTTGTTGTCTTCTGTTTCTGTTGTATATTTAGTTTTATACATACATGCTTTGCTTAGGGCAGGGTCTCCAGCTTCGGTCAGCTGTATGTAACATGTAAGATGCATGTAACAGTTTAATTACCTTGAAAATAGTATGTAGTGTTTGCAAAGTACCCCAACGCTTTTGATAATGAATACTGAAGTTAATTTAAGGTTCAAAAGGGAATAATACAGATTTTCTGTAAGAGCTCTTGTGTCAGTGTGAAAGTCTGAACGTGTGAGTATCACGCCAGACGTATAAGAGTTGGCAACCCTGGTATTGTGTGTGTGTGACTGCGTGTGTGTTTGTGTGTGACTGCGTGTATGAGGGTGTCTCACTGAGGCCTGGTTCAGTGCTTGAGTCTCTCTGACTCCCCCCCCCGGAAGGAAAGGGCAGCCGTATTACTCTCTTCCTCTGTGCTTCTGACCCTCTGGGGGGGGGCAGGATGGGCGTCACGTTTCCACCTTCAGCCTGCCAGCCATCGTAAGGAACATGTACAAGACAGTGTTCCCCGTAGCTGCCTGGCCCTCTTCGTTAGCCTTTATCTCCATTAGCAACAGGGGGTGAGAAGCCCCCGCCCCAAAAAGCATCACCGCCAAGGCCGCCGAACCTGCACCTTCCTAAACGTCCCCCATACAGCCTCCTGGTACCACTTACGCTGCCAAAGTGGGTCATTCCCAGTAAAGAACTACTGTCCTAAATAGGTGGGTAAAAACTAAAACAACAAAGTAAGCCAGCACCTATATATTTCTGAAGGGAAGTAGTGGCCGGTCAGAATTCAGGTTTTCAGGGCAGACCCCCCCCCCTCCGCTCCAACCCCCCCCCCGAGGTCAGCACTGTAACACCAGCACAGTTTGGAA
This sequence comes from Mormyrus hasselquistii, assembly GCA_026779605.1. Taxonomy (NCBI): domain Eukaryota; kingdom Metazoa; phylum Chordata; class Actinopteri; order Osteoglossiformes; family Mormyridae; genus Mormyrus; species Mormyrus hasselquistii. The sequence continues at coordinate 9,521,905 of JAODKE010000001.1, forward strand.
CTATTACTGAGTGGAAACTTGGCCGCCAGTGAGTAAGTTAACTCCCTCTGCTGCCACACAAGTGCCGCTTTCATGCATTGGCCGCTCACATTCCCTGTTCGAACCCGGGCTGGCTCCTGCGGTAAATTCCTGGAATATCTTAGATCACGAACAAACACAGGCCCGACGGTGCGCCAGTGCCTGTCTCTGGCCTTCTCTGCCTGCCTCTCTCCACTCCCCCCCGCTACCGTTCGAGGTCCACTTTTTTTTTTCCTTATGGAAAGTAAAGCATGTGTCTTTTGGACTGTGTCAGCAGGGCATAAATTTTTATTGTAGATTTAATTGGGGTGTCTCACACCAGACACAACCACGCTGCCTCCATCTAGTATTTCAGGAAGAGGTGATTACTGTAATTATGTCAGCGCGATGAGAGGTTTGCTATAATGAGTATCTTTCATTAAGCTCCTCTTGGCCTAAACAGTCTGCCGGGACGGCAAACTCACCACCCTCCCCTGTTCCCGTCTCGCCTGCGCTTCCCCTCCTTTCTCTCTGGAGCAGTCGACACGGATGGGACACTCTTTCAGAAGAGTGGCTGCTTCCACAGGGCCGGACTTCGCTGCGCATTTGTTTTCCTTCAGAACCCATCTGATGAGGAAGTTCTCTGCTAATCTGCTACGCCAGTGGAAAATTTTGTTTTGCAAAAAAAAAAAAAAAAAAAAGAGTGCACAATTTCACAACCGGTTACGAACAACAGGGACCAGACTGCTGGGGCCTGAGGAAGGTACACATCCCACTACTCTTCCTCTCCGCTGACTGTTACTATGGGTACTATGTGAGAGAGTTAGGGGTGTGAATGTGTGTAGACCTGCCGTAGGCGCTCTTTGGTAAGGGGGTGTGGGGGTTTGGAAACCTCCCGAAATCCAACAGCGAGGGCCAGCCAGCATTTATCTACACGGCTGTAATGCAATCAGACAAACAAAAATAAAAACGACTGCGTAAGATCACCCTCCAGGCTCAGTCCATTTCGTTTGGGTGAGCTCAATTTAAACAGCAATGGACACGTGTGAAATAGCACGCCGGGTGTGTCGGAAATGGACGTAGTGCAATGCATCAATGAGATGGGACAGCACACCCCCCCACAAGTGATAATTCAGCCCCGCCCCCAGCGAAATGCAGTGTCTGTTACACACTAACACACACTGCGCTAAAATTGTGTCAGAGCTGCTGGGGACACGCCTTATACTCGGGGAACATCGACAGAGCCGCTCTTCTCAAAACCACGCCATGTCATCCCTGCCCTTCTCTTACACTGACACTGTGCTTTATTCTCTGGTGTTGCGTCGCTGCATATCGGATAGTGCCATATGTATTCATAGTGCTGTAATCAGGTACTGCGTTTACATGTTTCTGATGACACTCCGGTTTAATCTAGACCCGGTGATGGTATCTGCAGGATGTAAACACGCCCCATCCTGCCTGCTCGCCTGCAAGCACATCTCATGTTACGTTATCCCAGCGGTACAGCTCTGTCGCACACTCTTTGAGTCAGAGTTCTAACGGCGCGCGACAGTCGCCAGCACAGCGTTGCATTATGGGATGTCGCCTTGCCTCGCCGATTAAAGGGGCTCCGCTGGCTCTTCTTTCCATTACACTGAGTGTCTGCTTCATCAGCGGCTTCCATTAGCTTCCCAACATATGGTGTCCCATTCATTATTCATGCACCCCCACCTCCCTCTCCCCCCCCCAGCCTGACCCACCATGGGCTGCGTTACTGCCGAGGAACACGCCGCCCGCTCCTGTCGTTCAGATTTAATCAATGTTTGAAGCGGTCCGGCCGAGCGGGAGATTGTGAATCGCGGTACCAGTGAGTGATGGTCAGCCACTCCGCAGACCTGGAGGGGGTGGCTCTGTGCGTTTCCATCAACTGCGCGAACACATGGCATGCCGGTGCGGGGACACGCACACATGTATATAAACATGGAGATGGAATCTGTTTACCTGTCTCTGGGCACACCCGCACACATGTGACGGGCCCCATCTGTGCACATGGAGACGGCGTGACCTGCAGAGGCTGCGTGCGAACCGTATGCTGCTTTGTTATTGACAGGGCAATTAATCTAGCAGCCCAGCGCAGGAGCAGCTGTTTAATGGTCGCCAGCAGGATTGATCAGGGTGAGTGACGGAGTATTTGAACCAGCCCCACTGCCATACAGGTGGAACCCTAAGGGATGGTCTTTCCTACTCATAAAAACAGCGAACGATCTGGGTTCTAAGCGAACGTTCTCTGTGCTGCAGTTTCATGATTGCCCGTGGCGTTTCTGATAGGGGTTTCCATGGCTAAATCCCGCATCCGGATCCCAGGTTGTGTCTGTTGCTCTCCACGTTGAGAGAGGGGGTAGAAAGAGCTGCCTGCATTGTCAGAGTGGCGAGAACTCCTCTCACACTGGTGCAAAGACAGACAATCCACCCTGTTGGGCCCAAAATAGACCGGAGCACAGAAATAGAGAAAGGCCCACACTGGGGGGGGTTGCAGTACAGCACTGCTTAAAGGGAAGGGCTTAATGTCCACTAAATCGAGCAGAAAGACTTAAGGCTCAGAAGAGGCACTGCTGAGATGCTTCTGAGTGAGGGTTTGACCCCCCAGCAAAAACACAACATCACACAGCGTGTACCTGGCATGCATGAGCATCTTCAGCTGGCAAAAAAGAATACTGTGCGCTATTCATAACTATTCATAATTCTTATTATTAAAAGCATTATTATGAAATATTTGTAATTATTGCAAATAATAATCTGAATTGGGACAATAAGAATTTATTCATCGCCGATCATTTTTGTTGTTGTTACTGTTTTGTTGCTGTTATACTGAATTGGTCAGAAATGTCCCTCTCTGCAAATAGACAGGAGATTATTAGGCGATATTTAAAGGAGAATAGGGTCAGGGTGTGCTCCAGCCTAGCAGGGCTCTTCCAGGGTCAGCTGAGGATGAAGCAGAGCTGCTGAATCTTCAAGACAAAATGGTAAGAAGTTAGGGTTAACACAGGGGTGGGCAATCTTATCCGCAAAGGGCCGCTGTGTATGCGGGTTTTCGCTGCGACTCCCTAATTAAATCATTAATTAGAGGACTGATTGGCTGAAGGGTCCTGACATCCGGGTTTGAAAAGCTGACCTGCAGGTTATCCCAAAAACCTGCATGCACACCGGCCCTTTGCGGATAAGATTGGCCACACCTGGGTTAACGTCTGCAGTGTTTTGGCGGCTTGGATGCAGTGCCATGGACACCAGGCCATGTGCTCAGCACCTAGTGCCGCCGTTTCGGTGGGGAGTGCTCACACACACACGGAAGCAGACACTCACGTCGCCTCCTGGATGCGCACACGTACGCTCAGGTCGAGGGTGATGGAGCGTCTGCTGGCTCTTCATCTTTCTAAACATGGCTACATGAGAGACGCATCTAAGGGCCAAGCTGAGCCGACCAGTTTGCATTTTTGTGTTTCGGGGGGGGGGGGGGGGGGGAACCAGGTCCCATTACAGGGGTGTGATGATAGCAAGTAGGCCTGACAAGACGTGAACATTATTCACTTATTTATCAGCTTGACCAAAGCTACTTTAAAATTACTAGCAATCTGAGCTGCGTCTTGGATTTGTCTCCGTTTGAGTGTGACCCAGAGCATGCAGAGCAGAGATGCTTGGTTGGTTGTAACACTCGTTTGTCATTCATGGCTGATGATGTGGTGTGTGACCCTCCCTGAGAAGTGAGCATGATCCTGCCCTTATGTCACACACACTTTTGGTGACTGATGTCACTTGTTTATAATCCTGTTCCTCGGCAAAGACACGGTGAGTCGGCTTGTACACAGTGGGGGAAGGAGCGAGCCAGATCTGAGTTTGCCATCCATCTACCTCGGCGGTGTGATGTCACCATCACAGGAAGCTGATGTGGACGACAACACTGAACGTCTCATTGGATATTTAAAAGTATCTCTTTTTCGGACATTTTCCGAAATGCACAGATCTTAGCCATATCTGATCATGGATGGGGCAGCCCATAGTTACACAGGTGTATCATTCAGGTTCCGTGTACGGCTGCCTACACCCACGGCCCGGCACACAGGTTGGGGAGTCTCTCTCCATGCTGGAGCAAGAGGCACCAGAGAGCCATTAAAAGTGGAATATCTGAAGTGGAACCTAGCTTCAATGAATAAGAAAATAAAAACAGGTTACACTTCCCTTCCATTCTGGATGTATTGGAAGCCTATGAGAGATGGCATGGGCCCACCGTTTGAGGTCGGTGACTGCATATTACTGCTATATAAATATGGAGTTAAACAAGAAAAATCAGTCACGGTGGCCGAGAGCCGCCGGGGATTTCCAGTCGCGGCCGATTATACGTTCAAGTGAGGCAGCATGAGGCTTCTATCCACAGCATCGCGCTGTTTATCGTAACCATGTTGCAGAGGTCCAGCCTGCTTCCTGTCAAAGCCAAGCATGCAGGGAGCGCATCAACATGTTCCGTGCGCACAGGCCAAGCCTGTTCTCAGCTCCATGTAGATCAATGACCGACTGGCAGCGGTACGAATGCTGACCTTTGTTCTGTAAACTCGGGACACTGAAGCGAGCTGGGAGTTCATGCACCAATGTCCGTAATTGCTGTTTTATCTGAGGCAAACTTCAGCTAATATCTGTGACATTGTGTGATAAAATCTGAATGTGATTTCATCGACTCAAATGTGTTTTGGAAACAAGCTTCTCATTCAAAAGATGCTTCTGCAGATATTTTTCTTACATATGGCATCCCAGCTCATATGCTTAAAACCTGCACCGACCAGCCGGCTCTGGTGTTCACGGTTATATTCAGTTGATTCCTGACCCAATCTATGATGTTTTAAGATATCCACCACTGCATCCATCCTTCCTGACCGAAGGAGTACCACCCTGTTGCATTAACTTCTGTAGCAATGAAGTGCTTCGTGAAACTTGTGAAGAATCTCATATCCCCTTCTCTACCCAAGAACCTTGACCCAGTACATTTCACATATGAACCTAACAGATTCACAGATGATGTCATTACCCCCCTGTTTCATACAGTACTATCCTAACTGGACAACAGGAAAGGCAACTATGAGAGGATGCTGTTCATCGATTTCAGTTCAACATTAAACACGATAAACCCCTCCAGGCTCATCATTAAGCTCAATGACCTTGGACTGGGCATTTCCTTGTGCGACTGGGTACACAATTTTTTGTGAAACAGAACCCAGATAGTAAGAAAAGGCCATGACACTTCATGGACCCTCACCATGGGGGCACCCCAGGTCTGTGTGCTGAGCCCTTTCCTATATACCTATGACGGCAGGGCCACGATTCTATTCCAACGTCATTGTAAAGTTTGTGGACGATGTGGCTGTTGTGGGTCTGAACATTAATAACAATGAGCAGGTCTACTGGGGGAGGTGGAGAGATTTTCAATTTGGTGCCAGGAAAACCACTTTTTCCTCCATGGAAACAAGACACAATGAGCTGAATGTGGAACTTGGGAGGAGACAGAAGAGGAACTGCCACCACATCGGTATCAATGGCGCTTTGCTGGAGAGTTTAAGCAGCTTCAGTGTCCGCATAACCGGAGACCTGACTTGGTCCCTGCACACTGACTCCTTAGTTGGGAAGGCTCACCGATGTCTGTACCGCCTTAGACATTTCAGGCTCCAGGCTGCCCTCCCAATACTGAAGATCTTCTACAAAGCCAACATTGAAAGAATTCTGACAGCAAGCATCACTGCCTGGTTCAGGAGCAGCACACAGCAGGACTGTAAGGTTCCGCAGAGAGGTGTGCAGTCAGGCGGATGCACAGCAGGACTGTAAGGTTCTGCAGAGAGGTGTGCAGTCAGGCGGATGCACAGCAGGAGCTGCACTTCCCAACCTTCAGAACATCTACATCAAACAATGCAGGTCCAGCGCCATGGAGGTCATTACAGATTCCCGCCACCCCAAAAATTGGCTCTTCTCTGTGCAGAGTTTGGGGAAACACTATCCTTGCTTGAAGACCAGCAAAGATAGGCTGAGGAAGAGCTTCTGTCCCCAGGCGATATGGATCCTAAATGAGATCAGTGTTTAAAACCTGCACAACCAACATCCCTGCCTACCCAACTTACACATGTGCATGTATATATGTAAATACTTATTTGCTTTTAAACTTTCACTACTTCCCACTTTACTTCCAACTGCACACTACAAATATTTATGATTATTTTTATGTTTATTGTTTAATACCTAATGACCTGTCTCTTTAGACATATGTCCCCTTCTTCACGCATTTCACTGCACACTGAACTAAGTATAACTGTATAAGTGAGAATTAAAACACGTGATCATCATCCTCCCCTTCTGCCCATAAGTACAGGAGTGTGTGGAGGAAATGAAAGATTTCACTTCAATAAGCAAAGCTTGCCATCCTACACCCCCCCCCCCTCCCCCCCATCTGGCCAGCAAACAAAGACAGCAGCACACAGGCAGCTGCATAAAACTGAAAGACACTGATGTGGTTACAGATATGCCAGGGTACTGTCTGCTGTATGCGCAGTATTTCTAGCCGAAAGCTCTACAAGTGGGCGAAACCTGGTGAATTCCCAGCAGAGGGTTTGAGGCAGGAACGCTGTGGATTCACGGGCGGGGCCCCCTGAGAGCACATTACGCCCCCATCGCCACGGTGTCCTACAACAAGCCTCACCTGCTTCACTCTTAGATGCTAATAATAATGTTTATAAGCACAGAGGAAGTACTTTAGCCTCCATATTTTTCAAATGGCAGGACTTAAAAGAGACCCTCCTGCCTAGACACGAAGGACACAAAAGGTGAGAACAATAAGAAGCTGTGACCCCAACTTGACATCAGTGAGTGACACTTACGCTTTGCTACCTCTTGGGGCAAGAAGCCCTTTTTTGCCCAAGTGATTTGCAATGCAAACACTGACCTACCCCCTACCCTCTACAGATACCCTCAACTGATTAAGGACGAACAAGGATTCTACTGTCCTTGGATCTCCAGTTGTACTGTTCTCACTCCATTGAAAAGTAAATACATGCAGGATGAATAAACAGATAGACTGCATTTAAAATGATGCCAACAATATGTATATTTTTAAGAATGAATATCCTGTTTTGATGGTGTTACAAGTCATTTTCACATCTTTCATAATATATCAACACTGGTAAAAGGCTTTTATCAATCTGACCTATGCTCGGGTGTCCATATAACTCAAAACAGGATGTAGTGCTCATATTTGGCAAATAATAATAATTATAATTTTGCTTCATCCTCCCAGCGTCACTGGTAACGGTGTGAGACATTTTAAAGAGATGTAGCTCTGAACGCAAATGTCGCAAAGTATAATAATAAATAATAATAATAATAATAAAAACATTATTATTATTATCAGCAGCAGCAATACACAAACCCTGAATCCCAACGAGGGAGCACAATTTTTAAGTTCGCCGAACTTATTAGGTATGACTGAAAATCTGAAAAAATAAGAGGTACGGACCCGTTTGTTCAGTATCTTTTGATTACAGTGTTATGCATTTATTACTGAGTATAGTATAACCAGTGTATCGGTGAAGGTGCTACGCAATAATTTATAATAATAGTAATAACAGGGAGTTTTCTATTTGAAATGTGAAATTCTAAAAAGAAAAAAAATCAACACGCTGTTATTAGGGGGCTATGTAACGATAAGCATTTTAACATACATATTTAATATGATAGCTTTATTAAACGGGTAACAGACGCTAACCTTTGCTTTGCTCTGCTCGCCCCCACCCCCGACCCGATGTAAGCTCCCACATTCAACGCATGCTCCCCGGGAGCAGCTCCAGTGTGCTCTGAACGGTAAACTCGGGACACCAGCACATGCAGTCGCTGGAAGAAGGGCAGAATCAAAAGAAAAAAACGCAAACGTCATGGAAAGAGTGACGTCAGGCTTAATTAGCCGAAGGGAAAGACTTGTTCCAGACCGTAGGTGGAGTCTGCATAATAAACTAGCTCCTAACGTGCACGCATATGTTGCCTTAAAACTGCACAATAGCGCCGTAAAACAGCTGGGAGTGAGAGAACAAAAAAATCACAGCACCCAGGTCCCGCTACACAAAGCACGCGCCGCGTGCCCCGCAAGGCGCGTGACCGTGCGCGCGCGAACCAGTCAGTTTCCATCCGGGTACGAGCGCGATGACGTCGCGGTTTCCACGGGCGACCACGATATTTCAAGTTAAGCGAATAGCAATCGGCGTCGGCGTCCGGGGTCCTTCCTCCTGGCGTGGGTCACGTGGTGCCGGGCGACGCCGCGCGCCGTGGGCGGGATTTGAGCCCAGATCGGGAGAGGGAGGTCCACTCTTCTTGGAGACCGAGGGAGACGGGGGCGAGGGGAGCCGGAGCAGCTTTCCGCGAACTGTGTGAGTGCTGGCGTCTCACTGTCCCCTTTTTTTTAAAAAAGCAGTTTTTGGGGGGGTTTGTGTTCAGTACCATACGTTGTAGCTGGACACTCGGGGTGAGCGGGTACCTCAGGTAGTCCGCCCCCTCCCACTTCGGCGCCGGTTTTACCTCGGCTGGCAAATTGCTGAGCCTCAAGTTTATGTTTCCTGCGAACAGAGGGAAGGGGCAAGACGGCTAGCCTCTTCGCAGTAGTTTTATTTTGATTTTTTTTTGGCGTATAACGGAACTGTCTGTCTTCCCCCGGGCGCACCTAACAAGCCGGGCTGGGAGTTGGGAAGTCGACGGCTGTGCGGCCGCGGCCAGTGTCTTCAAAGGGGGCAGCTGGCGGACCCCCCCTGCGCCTGGAACTGAGCCGGGTGGCCCTTTCGGTCGTTTAATTAATTAATTAATTAATTAATTTAATTGTTCGTTTGCTTTGCTTGAGGTGCGGCAAGAGTGAAGGGTGTCAGGAGTAGCAGCACCCCCTCTCCCCCCAAGTGGAAGATGTGCAGAGGGCGCTTCGCTGCTCCGTCGGCCTCCACTTAGTGTTATCTGAAAAGAACAACTTTTTTTTTTTAACTGTCTGTACCCCGTTTTCCCACTTTTTTTGATGACACATTGGCGCAGGATCCAAAGGAAACAGAGCGCCCAGAGATGATGCTCCTTGTAGCCACTCGATAAATAAGGAAGAAACACAGTAAATGATTTTATTTATGCTCTGCAAACTTGTGGCACTATCTTCCTTACTAATAATTTCCCTGTCAGGCTTCACCATTTGGAGAACAATAATAATAATAAGAAACAAGAAGGACATACCATAGCTTCTATTTAGCGTTGAATTCTTAAGAAGGTAAGTTAATTTGATAGTTAAGATAATGACTTTGTAAGGTTTAATGCAAGTGTGTATGTCAGGAGGCAATTACGTTAACTGACTTGTATCAGTGGCCTGAATTGTCATTTTTACTATCCAGCCGTTTTGTGCAGTTAGAATTATAACGGAAACCGGGTCTGTGGTTTGATCCAGACTCGAACCGGATCTGATCTGTGGCCTGATCCAGATTCGAAAGTTTACTTCTAGTGACTAATATTTGAGATGCATAACATTAATCCTGAAATATTATTACGGAATGCTAGTTGAATTTATTAATGTCCAGCAAAAAAAAATTCCTGCATAACAACGAACAGTACCTCGCCTCCCCCGAGTGGTGATAATATAAATGGATCACAGCAGCAGTCGCATTCAAGAAGTTTGTGTCTAAGGATAGAGATTCGCAGGACTTTTGGTTAAGCGGGTAGCACATTGCTGGATATTCCTCTTGGGCTTCAGCTGTGTTTCAAGGCATCCTGTTAGTACATTTTAAGCGATAGAGTAAATTAGAACAGGAGCGCCTCCTGGTCTATGCCGGAACGTATGTTGTCGCCGGCGAGACAGGAATTGATGCAAGTCAGTTCTGCGCCTCTCCGCTGGTCACTAGTTTTTAATTTTACTGCTAGTGCTACCATATTGTGTCCAGTCGACAAGACCTCCGATTTAACGAACTGTCCCATGCCGGGACGGACGCGTCAGGTTGTTTATAAGCCGCTTAATTTAGCACAGTTTATAAACGAGTTAGGTTTTTTTTTTTTTTTTTTTATCTACTCCGTTTGTGCATTTTATTGTGGACGGAGGCTGCCCCCAGCTGAAGGTAGTGGCACGTTTCTGTGCCATAACATATTTTTGCTCCCCCGTCCGCCTGTCCGGAATGAGCTCAAGTCCTGTTAAATTGTTTGCAACATGAGAAGCAATGTTCCGCATGACCTTGAGTACAAATAGTCTGAAGGCTTTCTTCTCGCGGAATTATTGGATATCGGGAATAAAACCGTGGCACCACATTTAAAAATAGAGGAAGACGATAAACGTGCCCTTTAACAACCGGTGCCCCGGATAGGAATCGGCCGATATGCACTCTCCACATAGTTGCCATAAAGCGCAATATCACCCATTTTTTGGATAAAGTTTTGCATTGGCATCTTAACACTCACGACATCATGTAGCGAAACTTACTAAATAAGAACTAAAGTGCGTTTTAGGCTATAGCGGTTGCTCAAATGGACACGACTTTGATATGTATTACATTTGTTAAAACCATTAGAAGATGAGCTGTTCATTTAAAACCCCCATCTGTTTTAAAGTTGGCTACAAAACGTTTTTACTGCTAATGGACTAATTTCCACATTTTACCTTCTGGAGACATTAGTTGCAAGACTGCAAGCTGGAGCTCAATGCCTTGTAATGTCTCTCTGCTGTTGAAATGTCAGCTCTTAGTCTTTGTAAAAAGGATTTGACATTTTATGTTTCCTTAAGGGCCCGGAAAGAACTTCACGTATACCCTTAGGTAATGCTTTCAGCAAAGAAAAATGTAGTAATATGGCCTGTGGATGGATCTTGTGAATACCTGAGCCAACAGCTGATGGGGATATACAAGATAAACTGTTTTCCCTTAGTTCTGTTTGCACTGCTGGAGTTTTTCAATATCACTGAATGGTGCTGTTTGAAACGGTAATTGTTTAATGATTTACCTGACCCATCAAATAAAGAAACCTTTGACTGCATGTAAAATAAGATTCTGTGGCCTTTGAACTAGAACTAATTGTGCTTTTGCTCTCATTGCTCAAAAGCATGCACTAATGCTGGTTTGAGATATATATGTATATATATCTTGAATGCTTTCACAACTGTGAAGCGCTGATGCATGTAATCTTGGCCCTGGCTGTTACTGTGCACCCACCTCGTGTACACTGACATTGAATAGTTGGTGTAATTGCATGACATTGTAACAGAGTACTTTGAATCGTCCAGTGGTATGCTGATGCAATGTTGTTAGGGGAAAAAAATTCCTGGCCATTTTCAGGTAGTCCCTTTGCTCTTGTGCTGCTTTTATTTGCAGTTTGGCTAAGATACCTTATCTAATGATTTAGAGCCCTGGTAACTAGTCTTGGCGACAGTGTGCTGGTGGAGCTACTAGAAAATATATTGGTTCACATTAAATTTTGAGATGTTAATACAGCCCTGGGCTAGTTATAGTGCTGATACCCTGTACTTGAATTAAAAACAAAATTTCACTGTGATTGTTTGCTTTTTGCACTTAGATGTATTGCATTATACTTTTTCATAGTACACCAATTGTGGGTTTATTTACTGTTGTATATACATTACAGATCTGTTGCCGCATTTCTTTCAGCTTGGGCTTTGGATTTTTCCCATGGTCAGTGTCTGTCTGTGGGTTACACACATTGTGAAACCGTTTTGTCTGCTTAAATGCGGATGAAATTTCATGACAATTGTAGGCAGTCAGATTAGTTAATAGATTTTTAAAATTATATTCCCAAAATGTTACTTTACTTTGGTGAATACAGTATATTTTTAGTATTTTCTGCAGTCAGATGCCTTTGTTTGTAAGCAGAATTTTTTTATCAAGTGAGTTTTTTATGACTGCAACAAATTCTGTGATTTAAGAAATGTTCCTTCGCAGCACTAATTTGCATTGGACTTGTCAGTGAAGTATATGAATAAAAACTAAATGAGTCTATAAAAGTCACATTTTTAATCTGAGTAAATCAGTATAAGACAGAAATATCTAATTTTGAGTTGCTTCATCTAGAAACTCAGTAATTGAGGCTCTGACTTGGGGGACAGAGTATATTTTACAGAAGAGGTAATGGAGCCTTTGTGTACCGTTAAGCTGAGGTGACATTCAGCCACATAGACTATCATTGCAAGCTAAAAATAGTTGCCTGAACTATTAAATGCCTTTTAACAATGTATCTGTTTACTTATCATGAAACTTCATTGTATGAGGATGCAATAAAAGGATGGAGACTAAATCCTGGTGTAATGATCCCATGGAATACACGGATGCATAGATGTGCTTACAGATGTAAGGGCCAGAAGATCCCAGTGCAGTCTTTTTAACCAGGCGCATTGGACACCCTTGAATGTAGGGCCCTCCTGAAATTCTTCGGCGTGTCAGCTGTGTGTCATTGGCCGCACCGTTTTTACAGGAATGAAGTGGCTTTGAGAAAATGCACCAAAGCACTGATTCATAATTGTGAAGGTGATATTAGGGGGTTGAGGTAGCAACTTCTGGGTTTGTTTCAAATTGTGTACCATTTTGTGATGGAGGATCCCCTTCGAGCCTTGCCTGCTGAGGAACTGGCAAACCTAAACAGGCAGACTTTGTCTTAATGAACCAGCAGTTTCCCTAGAAGTTACTCTACTGCTGTCAGATGGCTGAGCTTTACAGCTCCAGTAATGTGGCAGAGCCACCTTGCTGCCTACTGGCGTTTTTAGGGTGTGAACTTTGTTGCTAGGCGCTCTAAAACTAGACTATTGTTTTTGCCCAGCCCCCAGACTTGCTTGGGGAAGCCCGTCTGTGTCTTCGGGTTATGGACGGACCCTGGGAGGAAGTGTGAGCATGTAGTCAGCTGCGAGTGGGGGAGGGGTGTGCCGGGGGCGCTGGGGTCACACAGTTGGCACTGGCCCTTGCACGAGGTCGGTCTCGCCTGGCAGGGGAGTGGGGCCCGCAGGCAGTTGCACGTCACTTTGCTGTGTGACAAGGGACACAAAGTAGCCTCGTATTCAATGCTTGGAATTGCGCTCTGTGTTTATACATAAAAAGGAGCTGCGTGTTGCTGGAGGCTTGTTTGGTATTTTCTGATGTCCTGAGAAAACTGACCATGGTGCTGTATGATATTAACATTTTACATTTACAGCCCGCAAAGTAAATAACATTTCAGTCCTCACAGGGTGGCTGTAAAAGGGAACTTACCTTAAAGATTGCTGCAGCAATGTGGTTGGAACTGTAGAAACCCAAGCGGAAAGCTGAGGATGGGAGTGAACCCACCTTCCTGGTTCTGTGCTCCGCAAATCCTTCCCAGTCCTGTCAGTCTACTGGGAAGCCCCTGTAAGCCCAGGCCCTGTGTCCGCAGTGCTCTGAAGTGGTGCTGTCAGCTGGGTCACCATGTTCCCACTTTGTACCTCTCTGTGGATGGTGGGGGGTTGCATGTGGTTAGCTAAAAATAGGCCCCTGGCCTGCACTAATAAAGAGGGACCCCTGGATCTGCTGTTCTGGTCCTGTGGCTTGCACCCAGCCTTGGCAACGATGGGGGGTACTGTTGACAGCCAGCAGGAGGGTTTCCTTTCGTTCTTGTGATTTGGATGTGGTGTGTGTGTGTGGGGGTGTTACAGATTTGACATGGTATGCTCCATAGTGAGTAGCCTGCAAGCTTTGCTTTGGAGGTGGTGTATGTGTTTTGGGTTGCCAGTTAAGTTTAGATAAGGTGCCAGTTAAGGTGATTCCTGGTTCTTCTGTGCAGGTTCAGTTTTTGTGTAGTAAAAGGACTGTTGGTTGTTATTCAGAATCGGATTTAATTTGCCAAGTGCATCCATGTACAAGGAACTAATGTATGCAATATATATCATACCAGAACTGATACACAAAGCACAGTAATTTTTTTTTTTTTTTTTTTTTTTTTTTTATAAATACAACAAAGCACAAGCAGGGAAGCAACATATAGCACAGCGCAAGTGCAGACAGGATAGACAATATTCAGTGTGGCTGGTGAGGCATCTTTTTTACAGAATCTTCATATGATGTAGAAGTAAGAATCAGAGGACTGGTTCAGTAATTGCAAGGTCTAGGAAAGAAGCTATTAGCGTCAAGGTGAACTTCAGTCATTCTAGCAAAGGCTGCAAGCTTCATTTTAAACTTGGTTTTGGTTATTATTCATGTTCTTGGGGTTGATATAAGGATGCCAAGGCCATTCCCCAAAGTTAGTTTTTTTTTTTTTTTTTTTTATTCACCAGTTTTGATTGTGTATTCATATGTTACCCAATGCTGTATTTCTTGTACCTGTGTCCATTGGCCAAAATGCCTGGGAAAGATGTTGCAATGCCAGCCGCCTACTTTCTTCCACTCTGGAGGCTGAAAGCTTTGTTGCCATGTAGCTTCCTCAGGTTACTACTGCCCACACCCCTGTAGGTATTCTGTCCCTGTGGAGTGATGAGAGATTTAACTTGTTCTAAATATGAAGGCCAACAAGCCAGTGCAGCGCTCGAACCTGGATCCCTTGGACTGAATGGACCTAGCTTTCAGAGATGTACCATTCTAAATCAGAGTACGTGTCATTTTCTGCAGTAATGGCGCTGCCACAGTGTCAGACTGTGCTTGTTTGTGCCCTTGCCAGCTGTGTGCCTGCAGACACTGACCTTCCAGCCCTACAACATGTGACCTGCTCTGCAGCCTGAAACTCGGTGTGCTCTGAACGCCAGCAGTGACTCTGCGTGGGGCACAATGCTGCTCTGCCATGAGGACCCTGTGAAAAGGAGGGTTTACTCGAGTGTTGATGGCTGGTGTGGCTGGTCCCATCTGACTGAGGCTTGCATGAGGCTAGTATTGCAGTGCCTTCAAATCTGAAGACAATGTCTTAGCGTTGCATATATTGCAAAATTGGATATGGATACACTATATAATGATCACAAGGCTTGATGTGTACTACTTGGAAAAAGTGATGTTTCTCTCTAATGCAGGTAGCTGTCATGGTAATTTACACAGTAGCCAAGCCTGTGAATCTGTCCACCCTGCATGGCACCTTGTGTATTGTCTAAACCAGGAGGCAAGACATTTACATTGCAGAAGAAAAGTCCGAACATTCTGCCTTCATTATAAATCAGCTAGTTATTGGGATGTGCAGAAGTGGGAACTTGAACAGTTCGTAGTGGTGTCATTAAGCTTGCTGAACGGATGCTTTCTGTTTGACTGACTGAACAGAAAATAGTCACTAAAAATGCTAAATCTGTATCTGATTCTGAGCTTACTGCTAGACAGTGTCAGAGTGCTGTTCGTTTCAGGAGGTTTTCTAAGGCCCTAGAGCAGGGGTGTCAAACTCCAGTCCTGGAGGGCTGGAGTTCTCCACATTTTTGGGTTTCAACTCATTTAACACACCTGATTCAACTCCTTGCAGCTCCTTGTGCTGATTACCACACAGCTCTTGAGCTGAATCATTTGTGGAGGAACTGGAAAAGAACTAAGCTACATAGGGCTCTGGCCTTCCAGAACAGAAGTTTGACATCTCTGCTCTATAGCATGCCTTTTTATGTGTATTTGTTTAAAAGGTGTTAAAACAGCTATCAAAATACTGTGTGTGTGTGTGTGTGTGTATATATATGTGT
>JAODKE010000001.1:9537593-9551422 GCA_026779605.1 Mormyrus hasselquistii
CTGGTTGGGGGGCTTTCCTGGTCCCCCCGTGGCCGGGGGGTTCCCCCCCGTTCCCTGGGTCCCCCCCCCCCCCCCCCCCCCCTACAGTCCACACACCAAGGTCAATTAGGGTTACCAGATAGGGCAATTTGTACAGAAAATGGATGGATGGAAACCATAGGACCTTGCTGTACCCTTGAGCAAAGTACTTGCCTTAGATTAGTGAAGTAATCTAATTGTTAGAAAGGCTAAAATCCTACATTTTAAAGGATAAGTGTGTTATTTGATGTAGCTAAATTTCATTTGTTTGCATAATATTTCAGGGTCAGCCTGAGGTTAGGTTTAATGTTGGTATTTGCAGATGTCCATGATGGCCTAAGGATAAAATAGCTGAAATTTGAAAAGTTGAATGAGGAGAGTACAACTGTGATTTACAAAATCAGCTGAAGCATCGTGGCCCTGACATCAGCTCCTGTGTAGAGTAATGGTGTAAGGTTATGCTTTGCAGACTTGGAAACAACTGCCACTGGTCAGTGCGAGGGCTTTATGCATCTGTATGTGAAATTGACCCCCCAGGTGGTATACTGTGAAATTGAGGCATCTTGCAAACTTTTTATGGCTGTGACAGTAGAATGTGTGAGCACTCCCAGCAGTGGTTTAGTCCTGGAGAAGGTCCACTGAGCTGCTATTCTGAGCTCTGCTCCCCCCTTGCTTTTATTTTCAGGTGGGAATTATGAACCGTGCAACCGAATGCATACTTGAGGCATGTGGTGCTGGTTGCCAAGTGAACTTGTTGCAGTTTACGACAGCCGTCAGTGCATTATAAGTGCTTTGCGCCGGAATATCCCTCTGTGCCATCTTGGGAGTATGGTACATTCCTGGGTCGTGATTCCAAGAAATTCATCAAGCAGATTTGTCCTTGAACAGTATGACAGCTGTTGTACTGTACTCATTCAGTGTGGAAACAGGAGTAGAGGCACCAAGTGGCTCAAGGCTCTGACAGGGGATTTGTGGTTTTCATTCTGGGTAGCCCATGTGTCCAGGGTGAGGTGTGAGCATTCATCATGCTTATTAGTTATACTACATGTTGTTGCACTTGAATTGGAAGCTTTCCTTTGCTGATTGTTTATTGAACCTTTTTCCCTTGAAGTGGCAAGAATGGTTTTTAAAGCTACACTTGGCTTCAGTGTAACCCGTACAACCCATATCTCTGTTGCCATTCTCTCCTGTTGGATGTTTTGTGGCTCCAAAAATGTACCTTATCCAAGATAATTTGTCCTTGTCTTTCCAGTCTCCTGTTTATAGGCAGAGATCAGCTTTATCCAGACCAATGTGTGTTTAGTAGTTTCCTGCACCTCCTATGTTTGTATTTGCATACGTGAGTTTGGATCTTTAGCTGAATGCCTTTCTCTTTGTCACACTCCTGTTTCAGCACCTGCTGGGCTGTAACATTTGTGTAATGACTTCTCAATGCTTATCTGTTTTTACTAGCTGGTTTGCTTAACCAGAACAACTGGTATAGTCTGAACTAACCAGGAAATGACTCTTACAACTGACAAGAAGCCACATGAATGTAGTTCTGTATAAACATAGTGTAAAATCATCACATATGCCCTGGAGTGTCTGACCTGCAAAGCTCTTTTATTACTAACTGTCAGTATGTTACCTCAGCTCAGTGTTTGATTTTTCACATCTCAATCTTGAGTTGTCAGGACCTTTATTCTGCTAAATGTGGCCTGTGTTAACCTTGGTTTTTTTCTTGTCTTGTCTTGTAGATCTTCGCAAGCAGAATACTGTGGACCCTTGGAGCACATCTGCCACTATGGAACAGTAGGCATGTGGTATGCTGAAGATGGCTTTTGACTGGTCCAGAGTCTGCCTCCTGGTTCCTGACTTCTTGCACATCTGAGGGATCTGTGCAGTTTATGGGAAATACTCGGTGTTGTCGCTGAGGAACGTCGTGGTCGTTTGGGACGCCCTTTTCCCACCGTAGCTAAGAGCGTAGCGGAGGAGACATGGCGAAGAACTCGTACAGTGGGGTGAAAAATCATGAAGCCAACCATGATGGGGACTTTGGATGCTCTCTCAAGGAGCTACGCTCCCTCATGGAACTGCGTGGGGCAGAGGCGCTCCATAAATTGCAGGAATCTTACGGCGATGTACAAGGCCTCTGTAACAGATTGAAATCGTCACCAATAGAAGGTCTGTATGTACTTTGTGTTCATGTCATTGCAACTGCTGTGCATTATATGGAACACTCACTTATACAGCGATTAGATTTAAGTTGTATCCCATCATGTTACAGTCATATGGTATAGTGATACTGGAAGTCACAGGAGTCACAAGTGCTGGACTGTGTACACATGGGCACTGCAGATGTAAACCTGTCTCCGAGAAAGAAATGGGATGTGAGTTGCTGATGAGTGGAACCTCCACAGGCTGATGTCAGGACTCGCTGTCAGCAATGCTGCTTTTTCTTTGCCCTGCAGACAGTGGTGCCTCGCTGCCCGTGAGTGCACTGGAGTTTTGCGTCACGTCCCTGTGAGGATGCTCCTGTCTGCTTAATGTATATTACGCCTAGTACCATTTTATGGGTCCCATAGGGTACACAATTGTGTTGTAGGATTAACTAGTATTAATTTTAAATGATTTAGTGTGATGAGAATAGCACATAAAGAATGTGTTGCCCAGCAGAATTACAAGTATAGGCCCCTAGCTGTGACCGTTGTTCTGATCTGCTGGTTTGTATTTAATGTACTATACAGGATGGCTTACTATCTGGATACTTTTTTGTGTAATTGTCTCTGTGTGGCCTTGATCTGTGACCGGCGTATGCTGGAATTAGAGCCTTCAATTTAAGTATGACGGTTTTTAAAAGGTGGGAGGTATATGCTCCCCATGCCCCCCTCCTTTCACCAAGAGTCTGCCTGTGGAAGAAAATTGCCCTTAATGGGGGAGATAAGACACGCCTTTGAACAGGCTTGTACTGCCTCCTGGTCTTGCTTAGCTACTGTATGTCCAGTTTGTTTTCACGCCCCTGTGCCCTCAGCACATGATCCCCAAGTTGCATTCTTTCTCCACAACCAGCTAAAAACACAATTGCAATGTATTTTAATAGGAAGATGCTATAGAGGGTTTACAGTGAACTATAAGCATGTTTGGATTTCTTCAGTGCTCAGTCCTCTAATTACATCGCGGTAATTATTGACAATTTACAAAAGTGCTCTAATGCCTTACCTCTTGGATTTTGAGTGCAAATCTGTGCTTTGATCTTGAACCACCACAATATCAGAGCTTTTGTTGCCACTGCTGAGAACGATTCATCAGACCGCAGTATCAGGATCACTGCATGTGCACCGCTTTGGGAGGTTGGGTTGCAAGCTATATGAACTGTAGCTTGAAATTGCTTCATGCTGTTTCATTGGTGTTCACCAGCCTGTGCCCTGTCCCTGTCCATTTGCTCTAAGCCTAAGCCCCTATCTGTTTCCTCTCTGCCTAATCCTCCTGGGCCTGAGCTATTTTCCTCTTCCAAACAGGCCAATGGGGAGAATGAACAAAAGTGCCAACTCAGTGGCTGTCACAGCGACCTGTCTGCTTTGAGCCCATGCTGCTTCGTTACCTCAGCATAGATACTGCACTTTAAATTGCAGTCATGACCTTGATCGAACTCTTGGGGGAGGCAATTTAAATCTGATCCCAGATTAAAAGGCACCGTTTCCACTGTCCAGCTGTGACCCTGGGGACTGTGCTGTTTGTAGTTGCTTTCCTCTCTGTTTCCCATTTCCCGTTTGTGGTTTTAGTCTCCTTCTGTTATTCCCTCATGAAGGCATGGTTGTTATGAGTGTACCCTATTTTTATTGAATGTGATCTCCACGGTAGACCATAAAGGAGAGCCGCTGATGTCGAATTATGCCATTGGTTATATAATCTCATTCCTGAACCCAACATCCTGACCAATATTAGCACTTAAACCTGCAGCTCTTGAAAGCT
This sequence comes from Mormyrus hasselquistii, assembly GCA_026779605.1. Lineage (NCBI taxonomy): Eukaryota > Metazoa > Chordata > Actinopteri > Osteoglossiformes > Mormyridae > Mormyrus > Mormyrus hasselquistii. The sequence continues at coordinate 9,541,563 of JAODKE010000001.1, forward strand.
GCATTTGTGGTTTTAATACAGAACAAAGGTTCTAAGGTTGAGTGTGACACACTTACTCAGAGGATTATATGAAGTTGCTTTACTGCTCCATATCTTTTTGGACCCAGTTATGGAGAACATTGTGGGAACTCCTTGATTGTGATCAGTGAGTTGTTAGAGAAACATTCTCCCAATAAATATCTGTATTTGCTGTCCCATTTCCTACCTCCTTCGGTAGTCCATGAGCATGTTGGAATGCTTCAGTAATCTTGAGCACACTGAGGTACCCAGCATTCCATTAGGCCAACCTTGTCCATGTGTAAGGATGATTCTCACATTTCCTGCTGTAACTATTAATGTCATAGAAGTGTAGTGAATCTGCTTCTGTGCTCCAGCAATATGCATCTTACCTTCCCTGAAGCTTTATAAGCTCCAAGAGTGTGTTGGTGTCACCTGTTTGCAAAAATCTGCAGATGTGTTAGAATTTTCTGGGTAGCCTTGGCTGGAATGTAGTGGCTGGAAATGTGATGACAGTTGTACCCCAAGGTTGTGATTTGTAGCTGCCAAAGAAATGAAGGGCTTGTTCAGTGACATTTAAGCACACAATCACTTTGCTGCTTTCACTTGTCCATCTAGAGGTTGGGATGTGCTGTGTTGGTGTTGCTTCCCAAGGCAGAGCACTGTAAGACTCCCTATTTTGAGAACAATTAGTTCCAGCTTTTAGCATTGTATGTTTTAATTGCATTAATATACTACTGTCATTCGTGCATAAATCTTGGTTGATAGAACTTTATTGTCGGGTTGCTATGAATTATGGGTCTCTGTTATGAAGACAATATTAATTCCAGATGGCAATAAGGCTCTTTTAAATGATGATTGATAAAGGGGCAGTTGTTCTTTTCATAGTTTACCAAATCAACTTTCTATTGTAAATCTGTAGTCTTTCTGTGTGCCAGAAATATTTAGCTTAGTTGTGGGGATCGTTCATCAAAGTGATTTAACAAGTTAAATGATCTTGGTCTATGGTTTGGTACAAACTTTTTGGTTTTGGGTTCATGGCCCGGTAGAACTCTGATACAGCAAGGACAACAATTTTTGAAATTGTTCGCATTTTAGTTTTAATAATAATTTAGGAACAGTTGTAAACCAAAGGCAATACATATGCTGATGTGTCTGAATAACTGAGATGCTTGTTTACACATTTTATTTTAGTTTTTATATATTTAAGTCATGATGAGCTAAATTCCATTATAAATCCCATGTTTTCTACTATTGATTATGGTCTCATATCTAGCAATAAACAGCCCAATCATGTTTTTTCTTAGCATGGTCTGAATTTCCTGGCAAAAGTATTTGTTACTAATTTGCAGAGGCTGTTTCTGCCTTGCTCTGGTCATGTACCTACTCAGATGATGTTGGTAATGAGTTGGCATGTTTGATGTCTTTTGGTATGACAAAGCTAACAATTTTTGTCTTATGAACTACTCTCTTTTCCATGCTGGTGTAATTTATTAGGAATCCAAAACTGCCGATTATGACTGACTGTAACCAGCATTAGCTGTAACCAACCCATAGCTGAAATTAACATAGTTTTTCTTGATAATCATCAGCTTGTGAATGTACTTCTCCCCAGATCAATAAATGTAATTATTTGTTGTATTGTTTATAGCAAACCGAAAATGATGTATTGAACGGTACACAATGAATACTTTTAACGTTGCAGCCTTACCACAAATATTTCTTGGCAATTATGAGACCCTGAAGCGGCATTGAATTATCACTGTTTAAGTCAGTTGTTTTCTGGGGGAAAATTCGTAGTTAAATGTTACTCATAAATTGCCTCTGAAACATTCTCGCTTTCAGAAATTAGTTGGGCTGGGCGCCATGCATCACTGCACCAAATCTGTTTTCTAAACCAGTAACCAGTGTCATGTTAGGTAATGGTGGATGACTACGGTCCATTATAGCATGTATACCTGACTTCTGTTCGGATCGTTTAAAAATAGATTCGTACATCAAGTTTCCTGTTCAGTTTCAGATTTTTTTTTTTTTTTTTTTTTTTTTGCTGAAAGCTCTGAGTTAAAGTTGCATTTACTTTAAATTAACCAAGGGGGGAGAGAAATGAAACTATTACAGTAATAGGGATGAGTGCTGGATAGTAACATTAAATGTGCTGATAAGATACATGAAAGCAGCTGCTCTTAAACCCAAAGATTTGTTATGCTTAAGTGTGAAATGGTTAATAAGTCAATAGCAGTTTTAATGAACAGCATTCACTTAGGTAATGATGGTGCCAGGTGTTAAGCAAGAAATAAATTAATACATTGAATGTGACCAACAATCATTTTAACATCTAATAACTGTGGTGCTGGATTTTTGGGCAGAATTTGCTTATGACTGGTAATGAATTGGTTCCCTTACAGCAGGGGTGGGCAATCTTACCGACGAATGGCCGGTCTGTATGCAGGTTTCTGGGATAACCTGTAGCTCAGCTTTTCAAACCCAGGTGTGAGGACTCTTCAGCCAATCAGTCCTCTAATTAATGACCTAATTAGGGAGTTGCAGCGAAAACCTGCTTATGGTGCGTTTGATTTATTTCTCTCAGAGTCGGAACTCGAATGGAAATGTCACAAAACGTCACGAAAAATGTCACTTCCCATCGGAATCACGCCTCTTATAATGTTGATGGCGGACAGAATTTTTTGTCCAAGTTTCCCCTGTGATGTAATTTCAATATGGCAGCTTACACACTCAACAGTAATTCTATTTTATAAATCTGTAAAAATGGTTTTTTGTTGAATGTATTAATAGTTATAAATGTAATTGCATGTGTTTGATTTAGAGAATACCATATCATGATCGTAAACAGTATCCTAGCTTGCAATATCAGATTTTTACCAGACTTGTTGGTGTCTTTGGAAAAAAGAACATCGCTATGGATGTACTAAAATATTTTCTAAAGCTTTTAATGTGGTTTGACTAGTTCATGTTTCTTGTTTGTTTGTTTGTTTCTCAGAAAAAATCTCACTCCAAATCTGGTAAAATTTAAAGCAACAACACACAGCAGCGTGTTCATGGAGGCAGCCATGTTTGTTCCGAGATGTGGGTAGCTTGAATGGGAGGTTGTTGGATGTGATGTCACTCAACTCGGAATTTGAGTTCCGAGAGAAAAAGGAACGCACCATTACACACCAGCCCTTTGCGGATAAGATTGCCCACCCCTGCCTTACAGAATTTTTTTAGTGATCACCCCCCATGCATGTGCAGTGTTATTGAAGTGATTGATTAAGCTTACAGCTTGCATCTTTTGCATGCAAACAGGTGTTTGGTTAAGCAGGACATTCTTTTGGCAGATATACGTTTTTCCCCCTCTGATTGCAGCGTTTTTTTCTTGTGACTTGCGACTTGAGTCCCTTTTAAAATGTCTCACCTGTTTATTGGAACGCTGACACATTTCAGTTCCTCAAAATAAAGTGAGATTTGTTGGAGCAAAACATTCCCCCCCCCCCCTTACTTTCTAAATGAACACACTTTGGTATGGTGATAATAACATAGTCTTGTGAACAGGAGGCAGTGTCTGTACTCCCTGGTACTATCATGTCATAGCTTGACATGATAGTACTATTCACTACCTTGTCAATGAGAATGTTGAGTGTGTATCTTTCTATTTCATGTTTTGCACCCAGCTCATGTTTGTTAGCACCTAGCTAATGTTCATAGCTTTGTAGACAATGTGTCCCATTTATGCAGGAAGTGGTGTGTTGCAGTTTATTGTGGTCTAACTGAACCCAGAAGTTTTAAGTTACCATGGAAATTCATCTTAACTGCATGTCAGCAGGAATTGTAAAGGTTCTTCTGGCAAGCCGCAGCCAATGCTCTTAGCATAATGACCGCACATACTTTTTGGGCAGAATTCAAATTTGGGATGGATGGATATAGCCAAAACCAACGTATTTAGGATATTTTTGGTTAGAATCATGCTTCCTTATAGATCTTTTTCTTTGTTTGCAAGCCAACCAAATTGGAAATGTATGTAGTAAACCTGCTATTTTATCCTGACAGTCACTGATTGTAACATTAATATATTACACTTAAGGTATGTTAAGGATTTTTTCATACCAAAGTTTTGAAATTTTGGAGTGCAAATGAACATTAATTGCTTTGCTAAATAATTGAACACTTGTGAAAGTTGGCTGTGTTGCCACCTGTTGTTTGTGTGGAAAAATGGGAAATTACAGTCAAATGGTTCAAATTGGGTTTTGCAAATTCCAAAGCAATTCCACACAATTGAAGTCGCACCCTTTTTGGAACCCATTTTGGAACCCCCCCCCCCCCCCCCCCCCCCCTCGTTCGCTTTGTGTTGGTTTTTTTTTTTTTTTTTTTTTTTTTTGGTAGCAGAGTAGGTGCTCAGATATGTGACTCTTCTGTTTTCAGGACTATCTTGATATCATTGACACTCCAATGGATTTTGGTACCATCAAGAAAACCCTGGAAGAAGACAGATATGACAACCCTATAGAACTTTGCAAAGATGCTAGGATGATCTTTGTTAACGCTAAAGTCTACACTCCAAACAAGCGTTCCAAGGTGTGTTGATCATTTTAAGCCATTCATTGCCTCTCCATGCATTGATGGGAAAGGTTAGTGGCTGGGAGAACCGCTCAATCTAATGGTGCTGGTTCCCTCTTCACGTGCAGATCTACAGCATGACCCTGCGGCTCTCCGCATTCTTTGAGGATCGCATCAGGGCGATCATATCAGACTACAAGACCGCCGTGAAAAGCAGCCAGAAGCTGCGGCGCAGCCAGAGGTTCCGGAAGAAGACACAGCACCAGCAGCTTACTCCAACATCCAAGGGCGAAGCTTCCTGGTAGGACACGCTCTACTGAAATCAACACCAGATTTGACTATGTGGTTTTGGTGTGCTGTCTAAGTTGTTCCCAGCAGCAGCATTGAGTTGGTGTCCTGTGTGTCTCCTTTTGGTTTTGCACATTTGGAATACTCTTCAGGTACTTCAAGGCTCAACCTTTGGTCCTGCTACCATTTTGGTCTAACTGTTATATTGTCCTACAGTCAGTGGAAGGCGGCTGTAAAAACTCAGGAAACGACGGAACCGTCGTCCAAGACATGTCAGAAATCTACCTCAACCAAAGTGTCTGCCACGGAGTGGTCCAGAGGGAGGCCCCGTCGCCGGAACAGCTTGGTGGCACGTTCCTCCTCTGAGGATTCTTCAGCATCCTATAACGGGTCCACCAAAGCTGCATCGGAATCCTCTGGAAGCAACACAGAGTCCACGTCTGGTACTGGATTTTTTTTTTTTTTTTTTGTTAATGTCTATCAGCACTTGGTGTTCTGAGAGTGAAGAAATAAGCACTCCCCCACTTCAAAACATGCTTTTCCAGACTCTGATAGCGAAAGTGCATTGTCTTCAAGCAATTCGGGGACGGACGCTTCTCAGCGGCCAGCTGTGTCCCGTTGTCAGCCTGGCGGCCGGGTGACCCGAAAGAGGGGTGCGGCAAAGCGGAGGAAACGAGGTTAGTCCATTAAGACCAACTGCTTTTCTCCTCCACAGCCAGAGTCATCCAGATCTTAGTGATTGTTTTTGAGCGTTTATCTATTTTTTCCTGTCTACCTCAGGTTCTGAGAGTGAAGGGAAACCCCAGGGGTCTCACAGGGGAGAGGAAAGTGAAGATAACAGACAGCCCTCCATGTCCTCCTCTCAGCGTTATCAGATCAGGAGCACCAGGGTGACCAGGAATAGTGCAGCTGCTGCAAAGAAAAAGGGTAAAAAAAAAACCAATAATAATAATAATAAAGTTTCTGTGTAGGAAACCAGCATTTCGGGCATTCGGGGTACTGGATTTGTTTGACCTGACAATTTGTACCAGTTTTTCCAATTCAATAATATTCGTTAGTTATATGGGTTAGCCATGGAATTGCAGTTTGTCCGTCGAAGATGTTTTGCCACTAGAGGGAACATTGTTGTGTCCACAGAAGGTATCGCTCAGGTGAATGGCCATGCCAGGGTATCCCGCCGGGAGAGGCGACATACCTCCAGCTCCGAAGGGGACCAGCTCGAATCTGATCCTCCGAAAGAGGTCGAGGCAGTCGGCCGGAGGCCTCTGACGAGGAGGACAGCGGCAGCAGCTGTCAGCAAGATGAAGCTGATGGGTGCTAGTGAGGAAGACGAGAGATCTCCATCCGAGGCAGAAAGCCGCAAGAAGGGCAACCGGCGCCAGGCGGCCAGAGCAGGCAGGCGGATGGTGGTGCTCGACAGCAGTTCAGAATCTGAGGGACAGGCTTCTGGACTGAGTATGTGTCACCCACTCCCTCTCTCTTGTCATTGGTTTGTCAGCTTTTTCAGTTAGGTCAGTTGATAACTTGATGTCTATCACCTTTAGACTCTCGGAGAACCAAGAAGTCATCGAATGCATCTGAGACAAGTGAAGATAGTGGCACAAAGCGATTCACTTCTCGCCGCCACCAAATTGGGAACGAGGCGAGACCCAGTAGCCGTAGAGCAGCCAAGCAAGCAGCTCTGAAGGACAAATATGGTGAAGCATTATGTTTCCATCAGAAACTTTATGTAATTCTCTTCAAAATAACACCATTGTTTAACCTGGGTTTGTATGTTCTGTTTTTAGACACTGGATCACGTGTTAATGGCAACTGCAAGAAACTGGATGGCTCTGAGAACAGAGAAAGTTCTTCTCCAGAAAGTGAACGGGAAAGAAAGAGGGAAGATAGGAAAAGTCTTCAATCTACCAGGAGAACTGCTGCAGCTGATCTCAATATGGCTGATCTAGGGAGCGAGCATGAGGAGGAGGAGAAGGAAAGTCCTTCTGGAACCAGAGTACGCAGCTGCTTCACAAATAGAATGGATACCCAGAGAAGCTCCGATGAGGAGAGTGAAGATCAAAGTGTTCAAAAACATTTTTATCGTAATGGGAAGAAGGTCAGTCAGTTTGAACCTGCAACAGGTAATAAGTACTCTGACAGAAAGAAGAAAAATCCATCAGTAAGTCGAGGCCATGCATCTTCGACAGACAATGACATTCAAGACAAGCCTCATGAAAATGCCTCTGTTTTAAGATCCGAAGACTCAAATGATCATCAAGGAAGGAGGAGGAGGAAACCATTAGAATCTGAGGAAGACTTTCAAGATGAAAGGTCAAATGAAACCCAAAAGTCCACCAGACAAAGGCAAAGCAAGAATGGACCCAAAACATGTGGTAGTGATTATTCTGAAGCAGGTACTAAAGTGAATGACTCTGAGGAGGAGGATGACACACAGGATAAAATGAAGGGAAAAGCAAAGAAAAGCCAGCCAGTGTCTTCTGATGAATCTTCAGAGAGTATGAGTGAGGAATCGGAGAGCGATGAGAGAACTTACTCCGGCCGACGGACCCGTCTCCGCACATTACCTAAAAAGAACTATGTCGCAGACGATTCTGAGGAAGACTCTGATGGCAGTAGGGAGAGACAGTCCGTGAAGAAAAGTGCCACATCCGAGAGGATGCATCTCCGTGACCAGGGCAAGGCTCGAAATGGAGGCTTGCAAAGTGCACCTTCCTCCAAAAGGAAACGTGTACGCATTTCAGAATCGGAGGACAATGCTGAGGACAGGAAGCAAGACGTGACCGACGCGGAAGAGGATCCCCCGATGGCGAAGAGAAAAAATGACGTGCTGCACAAAACGGGCACGCCATCTCAGTCTGAAGCGGATGACGGAGATGAGGTCAGCGATTCGGAACCGCAGAGATCCACCAGGCCCGGATTGCAGAAAAGGAGTTGTCGCAACCGGCAGCAAAGCAGCGAGAGCTACAGCGGCAGTAATGCCTCTGACAGCAATGAAGAGTCCAGCAGCTCAGAGTTTCTGTGCCTCAGCACCGGGTCCCGGAACAGTCCAAAGAGGCGAGGTGGAAGGAAGCGAAGGGATGCCCACGAGAGTCCCGTCTTCCTACCCCGGAAAAAGAGGCGGAAATCGTCTGACACTGACAGCGACGACTCAGCCAGGAAGCCCACACGACGCACGCGGATCAAGACGCGCAACTGCGGGAGGCGGACCGTGACCTATCATGACAGCGAGTGAAGGACTGATGTTGCTGACCAGCTGGACAGCCGACGCTAATAAGATCGAATTGACTAGCCATGGGAAGGTAGTAGCACTGGAACTTTCGAAGCAAAAATAAAAATGCTGTGAATCCGTTTAATTCAGGGATATTTATATTTTCTGTGAAAACTGTTCAGTTGTATGGATCTGAAGCATTTACCTACTGGCTTGACAAAGATCCGAGCGGAAGTCCTGTTGTGTTCTGGGATGGAGGGAGATGAAAAGAAGCAAATTGCTAACCTGCTTCTGTTTTGCTTCTATAATTTGGCCAATGTAAAAACTTGTGGGAATGCATTGCCAGCTTAGGTGCTATTTTAAAATACCTCTCTGATTAATCATTTTGCTGGCTTGCACTAAAATGCACACCATTGAGGTATTTCATACACTAGTTCTTTGCATTAGAAACTCAGGGGTCGACTAAGTTTACCTTTAGACTCTAACATGCAGTTTTTTTTCTTTCATATTTTTGAAAAGATTAAATGAGAGTAAATAGTGGTCTGTAAAGTGGCAGTTTCTATTGAAGCACACACTGGCCTGAGCAAATCCACTTCACCCTCCGAACACTCCTTTCGTAAGCCACACACATTATATACTGTAATTTTGTGAGGAATACTGAATGTGAGCCAAAATGTACACGTGTTCTACTTTATACCCTCCCCCTGAATATTTTGTATGCATTCTCATGAAATGGGCTGTATATATGTGATTTTTTTTTTTATTTTATTTTATTTTTTTGGTGGGAGGATGTGATTTGGGGAATGTTCTTGTAGCAAAGTACTGAATATTTAATTAATTAAATTTGTGAGCTCGGCATTATTTTTCATTTATATACACTTAAATAGCAAAATTAGTATTGATTGGTACCCATTTGCCAAGTACAGAAAACCAAAAAGTACTTATTGCAAAATACTGTAATTTCTCACATTGGGAAGATATTTTAGTGTTCGGTGTAATGTACTTTCAGTATTAAATTCCTTCTGAAATAAACGGTAATGTGCTTTTTAAAGCCAGTTGAATCAATGACGTTTCTCGTTTTAAAAATGACGGTCTTTATATACATTGTTACGTTCAACTTTCAGTTTGTGTTGGTTTCTCATGCACTCTTTCGTATGAACTGATTCCCTAAATTGTGCATTTTGGTTGTAGAGTGAGCAAGGGAAGGGAATTGAATGCTGACTTTATAGTAAATAAAATACAAGTAAAAGCAAACGTATGTGCATATTTTATGTTTAACTGGAACCTTTTTGGTACACTTTATGTAACTCATAAGAAATTGTATTACACGATACGAATTCTAAGTATTGCAAAATCTGAAAGTGTTTTTCAGCAGCTGCAGGTGGAAGCAATAAACTACGATTCAACTTAATGGATTCGCACATTTACAAAGAGACGCTTTCTTGCATGCATCCTGCAGACTCAGTAAATGGTAACTGCATCAAAAAAACGTGACGCGAACAGTAATTAATATTAACACTACAGTACTGCAGTAAGCAAATTTTTTTAAAGGTGATACGCAACAGTGCCTTTGCATATCTAATTAGAAGCTGTTGAGAATCCTTATGGCTTTTGAGTCTAAACTTGATTAATCTTGTAGCTAGGAGTGATTAAGATCAGAACTACAGATGGGACAACAGCTCTAGATCTACTGGTGGGTCGTTCTTGAACGATTCGTTCATTTTGAACGAATCTTAAATGTGACTCGGGAAGAACGAGTCGTCTCGTGGGAGTGATTTGAAGTGGTTTGTAAGGAAGGTTGTAAATTAGTAAC
>JAODKE010000001.1:9555840-9567246 GCA_026779605.1 Mormyrus hasselquistii
AATAAAATGTATATTACATCAAATTATAAAGCAAAAAGAGTACTGGTACTGTAATCAGTATTGATAGTTGAAAGGAAAGACTAAAGAAGAAATTTAAAGAGATGTGCCAAAATCTGTATAATTGGAGGAATATACGAGTATTGTTCAGGACTAGGAATCGGTCTTGATCCCATGGATCTATTCGATTTTCAGTTCACAAATGCCCATCTTGGATTCCATTTTGACTATTCAATCTACCTTTCAGACACATATTGACTATTGTGTAGTTAAACCAGATCTGTTGTAAAAACAACTGGCACAGTAGCGTTAACATTTACATGAAAATAAGGTATTGGAAAAACAATATCCTTTTTTGTATTGATAGCTCATTTCATTCTGTGAAAATCTGAGGAGTCTTGTTTTGGACTGCACCAATAATTAGGCAAACATCGATTACTGGGAAAAAGCTCTTGTCTTGATTATTCATGTTGTCGTGCAGACAATGTCTGATTGTCAGGTCAAGTACTCGTATTCCTGTGAAGGCATTTACATTTGTGCACTTTGCCTTTGGTTTGTCCTCATTAACACTGCTGGGTTTATTCACAGTGATATTCAGATAGCGGAAGGGATATTGATGTGGTCCATGAGTGACACATTTCACAGAATGAAACTACGTAAAATAACATTTGTTCTGGAGCAGTTTCCATAGCTTGTCAGATGTGGTAATGGTGCCGTTATGGAGCTTAGGTTACACCAGCTGCTAATGGAATATCATGTGTGCCAAGGTCTCATTTTCTCACCTGTGTCACTGTCCTTCAGGCTGTGGGCCTGTACACCCATATAGTTCTGGATGCTGTGCTCCATGTCCTCTTAATCATGTGACTCTTAATAGCCACCCATCCGTGCTGATACAAGCACAGGGTCACTATGACGTTTCGTGTGTAATGTGGAGTACTTTGCTGAGAGGCAGGTGTCGTGCCATATAAAGTATCCCGAAGAGGGCTGTCGTCAGAATTGATTAAAACATTTTATTCTTGAGTGGCCTTACCTGTAGCCCTTTGAGACGTGTCTTGCAAATGCCGCGTTCTGCCATGTATGCGTCAGGAGCCTTATGATATATAGAAACACAATGCATCCCAGTCAGATATTTGTCTTGAACTCAGATTGCCCCTAATATCCATGTGTTGTATGGTCCTGTTTTATTTTTCTTTGTATGTGATTCCTGTCAATAAGACCTCTTAGAGGAGCTTGGTTCCTAGTGTTGTGCTGAAATATGGAATTATTTGCATTTTTACATTATGTAAATATGCTTGCGGAAATTCTAAACAAATATATATATATATTTTTTTTTCCCCCCCCAGGTTTGAGTGGACACCCTGCAGACATCGACAAGAGAAAAGAAACATTTGGAATGAACTTTATACCTCCAAAAAAGCCAAAAACCTTCCTTCAGTTAGTGTGGGAGGCATTGCAGGACGTAACGCTCATTATTCTTGAAGTGGCAGCCATAGTTTCTTTAGGCCTTTCTTTTTATAAACCTCCAGATGAGCAGAGAGACCGTAAGCACCTTTTGTCTGTTTTAACTCTGTGATTGTCTGCTCATGACCTGCTTGTGAACCTATTCCTGCCATCAGCGGGACATTGCATTGTGTCGCTGAATTCCTGTTCTCTCTGTGTGTGTGTGTGTGTGTGTGTGTGTGGGTGTGTATTGCTCTGAATGGTGTCCCAGGGACTTGGTATCGCCCATGATTTAAGTAAAACTTAGGTGGATGGTCAGTTTGACACCTGTGATCTGCCACAGAGCCCTGCTAGTGTATGTGTGTCGTGCTTGGCGTGCAAGATTCCTCCAGGCGTGCAGCTGACTGCTCACGGCCCATGTTTGTGCACCACAGACTGCGGCACGGCGGCAAGTGGCGTGGAGGATGAAGGTGAGGCTGAGGCGGGATGGATTGAGGGAGCAGCCATCCTTCTGTCCGTCATCTGTGTGGTGCTGGTGACTGCCTTCAACGACTGGAGCAAGGAAAAGCAATTCCGGGGCCTCCAGAGCCGCATCGAACAAGAACAGAAGTTCACTGTTGTCAGGGGGGGCCAAGTCATCCAGATCCCAGTGGCTGAGATCGTCGTAGGGGACATTGCACAAATCAAATATGGTATTGCTCCCATCCCACAGCCGAATTAAGTTAATTACATTTACAAAAGCCTGGTGAAATTGTTATAGAAACTAATGTAGGCAAGACCTGCTTACTGTGTTTTATGGAAACCTGCCGGCCACTTTAATGGTGTCTAATGCTACTGAGACACCTTTCTGCTCCAGGTGACCTCCTGCCTGCAGATGGTGTGCTGATCCAGGGAAGTGATCTCAGAATTGACGAGAGCTCTCTGACGGGGGAATCGGACCATGTGAAGAAGACTCAAGACAAGGACCCCATGCTGTTGTCTGGTACCTGTTGCCTGTGCTTCTTCCTCTCTTAAAAGCATTCATCTGTGTACTGTGACCTGGTTAACTCTGGGGAAACCTTCATACTCTGGCTTCTGGAGTAGCCAGTGTGCCTGGATGACACATTGTAGAAATCCGGCCTTGTACATAGACCCGTACAGCTGGAGTCCAGCACTCCAGTTCATCACTAGAACAATTGGATTTGTTCATTCTTCCTGTCACCTCATTTTCTCGCTTCCCCCACAGGAACCCATGTCATGGAGGGTTCTGGCAAGATGGTGGTCACCGCGGTGGGGGTCAACTCTCAATCTGGAATTATTTTCACGTTGCTCGGGGCTGGAGAGGACGAAGATGAGGAGGAAGAGAAAGAAGAAAAAAAGAAGGAGAAGAAAAGTAAGTAGAAAGTGCTGGATCTAATCTGTGCTCTGGGGACGCCATCGGGCTGTCAGACTGATGGCTGTGGGCACAGCTGATTTTGGGGGCAGCTGCTGAGAAGGCTCAAAAAAGCAGAAAGAATTGTGTGCTGTGGGGTGGCTGTCGTCATGGAAACGGAACTTGCCTCTTTACATTAACCAGAGGGTGGTGTGCAGGAAGGATGTTCATGTTTGAGGTTGTGCTGAGTGCTCCCCCGCCCCACGCTTTAAGGAACAGACTGAAAGACCTGTCCTATTCAGAACTGCTCATTACCCTGGAATTCCTTTACAGTAGAGAATGTTGGAAGGAAGCATGGGATTCGGAAAAAGATCCAAAAAAGGCAGCTGCAGACAGGGGGCTGGGTTTATTGATAATTTTTTCCATCTTCAGTACTCATCTGCTCTATCCCAGTTAATGAGCCTGTGCCATTAAATCAGGATGCAAACAGGAATTAACAAGGCTGACATCTTCCAGTGACTGTGTTGGTATCTCTACAGAATTTTAATTAAATGTTGAGCGAAAGGAGGAGGTACAGGTACAGGAGCTTGGGGGGGAATCACAGCCCCATTGACTCTTTTGCAAAGGACTGTGTTCTGCTGCTGAGTGCTATGGTCGGCATTTGCATAACTAGAAGTAAGTTCAGCAACATAGACTAAAGTGTGTCTTACAAATGAGTCACTTACTGTTAAATCTACTTCCAACCTCACAGGCAAAAAACAGGATGGCTCCATTGAGAACCGCAAAAAAGGTGAGTACTGCTATTTGACTTGTCACTGTTTTACAGTTTGGCCTCTAAAACTCTGCCAGTTTGAATCTGGGTTGTGTTTAAGCTTACTGGCTCTGTGAAGCTTGAAGCCCCCATGGTCTCACTATAGCTCCGGGCTGCCTCTCTGCATGCCTGCGTGCCCCCACCGTCCGTGCCTGCCTGCAGGGCCAGGTGCTGCACAATCCTGTTAGCGTGATTAGTGACGTGGAGATTAAAGCTCCCACTGTCTGTGCGGAGAGAGCGCCTGCTTCATTTTCCTTTCCGTTGTGTTTTCCGTCCCCCTCTTGTTTGTTTGATGTGATAAATTATGGTCCCAGATCTTAGCCCTGTATAAAACATTCGCCCTGACTACCCCCTGTGTCCCTCTTTCTTGCCTCCCTCCCCACCCCCGTGGGGCATCCTGAGCTGGTCCCTCAGGGCTGACGGTGTCCTGCCCCCTGCGCTCACTCCTGGTGGAGGAGCCGCTAATCCCTCCGACTGGGATTAGAGGCCATGCGAGTGCAGAATGTGCCGTATCAGCCCTCCCATCCCCCAGGCAGACCCTCGGATGACAGCCGGCCGCCCATGTGTGGCTGATCGGCCCGTGGGAGGCCTGTTAGACATGGAGCGGTGTTTCTCTGTCTCCTTCACAGATGCATGCAAGGCCTCTACCTTGTGTGTACATCCTTTGTTTTGCCACGGGGGAGTGAGCATGAATCGTTAGCTTAGTGTGCTGGGCCAGAGATCCACCTTCTGGCACCCTGTTAGAGGCCCTGTGTCGCCAAGGTGACATGGCTGGAGTATCCATCACTGTGTTTGCTCTCAGACCCAGTTTGGCCGGCCTCCTTTCTGTTTGTTTGGATAATAAACGCACGATTTGGAAGGTAATGAACCAGGCACCCATTCTTACTCTCTCCCTATTGCTCGTCTTTCCTTTTTATGGGTGTGTGTTCCTCCCTTGAGCTTTGCTCTAAAGTTTCTGGGCAGTGAGGGAGCTCTCACTAGAAGGATAAGGTTCATGCGCTCATCGCTGGGGTATCGACGCAGCTGCAAAAATAGAAGCTCTCACATTGTATTGATCCCAAGAAACTTGTAAGGACACCGTTTCGATCTGGAGGTAGTGCTCTGTCCAGGCAGGCCATAGGCTGACCAGTCAGTGGGGTAAATTAATTTCTCCTATGAGGTTATATTCTCCCTCCACTGGGAGGGTGTGTTCATGCTGTGGTCTAGTTTGTGTTTGTTTGTGGTTGGTTCCCTGGAAGGCACGCAGCCCTCTGAGTGTGATAGAAACAGGCCATGGAGCTTGCAGGTACCCCCCCAGGCCTGACTTTAGTTTTCACGTGTCCCCAGCTAAACCTCAGGATGGAGCAGCCATGGAGATGCAACCGCTCAACAGCGAAGATGCGGCTGAGATGGAGGAAAAGCGAAAAGCCAACCTGCCCAAGAAGGAGAAATCTGTCCTTCAGGGGAAGCTGACAAAACTAGCGGTGCAGATTGGGAAAGCAGGTATGATTTCACTGATGCTTGTTTGGGATTCCTTGCTAACGTCAGGTTGTGTAAATGAATGGCCATGCTATTATGGATTTCATAAGCGTATGCATGTGTTCCCAGACATGTTTGCTGGTTTTCTTCAGGCCTTGTGATGTCAGCCATCACCGTCATCATTCTGGTGGTCCTCTTTGTCGTCGATACCTTCTGGTTCCAAGGCCTGCCCTGGGTCAAGGACTGCACTCCCATCTATATCCAGTACTTCGTCAAGTTCTTCATCATTGGTGTCACAGTGCTTGTCGTGGCTGTGCCGGAGGGTCTTCCTCTCGCTGTCACCATTTCTCTGGCATACTCTGTCAAAGTAAGTGACAGCCTTGTTTCCTGGTCAGGTTTTACCAGAGAACACCACAACAGAGCCATCGGGGATGGGGGCGGGGGGAGGTTAGCAGCCTTTAATATTGACGCTTTTGGTGTGTTCTAGTCCCTGGGCACTCAATGATTGATCCTTTGACGTTGACCAGTCCTTATGAGAGACTGGTTTTTTGCCCAAGTTTTTCTGATTGAGCAGTGAAATGTGTTCTCTCTCTACCTGGGTTTAGTTTGACATTTAACTTGCACAAATCATCGCAATGCAGTATCCAAACTGTATGAGTTAGATAAATGATCGATTCCTTTAGACACTTAAGGTTTATTCTTTTACCAATGAAGACCACATTAAAGCCTCAGTACATCTGTGGCATCTTTTTAGTCATTTTAATGTGTGCGTCGATACTGGCTGCTGTAGATCAGTTTGCACCTCTTTTTCAGGATCTCAGGCTGGTTTGTTCATTTTTTGCCTGTGTTTTTGTTTGTCATCCTCCCTCCTTTTAGAAAATGATGAAGGATAACAATTTAGTGAGACACCTGGATGCCTGTGAAACCATGGGCAACGCGACTGCCATCTGCTCCGATAAGACGGGCACCCTGACCATGAACAGGATGACCGTTGTTCAGGCCTACCTGGCTGATAAACATTACAGGAGGGTTCCCGAACCTGAGCTCATACCTGCAAGCGTCATGGACCTGCTCATCCTGGGCATCAGTGTCAATTGTGCATACACCACCAAAATCATGGTGAGTGCTATTGGATCTGGGCATGTCAAGTGTGATCGCTAGTAGTGCCCGAACATGGAAGTCAAACATGACATCAGTGATGCGGCTGGCACACACACGTATACGTGTACACTATACATGACCAAGTTCCATAAGGAACTGATTGGATAGATTAAATATTTTTTGCTACCCAATCATTGCAGTGAAGGAGATGTTGTCTGCAGGAAATTTTGCCTGATGAGAGTATCCAAGGACGACTGGATGTAACACACAAAACTGAAACATTTGGCAAAATATGTTCTTGTACGTGCAGCATGATAAAACGAAAGTCGCAGCATTGCATACCCAATACAACTGAGGGCCGTGTGTCATCGCACCCAAAATGACTTCAAATAAACCACAAAATAAGGACATTAATCATGAGCTCCATCTTGCTGGTCGTGCTTTTTCTATAACCCTAGAAGTTGCATGGTGATGACAAAAGTGTCCTCGGTCTGGGAACGTTAAACGCAATGTGAGCGCAGACCAGTGGGGCGAAGGGGGGGCAGTCATACCCTGACATGGTACAAGGCAAGCAGGCCAAGTGTCAGAATGTCCAAAGACCAAATATCACATTTGGATGAGATGCCTATTAGCCCAGTGCCACCTAGCCAATAGCAGGTGTCAGAACAAAGCGATGTGGCTTGAGGGGAACCCAGCCATCTCACCCACCTGACTGAAATTTATTTCCCCTACTTCAAGCAGTGCAGTATGGTGAGGTCTAAACATTCTAAGCTTACTTTTACCATTGGCTGCTCTGGTGGTCGGTACACAGCCGCACTTCCCTATGATGTGCTCGTTGTCCATAAATGTTTGCTTTGTCCTTCTCTGTCCAGTCTCCTGAAAAGGAAGGTGGTTTGCCTCGTCAAGTGGGCAACAAGACAGAATGTGCCTTGCTGGGCTTCGTCCTGGATTTAAAAAAGGACTACCAAGCAATCCGCAACGAGATCCCAGAGGAGAAGCTCTACAAGGTCTACACTTTCAATTCCGTCAGGAAATCCATGAGCACCGTGCTGAAGAATGCTGATGGCAGCTTCAGGATGTTCAGCAAAGGAGCCTCTGAAATTCTCCTGAAGAAGTATGCTTCATGATTTGTATTGGTCTTTTCTACCTGAAGTGGATTTCAATGTTTTGCAACTAAAACCTAAAACAACTTTCACTTTTTCTAAGCATAGCTTTCGAGTGTGTGTGTGTGTCTGTGTCTGTGTGTGAGAGAGAGATACGGTGTGTGTTTATTTGCCAGTAGCTTGATGCATGCTGGCTGTTCTCTGTCCCAGGTGCTGTAAAATCTTGACGGCGAGTGGTGAGCCAAAGGTCTTCCGGCCCAGGGACCGGGACGACATGGTGAAGAAAGTGATCGAACCCATGGCTTCTGAGGGCCTGAGGACCATCTGCCTGGCCTACAGGGACTTCCCTGCATCTGAGGGGGAGCCTGAATGGGAAAATGAAACGGACATCCTCACCAGCCTCACCTGCATCTGTGTGGTGGGCATTGAGGACCCTGTCCGGCTGGAGGTGAGGGGTTTGAGCGGCCTAATTTAATAAAGAGCCCTGTGAGCTCCTTACCGACCAATGGAGTGAGGTGAGATATTGGCTGGACCAATATGGACAGAGTGCAGTAAATTATTGGGGAACTTTTTTCCAAACCCAATAGCAGGGGCTTTTGGTTGTGACGAATCAAAACATATGGCCGTCTTTCCTCGTAGGTGCCCGATGCCATTAAGAAGTGCCAGCGTGCTGGAATCACAGTGCGCATGGTCACCGGGGACAACATCAACACCGCCAGAGCCATCGCTGCCAAGTGTGGCATCCTCCAGCCTGGAGACGACTTCCTGTGCCTGGAGGGCAAGGACTTCAACAGGCGGATACGCAACGAGAAGGGAGAGGTAGACGACCATGTCCTAATGCTCAGTGGAGTGACCCATGCAATTGGCGTCTCAGGCACTCAATCTGTTTCTCTTTTGCAGATCGAGCAAGAGCGTATCGATAAGATATGGCCTAAACTCCGGGTGCTGGCGAGATCCTCCCCTACCGACAAGCACACACTTGTCAAAGGTACTTTTGGGTCTCATGCTTGCTGAAAGCCCCTCTCTGTACTCAGGTGCAATGTGAGGCACATTAAAATAAGATTTGGGTATCACGCCTTTTATGCCTGATTCAGGGAACCGAGTTGTTATACCTTGACTGGTCAAATGAGACTGATTCTTCATGTCAAATCCCTGCTGAGCTGCTGGAAAATCAGCCTCGAGCTTTTGTGGTGATCACTTCATCAGATGTTTTATAAAGATACAGAAAGATCTTGAATTTTGGTTGTACTGGGGCCTTTTACGATGGTAATCAATAGTCAGTCAATAATTGCTGGCCTTAAAGTGGCCTTCAGTGGCCTTGCATGATTGTCCTTCCTTTTGCAGGTATAATCGATAGCACTGTAGCTGAACAAAGACAAGTCGTTGCCGTGACGGGGGATGGCACTAATGACGGCCCCGCCTTGAAGAAAGCCGATGTTGGCTTTGCGATGGTGCGTTCCTGCTGTCACGTTCTTCCTCGGCTGTAGATGGAGGAGATGGGGAAAATTGGAGTTGGGACCCCTCTCTGCAAATTCAAAGAAGCCTGTGGATATGTTGAACACACACCAGACTCATTTTGATAATAGATCTACATTTATTTAGGAGGCGCTTGGTGTTAGACTGCAGTCAGCCTGTGTTCTTGGAGCATGATTACTCTTTCAGTTGTGGGATTTAAACCCACGAACTTATGAAGATCGGCACAGATCCCTGACGTGCTGTGCTACATAGCAGAGCCCACTGATAATTGATTGGTATGCTATTCATGGCATGTTGCCTAACTCGAAGGTCAGGTATAAGGAAAACAGCCTGATTTGTCTTCTGAGCTTTACAGCGCTCATTACTGCATTAGTCATCAAAGCAATATGCTCTTTGAAACGGCGCCTGCACATCTCCTGTTCTTCTGAGGTCTACAAAGTGTTGTCATTTGTAGGGCATCGCTGGTACTGATGTGGCCAAAGAAGCCTCTGACATCATCCTGACGGATGACAACTTCAGCAGCATCGTGAAAGCTGTCATGTGGGGGAGGAATGTGTATGACAGCATCTCTAAGTTCCTGCAGTTTCAGCTGACCGTCAATGTGGTGGCCGTCATCGTGGCCTTCACCGGGGCTTGCATCACACAGGTACGTCCGAGCCTTTGGGGCTCAGCTAATGACGGGCCAGGTAAATTGAATTTGGATTAATTAATGTTGATATTGAATACTCTCAAGATTCTGGCTGCTGCCTTGCTCCCTTTGTGTTTGGAATAGTGGTTTCTGTGGTGCCATGGGCGTTGATTGACTGATTTGGAAAAATTGACAACTGCCTTCTCATATGAAGACAAATGTGTGTGTGTTTTGCTTATGCCTGGCGACAAATGTTATCCCAGTCAGCACAGGGATTCAATCTTTATACACCCACATGTGGGCGCTAGACCGTCAGCTGCAATGCCT
Source organism: Mormyrus hasselquistii (assembly GCA_026779605.1). NCBI lineage: Eukaryota > Metazoa > Chordata > Actinopteri > Osteoglossiformes > Mormyridae > Mormyrus > Mormyrus hasselquistii. The sequence goes on from JAODKE010000001.1 coordinate 9,565,533, forward strand.
TTAGTGTGAATTGCACATGTTCCCCGTTCACTGAAATGTTGTCTGTATTTCCAGGACTCTCCCTTGAAGGCTGTCCAGATGCTGTGGGTGAACCTAATCATGGACACCTTTGCCTCATTGGCTCTGGCCACCGAGCCTCCCACCGAATCCCTGCTGCTCAGGAAGCCTTACGGACGCAACAAGCCGCTCATCTCCCGCACCATGATGAAGAACATACTGGGCCACGCCGTCTACCAGCTGACCATCATCTTCACATTATTGTTTGCTGGTAAGTCTGAGCCTGCTGCGCTCAATGTAGCCAAGTGCAGGAGGACGGTGAACTGTCAGTCACAGATGACTTTGGGATGGTCCTTGTTTCTTGGTGAGCTAATCTGTCATGACTGTTGCGGTGACTTATAGGAGACAAATTTTAATTGATTCCTTCGTTCTGTGTTCCATTCAGCATTGCCTTACGTTATTTGATTGTCTAAATCTGTGTCAAGCACGTACACTTTGGATTTGACTGCAGTTCCATCCTCAACAGGTGAGCAGATTTTTGACATTGACAGCGGCCGTAACGCCCCCCTGCACGCGCCCCCGTCTGAACACTACACCATAGTCTTCAACACCTTCGTCATGATGCAGCTGTTCAATGAGATAAACGCCCGCAAAATCCATGGCGAGCGCAACGTCTTTGACGGCATCTTTAACAACCTCATCTTCTGCTCAATCGTACTGGGAACATTCATCATCCAGGTAGCAGGCCTCGCTGCCTTCTCGCTGGCTGTCTTCCTCATGGTGTAGCTAGTTTCCAACCAGTGCTCTTGGTACCTCTCCAGATCGTCATCGTCCAGTTTGGGGGGAAGCCCTTCAGCTGCGTGGGACTGTCCATTGATCAGTGGCTCTGGTGTGTCTTCCTAGGGATGGGCTGTCTGCTCTGGGGCCAGGTAAGTCTACCTTTTTTTTTCTTCTTCTTCTTTTTTTTTTTTTTCCCCTTTTTTTTTCCCCTTTTTTTTGGTGGTAGAGGTCTGCCCTCTAGTGGTTGTATCATCACAACTGAAATTCTCATTGGACTTTTGTCAGTCTTTTAATTTTAGAAAGTGTGCTTTTCAATCCCTGTGAAGATATTTAAGGCGTTAAATGAAGCCTGAATAACTGGCTTATCTGGTGGGTGAGTTTTTACAAATAATGAGGGTCTTTTACACAAATGAAAAGCTATTGTATACTTGGTCTGTGCTCTGTTGCCAAGCCCTGTAGATACCTGCAGCTCCTGATGTGGGTCTGACGTTTCTCTGTCTGGCCATTTTTCTTCTTAGGATTGATGTCACATGCGAAGCGTCTCACCTTCATTACGTAGTTTCCAGGAAGTAAACTAACATGCTTTGCTTACGGTTCTAACATACCATTTACTTTCAAACAACTCATCCTCCTTCACACCCTCTCCAACAGGTCATCTCCACCATCCCCACGAGCCGCCTCAAGTTCCTGAAGACGGCGGGCCACGGTACGCAGAAGGAGGAGATCCCGGATGACGAGCTAGAGGACATGGACGACCTGGACGAGATTGACCATGCGGAGCGAGAGCTGCGGCATGGCCAGATCCTCTGGTTTAGGGGCCTCAACCGGATCCAGACTCAGGTACAGCCCAGCTACTGCGGACTGTTTTTTTTTTTTTTTTTTTTTTTTTTTTTTTTTTTTTTTTTTTTTTTTTTTTTTTTTTTTTTTTTTTTTTTTT
>JAODKE010000001.1:9568395-9578750 GCA_026779605.1 Mormyrus hasselquistii
TCTCTCTGTCTGTCTCTCTGTCTGTCTCTCTGTCTGTCTCTCTGTCTGTCTCTCTGTCTGTCTCTCTGTCTGTCTCTGCTTGTCTTTCTTTGTCTCTGTCTCTCTCTCTGTCTTTGCTTGTCTTTCTTTCTCTGTCTGTCCCTGTCCTGGTCACTGCCTCTTTCTTCGCCTCTCTGTCTGTCGCTGTCTCTGCCTCTCTTGACTCTCTCCCTCCTCCGCCTCCTCCCTCTGAGCCTGCTGTCACACTCTCTGGTTCCTTGCAGATGGATGTAGTCAGTGCTTTCCAGAGTGGAACTTCCTTTCAGGGGGCTCTAAGGCGCCAGCCCTCCAGCGCCAGCCAACAACACGATGTAACACATGTTTCTAGCCCTACACATGTAGCGTGTTCTCCTGCCGCTGCTGCCAGCACTGCTGCTACTACCACTGTTGGGTGTGAGTGTGTGTTTCTTAGTGCATGACATTAACACCTCCTCTTCCACTCGCCTAACGTTTCTCATTCTCTCCCAAACAAACACTCGAAACACATTGTCCACATCGCTCCTGATCCTATGTGTCTATAGTTATATCTATACACGTGTGTATATCTACAAGGTTCCCAGGACTTGCACTGTACATGGGTTTTTGTCAATCCCCCCCTCCCCCCCCATTGTGTCTCTCTGTGCTCCCGCTTGTTCGAGAAGGCGGGTGGTGTTTTGCTGGCCGGCCTGTGGCCCTGGTCCCTCACCGCTGCGGGCTTCTTGCAGTTGTGATGGTGTAAATGTTTTGAGTATACGCCCATGCTCACCGTTTCTCTGAGAGATTCCTAAGGGATTCGTTGAGGTTTTCTGGCTGTATTGTGCATTGTTCTTTGCTGGCACTGTACTTCTGCGATCTCCCAAGGGAGAGTGTTGCATTTTCCTCAGCAGCTGTTCTCAACTGGGCCCCAGTACGTTGCCCCTCTGGGTGCCAGTGGATGTGCCACTGCAGGAGTGACTTGTGGGTGCATGATGCACGAACCCCCGGCCCCCTGCCGCCGCTCTCCTTCCTCTCCCCGCATGTGAGTGGCAGCTGTGCTTGCAGGCACAGTTGTTTTGCACAGCTGCCAGCACACTCCCAGCTGGCCCATTCTGCATTTGGATTGGTCGTTTGCTAGAACTTCAGCGTTAACCTCCCAAATACCGGATTTCAACTTTGGGAGAAGATTCTTCTAAAAAATAGAAGGTTTTTGGGCCCTGAGGAAAATCTCGTTAACTGTTGAACTGCCACACTTCTTTTCTTCAGGAGCTGCTGTGGCGGGGGCCAGTGCTGGCCCCCCTCGGATACCGGTGGATGTTACTGGTGTGTGCTCCCTGATGACACAGCTGCTTCCTTTCCAGGAGACGCCGCTCGCAGTCTGGGCCTCTCTCATGACTGTTAGCTTCACCTGCAAATGACATGTGTGCCCCAATAGTCTAATTCCCCTGGAAGTGCCAACCTTTCCTGTCTGACTTTGGACAGGAGGGAGCCTGTTCATTTTGCCATGCTATACTGGTTTTGTTATGATGGAATGGGCGACATAAAACTGAATGCTGATTGCAGTGTGTCCCTCCTCAGATTCTATGAAATGTGACATGGGCTTATACTCAAAGGTTTACTGCTGTGGACCGGAAGGTAGATAAGCTCTGCATGGGTGTAGTCCAGTCATGTGGGTTCGCTGTGCTGGAAAGTGCCGATTTTGCTTGGCTTCTCACTACTTTTGGTTTGGTTTCCTAATTTTATATTTCCATTTACTTTATACCCCCCCCCCTCCACCCACCCACCCAAATCAGCAGTTTGTACCCCCACCCCCCCATTCCCCTGGCATGATGATGATGATAGATAACCTTGTTTTCAGTTTTGTCTCCTGTATTTGAGTTCTGTTTTTTCCCCGAATGGTTTCTTTGCATTTTGAATAACTGGACAGAGGCTGAAGGGTTTTTGGGAAGCGCAGCTGTAAGTGTTTCCGAGCCGGTAGAGGTTTGTCGTGTGTCCCTTTGCTCCCAGAGCTGCTGGCTCGGTCTTTTCCCTGGACTGAGAATTTTCCTGCTCGTAGGCAGATTATGATCAAAACTGCTACCTTCTCAGCGTATTCCATCATTTGTTCACTTTTTTGCTCTCTGCACGTTTCTGAAAATTCACCAGCCCTGATGTGGTTTTGGTATCTAAACTTAATGGAATTGACTAACCAAAACAAGCCTGTATGTCCATCGGTTTAACCTCTATTTAAAATGCAAACTGCACTGGTGTTGACGTGCCGATGCCATGTGCACTGACTGTGTGCTGTTACCGCGGTGCTTCCTGTAGATCCGGGTGGTGAACGCCTTCCGCAGCTCCCTGTCACCGTATGAGGGGCTGGAGAAGCCGGAATCCCGGAGCTCCATCCACAACTTCATGACCCACCCAGAGTTCCGGATCGAGGACTCGGAGCCTCACATTCCTCTGATTGATGACACTGACGCCGAGGATGACGCTCCCACAAAGCGCAACTCCTCATTGCCACGCAACTCACCTCCGCACAACTCATCACCGCCACTCGATTTGGCCCTGCACAACTCATCCCCGCATGACTGTGTCCCCCGTGATCAACCCCCTCGTGACTCAACCCCGCATGATTCAGCTGCTCACAGTTTGTCCCCTCGCGACTCAGCCCCGCAGAACTCTGTCCCCCGTGATCAACCCCCTCGCGACTCAGCCCCGCAGAACTCTGTCCCCCGTGATCAACCCCCTCGCGACTCAACCCCGCAGAACTCGGCACTGCATGATGCATCCCCTCACTATTCAACCCTGCGTGACTCTGCTGCTCACAAGTCATCCCTGCACGACTCGGCCCCACACAATTCATCTCCGCACAATTCCGTGCCCCCTTCTCCTTCCTCACCTAACAAGAACAATAACGCTGTGGACACCAGTGGCGTCCACCTCTTCCTGGACATCAAATGTGTCCCCACGACAGCTCCGGGGAGCCCCCTACACAGCCTGGAGACATCCCTCTGAGTCAGCACCACAGGCTGCCTTGCCTGCGACCAGCTTTCTTCGCTGTTCTTACTTTTAAATTGGTGTAGCGAAACAAATCTGAAGATACCAGCAGGGAGCGCTGTGGAGGTTTTGATTACATTGGAATATTTTCTGTGAGCCGAGATTGTACAGGACTTAAACAAGAGCAAACATTCATGTGAATGTAGGGTTTTGTTTTCATGTATTGTATTTTTAATCCCTGCTTAAAATCACCCAGTTATGACACTTGTTTTCACCCCTCACCCTTTGATCAGTGTGTTCTGACAAAAAAGGGGGGGGGAGGTATTGATATACTTGGATTGAAAGTGACCTGTTTTTTTATTATGATTATTTAATGGGGAGGGGGTATCATCATAGCTAAAGATAAGATGCATTAAATAGACACAGCTGAATCTTAAGCTCTTCTGGAAGGGTTTGTGTATATTTTTCCTCTTACCCTGATTCAATAACATGCTTTCATTTCCGCTATATCAGTTGTTAATATTTGGAATTATTTATGTTCTCAGAAAAAGCAGGTCTGTTTACAAGGTTTGTAGATATTCTTTCTTCCATTTGTAGGTGAAAATGCTTCTTGGATTATGGAGCAAATATAAGAAGGGGGGCGAAAAGAGTGATTTTCAGATACTGCTGTTTCTTTCAGGAAAAAAGGGTGTTTCTATTGAAACGGAACTATTTTTGCCTGCAAAGTTTATTTGTTAAATAATTGTAGATATAGGTCCTGGTATTCAAGTAGGTAACACTAAGGCTTGTCTAGCAGTGAGCAGAGATGTTTGCGGTCTTTTTGTGAAGGTCAGCAGAGACAGAATTGGACAATGGCCTCCATTTACATTTCTATAAATATTTACTACTTATTTGCTTAATTGTTTGAGTCTTGCTTCTCGTGATCACGGGAAACCAGTTAAGTTCTTATTTATAATGTATACACCGGGTGGAGCGATTTAAGGGATAATTCCTTTAAACCCAGGACTGTTGTATGCAGTGATGTATATACAGGAGGTCTACTGCTGCAGTCCTCACCACAAAGGGTTAACACGCTGGCGGACTGCTGGTGTCAGCTGACCGTCTTGCTGAGAGTCCAAGCGATTCCTTTGCGGTGTTCTGTCTGCAGAATGGTGAGGCTTTGATTTCCTGGCGAAATGGTCTCTCCCACTCAGCAACGCTTCAGTCCCTGCCAATGTACAATATTGACTTTTTTTTTTTTTTGTTTACTCAGGCATAGACAAGCATTGAATTGATCATGATAAATTAAAATCCAAAAGAATGCATTTTAACCTCAGATTTTGATGTCTTTAGGTAGTATAACAATATTGTCTTGGTCAAAAAGCGAGTGGATTATTTTTGGTTTTTATTTATTTAAATTTCTAAATTTTCCTTTTAGCAAAGCTTCATGCTTAAGTTCTGGGTTGTTAATTTTCAAATACCAAAAAAATAATAAAAAAAAAAAAACTGTTTGCATTTTGTCCTCATCCTAGTCCATAAAACTCCCATCAGTAACTAAATGCTGCTGGGGGGTTTATTTTATTTTTTTTGGACCCTGATATACTGGAAACAGGATTGGCACATTTTTCAGAGATTGAGGTGGGGTTGATCTACACTAGCATCACCGCACAGGGTAATTTATTTCGTAACACCTACCCTGGGGAAACTTTGATACAGATATCCATGTAAAAAGTACCTTTGTATTTTGTTTTCTAATGAAACTGCAGATGTTTAAAAAAGCCTACAAATCCAGCTTTTTGGGGGCTCTGGACACCATCTTGCATCACAAAGTCAGTGCAGTTGGGTTAAGGACTGGGTGCTTCTGCCAGGAATCCATTATCTCAGGGTAACAGGTGGTGTGAAACTGCAGCAGACTTCTGCTTGAGCCTGCCGTCGAAACGTTAGCAGTTTTATATTGCGGAATGAGTCGTTGACCATGTGGTTTTCCATCTGTTCTGGGAGCCAGTTTCAGGTGCGGTCGCTACCTCCTGCCTCATCGCTTGAACTGCTGACCGTGGGTTCGAGTAAAGGAGGGGGGAGCAGTGTCCTTCAGATAACTGTCACTTTGAGTTAAAATTTTAGTTTTCTTTATTTTACAAATAAAAAAAAGCAGCTTGAGATTGCAAAAAAGATTAAAAATCAGAGATAGAATCCATACCTTTATTCTGTAGCTTCTTCCTGTAATGGGAATGAATGTTATCCATCTGTTTTATGGATTGTTTTTTTATCTTAACATTTGGAAATAAAGTACTTCATGTCTGTTTATCTTGAGCAATGTAAATGGTTATTGTGATTCGATTTACATTTGAAACTTGTCGAGTAATGTGTATGGTTTTTAAAAATAAAAAATGAATATTTAGCCTACTAGTAGGATTTTGCTTTTATTCTTAACTGCTCGGTGTCCATCTCTGGCCCCAGATGAATGCAAACTCAACACTCGTTTCTGTGAATGAGAATACAAAATAATGGAGACGAGAAAGGATCGAGAAGGCTGTGGAAGAAATCTGATGTAGCCGAATGCTGCTTTTTAATTATTTTTCTTGCATCGTGTTAGTTGACTATAAAAAACGTTTTATTTGAGCATGTCCTCTCGTCCCATCTAACGGTCTTGTGCAAAAACGTACCTGAAACAATGAGTTTGAAGAGCATCTCCATGTTAACACATGATCTTTAATCAGTGCTTACTAGGCATTTCCAAGATTTGCGGTACTGTATTTTTGCATTTTGCTTCTTTTCACGAAGGCCTTTGCCATATGAGTTACATTATTTTCTCAGGATAAATGTCTGTTGCTTTCTGCTACTTAACGAAATTCTGCATCCCCTAATTAAGTCAAAATCCAAAAGACTTATTCCGTATTCTAACAACTACTTTCAAATCGGGGACACAAGCCACACACTGCCCCAAAGTACAAGTAAATACAGGCGCTCACTGCGCTTATTTTAATACTGCTAAGATGCAGGTATTGGTCATCTGGTGTTTCTGGGCATTTCAACACAGATGCCTGTGACCACATCAATTACGATGTGATCAACGAGAATCCAGCGCGACGTCTTTTCGCCTCGGTCATTTAGGTTGTTGTTTTATCAGCCGGTCGCTAGAGGGCGCGTTTCCAGCGTCTCACCGGATTCTAAGGCCGCGTCCATGACAACGTGCGGCGCGACCCCGTGGTCCCGCCCCCAGCCGTGCTGCGTGAGCCTGGAAACGAGCACGAGCGTAGCCACCTCCTCCAACGGCCGTCCCGCGGTCGGCCGGGATGGATTAACTACGGTCGGGCAGCATTGTGGGGGCGGGCAGGCCGTCGAGCCCAGGGGAAAGGTTGAGGCGAGACAGGGCTGCAGACGCTGTCCGCATCTCAGGTGTGTTGATTCGGAGAGTCCACGGACTAACGAGCTAGCTGGTCAGCCCCAGTCCGGATCCCTGCGGGTGGCGGCTCCGCGCCTTAGCCCTTGTCAGTGTTACCGTCCTCGGTGCCGTTATCGACTAATTTACCCGAGGTTATCGTCATTCGGCTTTTGAAAGTTACAAAGACGCCGGCGACCGATTTCAACACGATCAACTAACCTCATTCAGGTTAGACGAGAATCTCCGAGCTTATGTTTTGATTTGCCGATCTGCTTTGCATAACGTCAAATCCGATTTCTTTTATTATTTCTCACAGACAGCTGTGTGATTTGCAGTTGCCCAGACGCTGGGAGCTGAGAGTCTCTCAAAAGGGGCGATTTTTTAGCGCTTGCACAGGTACGTCCTGCAGATCGATACCAATGCACCGTGCAAGGGCTGTGGTAAAGCGTGCACGAATAATAACTAAATCTTCCTGGGGTGTAAGCAAAGTAACAGGTGTACTGGAGGTAGACGGGAAGATGAAAGCATGTGGAGTTTGTTTCTTGCCACCATTTCCTTAATTTGTGTGTCCAACATATGCAGTGCCTGTATGGTCAAAACTGCCATTAAGGTGTAGTAGTTTCAGACGTGATTAATGTGGCGTGACACTGTCCCATGATGCACTAGTTACCATCTGGTTCAACTTGATGGGGGGCTGAAGTTGCTAGCGGTTCACCACTCTGATTAAGAAGATATGATACTCTCACCCTAAAGTCTTTACCAGATTTAAGCATGCACCCCACCCCGCACCCAAAATGTCTGTGGGACTCTTGGAATGGTCCTTTGCGGTATAGACAGGCAGACAGGGGCAGCCCAGGTTATAGGGAGCCCTGGGCTGTTTCAGCCATTTCAGTGCTCTTCATTAAAATAATTTAAACAGTGAGTCACCTTACTCAGTATGGGACTAATTAAAGAATCTGAAGAGCTTGGTTATCCGGTTTATGGTATGTTTGTGGTGCTTTCTGATTATACCCCCTGGTTTATGGTATGTGAGTCTGGGGTTTCCCGGTTATCCCCCCAGCTTATGCTTTGTCCCGTGTTCACCTAGCTCAGGGTGAGAGGTGCCCCGTCCCCCCAGGCACAATGAGGGAGTGGTGGGTCCAAGTCGGCCTCCTGTGCATCCCCCTCATTGCCGTCTACCTGCACATCCCCCCACCGCAGCTCTCCCCCACCCTGCAGAACTGGCGTGCCGCCGGCTCTTTCTTCACCTTCAAGGGACACGGCATCTTTTACCGAGGTGGGTGGGACAGTGCATTTAATCATGTCTACCCAGGCATTTAGTGACCACCCAATCATACAGCTGGATATCTGCTGAGGTCAATGACTTTTTTCCAGGCTGGAAGCTGTTGGCTTCCTACATCTGAGTAGCCTGTAGCTTGACTTCCTTAAATAAGATGCCCTGAAAGCAGCATGAGTAGCTGAAGTGTAAGTCTGCAATGTGTATGTATGAGTGTTTCTGATGTGGAGCTGAGCACCAAATCTGCTAGGTGTAGCTGCGTGACTGTCCAGTATGATTTGGGGGCGCAGGAGTGATCTTTCAGTAGTGCTCTCTCCCTGCCTCCCACAGAATCTTTCGGTGCCGTGGGAAGCTCCGATATGGTTCTCCTTTTGCACGGCTTCCCCACCTCCAGCTACGACTGGTACAAGGTAAGGTGGAGGTCATGTGAGCGGCAATGGCCAATCACTGCACATATAGACTGTGACTGTGCTGGGTGACTGCGATTCTTTGTGTGTGTGTGTGTGTCATCCACATAGATCTGGGAGCCCCTGAGCCAGCGATTCAATCGGATCATCACACTTGATTTTTTGGGCTTTGGCTTCAGTGACAAGCCGGTGAGTTGAGTTGGGGTAGGTGCTGGGGGTGTCCAGGCGTGCACTGTAATCCCAGTTTTGACCCCGTTTCCCCCTCTAGCGGCCCCACCGGTACTCCATCTTCGAGCAGGCAAACATCGTGGAAGCCTTGGTGTCTCACCTAGGGCTGGCCAATCAGAGACTGAACCTCCTGTCACATGACTATGGTGACACCGTGGCTCTTGAGCTGCTCTATAGGTTAGTCAGACAATGGGCTGGTAGGGGAACTCGCTGCACTCTCTATATCTCTGCATCTCTCTGCACATCCTGCTAGGAGTGACCACAACAAAACCGGACATCTGACGATAAACAGCCTCTGTCTGTCCAATGGAGGTAAGTAACACCATGGTATGCTCCTCTCCTGTCCAGCAGGTGGCATAGTGATTAAGACTTTATTTTAGTTGCCAGGGTTTTACCCTTTAAATGGGGATTTGCAATGAATGGTAACAGTGCTTTTTAAATTACACTAGCTGTGTATATTTAATCAATTGTTTTATTTTTTTTTTCCTTTAATAGGAATTTTTCCAGAGACACATTATCCACGATTGATCCAGAAGGTCAGCTGATATCTCCACAGTGTTTTAGATTAGATTAGATGAACCTTTATTAGTCCCACAAGTGGGAAATTCACAATTGTAACGGCAGGAGTGGACAGTACAAAGAGAGAGCAGCGAAATATTGACAAAAATAGAATATAATAGGATAAAAAACTGGTGCTGATGGGCGGCTTCACCTGTTCTCTCATTGGTGCTCGGTAGGTGCTGAAGGACTCGGGCTTCCTGTCCCCACTACTGACAAGGCTCACCAACTTCCTGTTCTTCTCCCGAAGGTGAGGGCCTCACGCGAGTGAAGATGGAGGTGTCCGAGTGGAAGCGATGGGTCAAAGTGCAACTGGGAATGGATAACATTGTTGTGAAATTAGTTATTTTTTAACAGTCAGGCTCTTACACCCATATCTCAGATAAAGTTTTAGTGCCAAAGGTGATCCATTTAGCTTGCCTTTGTCTGTGAAGACCTGCAGGGGGCACTGTGAGTACAGCTGTATGACTGCAGTGTCAGGTAGCAGCGCATGCAGTGCTGTTCACTTGGGCTACAGGAAGTCGATGGCGTGTCTTCCTGCACGCACAATGCTGTGTGCATATGCCTGTCCTACTTGGTTTGTTTATAAACGTTCTCCTTTGAGCGCTTTGCAGCATCGGCGACGTGTTTGGACCCTACACCCAGCCCACAGAGGCCGAGGTCTGGGACATGTGGACCGGGATCCGCTTCAATGATGGCAACCTGGTCATGGATAGGTACGGTGCCCCCTACTGGCATCTTTTCCATCACTCTGATCTTTAAGACCAGGCTTCCGGCTCATTAAGGTTTCCATGGTGATTGAGTAGCTCACCTTCTTTTCCAGCATCCTCCAGTACATCAACCAGAGGCTGAAGCATCGGCAGCGCTGGGTCGGAGCTCTCACCTCCACCCTGATTCCACGTGAGTGTGGCCACCATGTGACCAGCATCAGCATTGTGCTGCGCCTCTTCTAGTTCTGGGCTCCACCTAGTGGTCAGCACTGGGTGCAGCACCCCGTGTCTTTGGAAAACATTTGTGGGGAGGGGGGCTCTTGAGGATCCATGCTTCTATCCCCACATCGTCCGCTTGTAATCCTAAGCACCATTATGGCCTGAGCTCATTCTCAGAGTACCAGCATCCAAAGTGGTTTTCAGACTGCCGTACCAATGAAACGAACGGTTCCTGAATTTGGGAAGATCAGCTTAGGTGCCGTCCTATTGGGCACACTTCATCATATGACCTGCCTTCTGTCTTTCAGTTCACATGATCTATGGACCTCTAGACCCAGTGAACCCTCACCCTCAGTTCATCAGCCTATACCGGTGAGTGGCCTCTTCCCATTGGCTGCTGCTTTTGAGCTGGTCACTGTTGTAATTCCATGACCTTGAGCTTGATGGCCTTGTTAGTTCATTTCTGCTTCACCACATTAAGTCCTGGAGCTCTTCTGCTTCACATCAGAACACTGCATCGATCGAGCCTCTGAGTGACACCCCCCTCCCCCCCCCCCAGGAGCCAGGTCCAAAGGTCTACAGTGTCCATTCTGGACGAGCACATCAGCCACTACCCCCAGCTG
>JAODKE010000001.1:9583174-9593696 GCA_026779605.1 Mormyrus hasselquistii
CCCAGAGGAGGATGGGTTCCCCTTCCGAGTCTGGGTTCCTCTCAAGGTTTCTTCCTGCCAGAGGGAGGTTTTCCTTGCCACTGTCGCCACAGACTTGCTTGGTGGGGTTCAGGCCAGTTATATGTAAAGTGCTTTGTGACAATGACTGTTGTGAAAAGCACTATATAAATAAAATTTAATTGAATTGAATTGTGTGTGTGTGTGTGTGTGTATTAGGTTTATACTATATTACATTGGGTTGGGACGAAATGTCCATGCGTACAGACGTTGCAGGATTCTCAGTTTATACATGGGGCTTAAATTGACGCTTGTTACAAAGAGTCATCACAGTGAACATGCTGCTGGTGATGTGCAACAGGGCAAAATCTAGTCCCATCGTACAACATCTGTACTTAGGAAATAAAGAAACGCTGCATTTATCTACCCTCTGCTGGCCAAACTGTGCCACTGCAGGGGACGGACAAACAGGACAGAGATAGCTTAACATTCCATCCATCCATATTATTATTATTATTATACAAAAACATGTCTAAATGATATGGGGCGGGTAGACAGGTGGCGAATTAATCTTGAAAGATCAAATGTGCACAAAGCACAGTGATAAATGCCAGTTCAGTGGTTTCCACATTGATGATTTCCTGCTTAAATCAAACATTGTAAATCAACTGCGTGTGAGCTGTCAGGGTCGCATTAACTTTCATACATAACATAAGCAGTAAGACTTACTATAAGTCCGTTAATTAACTTGTAAAACAACGAGGAACAGCAACAACCGGTAGAAGTTCTTCGGCCCTGAAATGACACACTTAATGGCCTGTTTTCAGGATGCACATTTTTAATTTAACTTTCGCACAGTGTGAAAGTTTTATTTTATAATTATATTAATTAACTAACATATTATAGGCCTATATTTTTTCATCTTCGTTATATGTGAAAATTCCCCCGCATGGACAAAATTTCCACATGGTGATTAGGGCGATTAGGTTAAACGTAAAGCCGGTGTTCAGCCAAGTTCAGCTACCTATCGAGACGTGCTATCGAGCCTTTCTGCGCATGTGCAGTACCAGAGTTTGGAGGTTAGGGTAAATTGGAGGGGGGAGGTAGCACTTCGGTAGCCTGACTCGACAAAGTAGCTCAACTCGACAGAAGACCGGCGGTGAACATAAAGACTTTGAAAACCAAGGACTTTGCGGTCCTTTAAAATGAGCGCGATTAGTCTCTGTTTCTCAGTTTTTTCTGTAGTTCTGAGACAATGAATACTTCTGAGTTTTCATACAGCGGATATAGACAGGATCCAGCACAATGCCGGTCCGTAATAACGTTATCAAACATACCCGGCGTTCAGCGTGCCGACCACATTTCCTGTCCTCCGGGATGATGATGATGATGATGATGATGATGATGAAGAAGAAGAAGCACCTGCTGCAGCGCTACACCTGGCTGACGCTTGAACGCGGAGCCTTACTGCGGAATCAGTGCCGCACGCAGGGGACACCGGCTTTCAAAGTACAAGTACCGCTGTTAAACTGTAGGACAAATAAGTATACTGTAAACATGTATTGCTCTCATTAGGGACATACTTTTAAAAACAGTGTGTTATTCTTTTTTACTCCAGTTTCTTGTAATCCATGCAATTATTGCAACCAAAATTGACAGTTCTGGTGCAGTGAAACGAATCGCTGTTTTTTAAAATCCACTTTTAAAAATAATTATTACAAGATACATAATATAATTAAGCTCACCTTGGGATTGTTCATGTGTACATGGAGTTCTGTTGTCCCAGATCAGATTTTCCCAAAACTTTGCTCTTTTAAACCGTCATTTTGAGTTGCAAACTTGTCAAGCAACTCATCCGGCCTGTGACCTCACCCAACCGGGCGGCCGTGACTAAGGGCACCATAAAGAGAGGGTGGTTAGGAGGATTCCAAGGGCCCCTGAGAACATAATTGGACTGGTTTGGGGGCCTGACATAATGCACTTTCATGGGGCCCGAAACCTCTAGCAGCCCCCCGCCCCCGTGACTGTCCAGTGTGTCAAAAACGTGTCTGAAAGTCTGTCACACCTCACACTTACAAAGAGAACACGGCTGAACCAAACATGAAATATCGGCTGAACCAAACATGAAATATCGGCTGATGTTTCATCGCTGAAATAAATCTTTCATCAAATAACTAATCTAGTTTAAAGTATTCCGTTTGACTACTGATTTACCTCATTCAAACTATGCCTAACTGCATCTGCTAAAAGCTAATACTGGTTAATTAAGTATTTTTAAGAGATAAACATATTACTGGGCAAATTAACGCGCTTGGTGTCATAAGTGTTCAGCCAGAGGGCCTTACGAGAGAAACAGGGTAATCTTTATGTGTGACCCATACAGAATGAAGATATGACGTTCGACGAAGAGTCCGCTTTTAGAAGGTAAAGTAGCGGATCTTCTTTACCTTTGCTGCGATCCTCTGACGGTAAATCGTGTACACCTCAGGATATCGTCTATCTGCATACTGGGAAATCCGTTCATATGAACTGCACATGTAAACCATCATTTGTCCTGTGCAAGTTTTCAGACCTTTCTCAACGTTGATATTACAGTGACGCATTTACAGTGCCCAGGAAAAAAAAATACAAAATAGTATCTATGCTTAAATTTATTAGAGAAACACAGTCCCTTTCAGTACAAAAATAAATGTCAGAATCTGAAGGCAGAACATTATCTAGTGTCATATATGATACATCAACAAGTAAATGGATTTATTTGTCTGCTGTGCGTTTATAGTTTATTAAACAGCCACCAAAATCGATTTTTACAAAGTTTTAAAACTGAGTTAATATACACACGTGATGTGTCATCAACAGTATCATGATCACAAAGTGAATAAATCCATTTTAGATAACATTAGACTGTGGCATAATTTAATGTTTAGATTTCTTTTCAGCAATTAAGCATCTTGACTAACATTGTCAACCGATCATCATTGGCGTAGGCAGTGTGAAATTTAAGGGATTTATTGAATTTAAGTTTCTAAGCGTCCTTGACTCGAATGATCATTAAAATAACATTCTGTATGCATCCAGAGGGAAAACAGACCGGTATAAATCAGATTGCAAAAGCTGCAAATAAAATCCACAAGACACGGGGTGTCTGCTGATTTGGAGTGGTACGTCTTTATACATTATAAATAGTAACGCATTCATTATTTACACATAGCAGGTACAGTAATCCTTATGCTTCAGTAGTCCTGCGGTTTTCTTTCTTTTTTATCATTAGACTGTCATATTATGTCCGGAAAAAAGACACTTAACACGTATTGAGGGTATGTTCTGAGCACATGGACTCAGCATAACAAAACGGATAGATACACACCGCACACAGCCGGCTGAGCTTTACTTTCTTTTGCCGATTTGTGCCATGAGACGCGCGTTGTCCGCCGCCTTGGCGCGGAGGCTCTTGGCTTTGGCGATGTTGAATAGGATGTTCATGATGTTGGTCGGCACGTCCAGGGAGAGAGTGAACTTGGCTTGTCGGTCGCTCTTGGCGCTGTTCTGGTACATCTTACCCCTCAGCTGCGTCTGGCTCAGGTACCTGTAGCTAGAAGCAGGGAACGTCCTTTTCTCCCGACTCTCGGCAGAAGACGGCGAGTACCCGGGCAGGTAGAGAAAGCCCCGGGCGTCCGGCAGCGAGTCCCGGGAGAGATCGCCCTTTTTGGTCCCCGAAAGGACGTCGTTGTCGCACAGGAGCCTGGAATCGCTGTCGTAGAGCCTGAAGCAGAGGCCGTAGGTGTGGGCGCACAGGACGGCGAGCATCACCAGCGCTTTCAGGTGCAGCAGCATGATGTCTGCATGGATGGATGGATGGTTCAGACGACATTGCGGTTTAGATGGCTTACAGTGCGCAATGCCACAGCATAATTTCCTTTGACTGGACTAATTCAATAAAGTTTGCACACCAGTTGCAATATTATGTAAAATAAATGTAAATCTCAAAGTAAACAATCTGCTTTATCCGAATATATTCAGGGAACCCAAACTGTCCTGATAACTCCGCGTCTAAGGCTGGTGTGGCTTGATTTTGATCCGTTTTCCGTACCACTCTGCTTATCTGAAAATGCTGGTATTAACCGTGAACCTTTATGGTTTGATAGCCTTTGTGTACTACTCGTGCGACACGGAGGAAATAAAATGTATGGAGCGCAGATGACGCTCTGGGTGGGTGGATTTGGGCCATCTGCTCCATCATCAGAGCCGCCCCAGCTCCGGAGCAATGGCCGCGCCGGTACCCGGACAGGACGGGGCCGTGTGAAGCCCGCAAGGGCAAGAAAAGCAGAGCGAGCTGAGAGCCTCGCACAGAAATGTCCCCTGCTACGGATGATATATATTTATCAAATATCTGTTACAAATATGACAGACCCGCGTTAAGAGCGCGAATTCGTGTCACACTTGTGAAAACGGGTTATAAAGTGCCGGTAACGTAATCAGTGCGGTCAGTATTAAGCTTTAACCAGAATTAACAGCTATAACAGAATGCCCACTGATGAAAACTTTTTAAAGTATTTATTAAAAGATCTTAGCAAATACATTTACAGAAGCATGCAAGCCCTAACTTAGTCTAACTTAGACGTCTAATTTTGCCTTACAAATTAAGAATATCTTTTATATCGGCTGAATCAAAATCTCAGTTCCTGATACACTACGGTAGGCTGCACATAAGAAAAAGAAGAAATACAAATTTTAAGCTAAATACATCACATAACGTTAATGAATGTCAAAAAGTTCTTTAAATGACATATGCTTAACAGCAACAAATCTTACCCGGTTTTCGGAGTTTACGTAGATGATGCCACTTGTGATGCAGCTCAGAGTAAAGGTAAAAGGAGAAGAAGAATATAAAAGTTTGCTTTATACCTTTTGTTTGCAGAACTTACTCTATAGTTTGTTTGTCCGTCTTCACTCCTGTACTATATAACCTCTCCGATTACGCGAATGAATCGTAATTCCATACGATGCAGTTCGGTGACTCAATGAAACGCGACGTGCGCCGGCGTCACGCGCTTGACACGCTTTTAAAACCATCGGATCGCATCCAGAATCGCGCAGCATCGCAGAGCCGCTGCCGACGTCCTGCCTTCTGCTCCGCGTAGCTGACCGGCGGGAGCCCGCGACACGAAGCACCGCAGAGCGTCCCACGTGTGTCCGCGGCAGTCGGAGCGTCAAAGGCGCCCAAGCAGCCTACAGACTCGGCGCACAAACGTATTTGGTGTGTTTAACCCCGCGCTGCATCCGTGCACAAAGCAGCGCGCATCTCCATGCCGGTGTAAAAGAAACCCGCGTTGTGTCATTTTACTCATAGATCCAGAATCAGTTGTCCAGATTTAGTTGTCTGTAAACATTTTTCAGATTCAGCAGAATTTATGAATTTCTGTAATAGTACTAGGATAATCAACACATTTAACAACTAATTGCTTAAACTCCAATTTCACAACTTATAAGTCTCTCTTGCGAGAGAATCTTACTTTTCGGGACTCGGCCGCCACGGTCAGTATTCCGCAGAAAGAGCGCAGACAATGGGAAGGAGGGTGGTAACATTAGAGGTTGGTGTGCTTTTCGTTTTAGTTTTATTTTATTGTTTTTCCGCGAAACTCAAAGGAAATCAACCGGGACACTTGCAGAAATTAAATCTAGCCTAATTGAAAAATATAATTAAAAATCACAGTATTGATTACTGTATAAGTGAACTGCTGTAAACATATCCGTCAATTACACCACCGAGAAGCGGTGAGTCATTTCCTTACGTAAATTTAATAACACCTGTATGAGGACTCAGGCTATTGAACTGTTAAAGTATTGAAATGTAAAGGTATTATGTCTAGAACTAGGCCTGTCTGGAACACACATTATATTTAAGTAATTATATGTATATAGCATGTTTTGTTATCAGAAGTGGGACAATAAATGATTTCATTTAAAGCACCTCCAAAGCTCCACATTTTTGGTCTGTATAGACTCATTGAGCTTGTGACCGAAACGTTGCAGGTTCGAGACCCAGGAGAGATAAATGCTGCTGCTGTGAAACCCTTAATGTCATGGTGCTCAGTAACCCAGACTCTGCCCACTACCGAACTTCATGACGAGACTAAATATCTGGGTCAACACTTTCCAGCTCAGCCAGAGGTCTGATCACAGAACATCTCTTCTGATTTTGTGGTCCATGACATGGTCCTACAGAAAGTCACCGTGATGGAGCCCTTCCCTCACAACATGTATGATACAGCCTCTGTTCCTTCATCTGCAGTACAGGTCCCTCCGTGCTGCCCCCTGCTGCATGGGCATATGTACTGCAATGGGGCAGGGATAGTACCCCAGCTGGAAATCGCAGTGCAGCCAAGTTTCACTGTCTGCCCAATTTAAGTGTGATTCCGAAAGAGACAGGAGGACAGATGAAGAGGACAAAGGCGGATTTCATTATTAAAAACGTGACTCTCTTCACCACACGAGTCTGGGGAGCCGACAGACTCTGACCAAGCTGCCGATTAGGCGTGAGGATTGGGGGGGGGGCGATGACTTCACTTCTCACGGTCGGAGCAAAATAAGCAGGTACTCAATTAGCCACTTCACTTCAGATTAAAACACAGAAAAGGGACATTTTACTATTTATACCATTTAAATAAGTTTCCAGATTTGCACTGGCATTTTCCTGCAGTATTACACAATAGGATCAAAGAACCACCACGATGGAATATCTTTAAAAATACGTTATTTTTAAAAGGTACAAAATCACTTTATATTTCATGGTTTTACAAATCTTTTCAAACATGACAGTTATGGCTAAAAAACATTCAAATGGTGAGTTTGGTTATTTACACTGTCTCATAACCTTTAAAATAGTCCCATGATGGCAAATAACACAAATATAACCTGCTATTCTATGGAAATCAAAATGCTTTGTGTCGTTTAATGGCCAGTTTGTGTTGTACCTTCACATAAGGGGGTAATTAACACTGTTTATGGCATCGGTGACACTCATTATTCACAGGATATTAGGAGTTGCGAGTGACACCACTGTTTGGCAGTTCTCACACTGGCCACTAGGGGTCCTGACAAGTCACCACTTTTAAGCTAATCACGTCCCATATGGTTCAGCCCCCTTATCTAACAATAAAAACCAGCGGCAAAAGGCCTACAGCTGCTGCTGTGTCATCACCTCTCCCTGACTGGCTTCTTCTCCTCTGCTGGTTCCTGCCCTGTGGTCACCTCCACTCCCCGACACCGCTTCTCGCATTCAAGCTTGGTGGAGAATCGGTTGCGGGTCCCACCACAGCCCCCGTAGACAAACGGCCGGCACTCCCCCGAGTCTGCGTGATGATACCAAAGCAGACGGTACTCTGCGCATGACCCCTCACACATGGGTGCCTGGCAGGGGTCGGAGGGCAGATCTGTGTGAATGGAATGGAATGAGGGCAGGAGTTAGATGTGGTGTAAGAAAAAAGAGGCTGGAGATGGATCCAGGCAAACGGGACACAACAAAGACACCAAAAGGTGAACAAGAAAGTGAGCGATTTACCAGCTTTCCTCACCCTGCTGCGCGAATAAGGCCCAAACATCACAGTGCTCAGTGATATTCTGGAGGAGCAGGTGATGTTGGGGTGGATGGAACATCACATGATTGAGCAAAGTCATGTGGGAGGTCAGGTGATCGGGTGGAGTCAGGAGGGAGGTCAGACGGTCGTGTGGAGTTTGTCTCAGTATTCAGCGTAAATATCTAATAATCAGGTAGGTATGAATTCCACCATGAAGTCATTCTTGTCCCTCCCTTGTTCCTGTGTTATTCACTCTTTCATAGCTCGCTCGTTTGTTGGAGCTCTCTTTCATCTGCTGGTTGGGTTGCCGACCGTCCCGAATTGTCCGGACAGTTGGCGACCCTATCTGCTGGAGACGGTAACAGGACTGCTGTCCTGCAGTTCCATATCGGTTGATCCTTACATGTGATTGGTCACCCAGCTCCCCCCTAGCCCTCTATGCCGTGTGAGTGGGGTCCCTCGTCTCTTGGAGCTCTCACCTGCGGGGGCCCCACGCTGTCGCTTCAGCCGCTTGTGCCCGACATCACTCTCTGTGCCTATGAGGGGGAGAGAGATGATCTCATTAGGGCTCTGTGCCAGGGCTGGTGGGATACATGGACATCAGCCCCCCCCCCCCATCAGTACCAGCTGCTCCCGGTTAAATGTCACCAAACAAGCCTGTCGCAGTGGCTCTGTGACCCCCAGCTGCTCTAGGGGTCCGTTCCACTCTCGCCTTCACCGGCCAGGCCTGCTAGTTTACACTGCTAATCCCTGACAGGCAACTAATTTCCGTCCGATGCGGCTGACGATGCTCAGGTAAGCAGCCCCTCTTCACCTTAAAGCTTGTGGCTTAGGGGACCATCAGTGCTTAGAGGCTGGGACTCAAGGAAGATTTAATGCCTTATCGGCAGCTGCATTCTGCAAGGTGATTGGTGAAGAGTTTCGACCAATGATCAAATGTCCTCCAGTCAGGAAGTTATCTTATGAATGAGCGAATTGGCCAGAGTATTAAGAACGTCAAGAGCCCACCTGCAAGGTGCTCACATAGACACACCTTCAATGCCAAATGCAGACGCTCTAGCACTTGCCCTGCCTTTAATGGCATTGATTGCTCATTACCATCTACACATGTCCTTCTGCCTCTGTAAATCAGAGATTTTTGATGGTTTCTTCTTGTCTTTTGAAGGTTTGTTCACTCAATATCCTTTAATAGACCTGACTTCTAATGGACCTACTTGAGACGTTGGAGAATGCCCTTAGCTCTGGATTGGACATGAGAAGCATCTCTTCTTGTTTCTCATCAAGTCTTCCTTCTTTCTCAGAAACATTGAAGGCATGATCATGTTTCCTCTCCTCATCCTCACTCATCCCAGGTATCTCTGCACTGGGGTCCAGAGAGTTTGCTGACACCAGGTACTCTTTACCTAAGGCCAGAACACAAAGTCCTCAATGAAGGCCAGGGGCAAGAACACTATGTCATCAATGTAAAGACAATTTACCTGAGACTAGGGGTGCAAAATTTTGAGAATTCCCCATTAATTCGCATATATTCCCAGTGATTCCCATGGGAAGTTTCCAACTTGGAACAGTTCCAAAATTCCCCAGCTTAACTTTCCATAGAATGGAAAGTTTCCAGAAATTTATCACCCTTTTGCGACCTTACTTGAGACCTTCAGTGTATTAATAATGCTAATAATTGAGTGACTGCCTGATTGCTCTTGTTGTTGAACTTTGACAATCCTCCAAAATGAAGACAACATGAAAGGGACAGGCCAGCCTAGGCTGGCTCCCATACCGCAGCAGGGCTGGCAGAGGGTGTAACACTGCAAAAATTTGTCAGTCATCTGAGACCAATTACTGCCACTGGCCTTGCCTGGGCTGCTCGCAGCCTGAAGCTAAATAGTTTGAGACTGTTATTTTTTTTAAATCTGACGGAAGCAATCAAGCAAATCTCTCCAATCCTGTTAACAAATGCACAGCACCTCAGGAGCAACACATACTAACAAAACCGGCTAATGGGCTCAAAATCTTAAAGAATACCAAGTCAATTGTTAATACTTTGGGCCAATTAAAGTGAGTACAGGGAAACAAATTAGCCCCAAGTTTCGTACAATACCGGTCAAGCTTATTTATGCCGTGACATTAACTGCAGTTTGCAGCAACATGAATGGCGCCCCCCAGGAGTCAGTAATAATTCAGTGATTCACACACTGGCGGCATTGTGCTGGGGGAAAATCAGATGAGTGCAGAAACACGTGAGTCCCGTCCACGTCCTCACTCCCTCCGTCCGACAGGCACCTGCCGTTCGCCGTGCGGGAACATGGCAGATGGTGCGAGTCGTGGGGGTCCCACGCCGCTTCAGTGGGTGTTCTAGAACATTCACGAGCAGCACTCTGGAAGGCTGTACACACACCCACACACACTCACGTGGCTGGCTCCCCCTGGCCTCACTACATTGTCGCACCTCTTTAATGTTGTACTGTAAATAAGTGAGCTGCTGTTGGGACGTTGTGTGTTTCCCATTGGCTTCCCTCTGTTATTCTCATGCTCAACACGCTGCCATTGCCTGATACGAGTGAAGGAGATGCCTAATGTCCGCCCAGGGCTTCCTCACTGTAAGCACTATAAGCCCTGTTCTAAAAGGAGAACATAACAATATGACTATCGAAGTATCCAATGAAGAAGCAAATGTCTGGAAAAAACATAGCTTTCCTTTCATCATGCATAAACACACACATTACCATCTCAGCAATGCTGCAAACTCACTGTACATAAACACTCACACATTACCATCTCAGCAATGCTGCAAACTCACTGTACAGAAACACTCACACATTACCATCTCAGCAATGCTGCAAACTCACTGTACATAAACACTCACACATTACCATCTCAGCAATGCTGCAAACTCACTGTACATAAACACTCACACATTACCATGTCAGCAATGCTGCAAACTCACTGTACAT
>JAODKE010000001.1:9601992-9617319 GCA_026779605.1 Mormyrus hasselquistii
GGGGGGTGTTGGGGGGGGGGTGCATTTACACGGTCCACATTCAATATGACAGAAGAGCAAGATTACGGACACACAAGTATTGAAGAACTAACAAAGGCCCAGAGGCCTTGATGGAGCGCTGAAAGCCCTGGTAGATTCATTATCAAGGACACAAAGGTAGGAAACATACACACCTTTTCCCCAGGGAGTCCATTTTCACCTGGTACACCCTTTGAAAACAGCATCCACTGATGAGAACATAGCAGAAATACACAAACGGCCTGCACCGCTCTCCTCCATACACATATACATATACACACTACATAGATCTGGAAAAATAACCAAACACTATCCCACTGCAAGTGACTCAAGGCCGCCGAGAGGGTGACAGTGGGCAGTAGTGAGCTCTACCCCCAAATCAACGGGATGCCTATGGGCCCGTGGCCAAGGCAGGCCTCCTGCTTACCGCAGCTTAGCAAAGCTCTGGGGGACAGGGAGTTGGCAACGGTGCCACCAGATTCCTCACCAGACAGCAGTAGGAAGTCGTCCAAAACACATGGACACAGCTGTTCACGGCGGCCAAAACACGACTCCGTGCCCAGGAATAGCTACATGTTTTAGACATTTCTATTAATAAGCACCCCTCACTTTAAGTAGACTTTGAGTCTGGAAACACAAGCCTTATTAAAATGTCACGGGTGTCTTTGTATGGATGTGAGACTTATAACCTGTAATTTAAATAACTAACACAGTGCTTAACGTGTTATAATAATAACTATCACACACATACAGCGTGTTCTTACCTTCAGATAATCATACTCTCTGCCATAACCTCTTCGTCTCTGCCACTCCATCATCTCCCTCTCTCTCTCCAGCCTCTCATTTTCCATTTCTAGATCCTCTCTCTCTCCCTCTATTCTCTCTCTCTCTATTTCCAGCTCTTCTTCCCCCTCTCGTTCCCTCTCTACCTCTAACCATTCCCCCTCTCTCTCATTCTCCACCTCTGTTTCTCTCTCTATCTCTAATCCCTCCCTCAGCCTTTTCTTGTCCAACTCCATCCATTCTCCCTCCATCTCCAGTCTGTCAGTCTCTTCCATCTTCTCTCTCTCCAGCTTGTGTTCTTCATCTTTGTCCATCTCCGCTGTGTCTGCATCGTTCTCTGATACCAAATTCCTCTGCTCTCCTGTCCAGTGTGCCTCTGTCTCCATCCCCCTGTCTCTGCCTGCTTCTTCTTGAGCCCTAAGGTCAGTCTCAGTCCCGGGGTCCTTTCTCTCCTGCTTCTTTCTCTAAAACAAAGTCAAATGGATATAGACCCTAATCAGAGCGATCTGTGTCGCATGCGAGAGTGAAGGATATGAATTTGTAGCTGAACGCTGCAGATTCCCACGCGGGGGAAAGCCTTACTTCTGCACTCTCAAATGTTCACTTAAAAGCCTCAGTAAAGTGCACCCAGCTGAGAAAGCTGGGTATCAAAAAGGAAGGTGTCTGCTATGTAGTGTGAACCGATAAGGACTTTGCATGAAACTCACATGGAGCCGCTTGCGTCCACCAGTCCCAGATCGTGACTGAAAAGAAAACATAAAAAAGCAAAGCGGTTATTTAAAAATATATATATATATATGTGTGTGTGTGTGTGTGTGTGTGTGGAGATCTCTCTAATAATCCACCCTTTACATCCATGGTTAGCTAGCCCCATGACATCATACCGGCCTACCTGTAACATCTGAAAGAGGCCTGCTGACGCACTGATTAAAGAATAACATCTGCAGCACTGGGTGCAAAAAGCATTGAAAAGCTTATGTATTAATAAAAACGTGTGTAAGACAAAATGGGACCAAAGTGTCATCCCATGAAGCAGTCATGAGGACTGATACTAAGCTATAAAAAGGAGCTGAGCTGTAATTAGGACCAGGAGCAGGCTCAGGCCCAGGACAGGACTGACACTGAACTACAACAGGGGGCTCAGCTGTCATGATCAAAAGGAGCAGGCTCAGGCCCAGGACAGGACTGACACTGAACTATAACAGGGGGCTCAGCTGTCATGATGAAAAGGAGCAGGCTCAGGCCTAGGGCAAGACTGATACTGAGCTATAATAGGCGGCTGAGCCATTATGAGAATCAAGAGCAGACATAGGCCCAGGGCAGGAGTGCTGCTGAACTATAACAGGGGGCTGAGCCATCATAAGGATGAGGAGCAGGCTCAGGCCCGGGGCAGGACTGACACTAAATTATAACAGGCAGCTGAGCTATCTTAAGGATCGGGAGCAGGCTCAGGCCCGGGGCAGGACAGACACTGAACTATAACAGGGGGCTGAGCCGTGATGAGAATCTCCACAGCACAAGGCTGACCTGCTGTGCTTTCTTTTTGTGTCGGGATGCCCGTTTTCCCACTGGAGTCCCCGGCACGTGACCCTAGAGAAAAAAAGGCATTTAAGTGTAAACAAAGGGACACCCAGGGGCAGAGTGACAGGGACTGCTTCAAAGCACACCCGTTCTTTTGGGGAGAGGGGGCTGTACTCACAGCAGAGTCCTGCTGGGGGGCTGTCCTCCGTATGCGTGCAGCCATCTTGGCCCCTCCTTCACTGACTGTGCCACCCTGCTCATTTTTCCAAAGGTCAGAGGTCACTATGAATCAATCATTACCTTAAGGCCACATGTAGTCATTGCACCAGATGTAGCAGGAAGTCTGGGTCATTTTTGGATGTGCGCAGGTATACCGCTCATACCACCTAACCCCTCACTAATGGTGCATGTGTCAAACAGCCATCATGCCCCTGAGATATACAGCTGTTGGTGTGTGACCATGGTGACAGCAGAGACACTGTGCTTTCTGATGCGGTCCTCTTCGGGTGTGTTTGTGTGTGCGACAGTCTTAACGCATCAACCATTCCCAACCTTAACACAGGACACAGGAACGTGCTCCTTTTATTTTTGCAGCTGGATGTGTGGAGGACAGAGTCACATGATGAAGGCTGGGAAGGAGCAGCTGTCCCAATCACCCTTAAAGCTCTCTGTTAACAGGGGGGAAGGAGTCAGATGTGTTTTGCTTCAGGGAGGTTAATGGGGTGGTATGTGGTGGGGGGAGTCACTGAGGCTGGTGAGATGATGACCCTCAGTCATTCAGGGAACAATGTTCACCAGTGAAAACAAGATATAAAATTGTGCAACACACACATGTAAAAATCATACAAATTACTCATTTATTTTTCATAAAAAATGGAAAGAAACATGTACGACACAGATGGTATGCAAAATAATACAAAGTGTGTTTTTCCATTTGCCCCTAACAAAGACAGTCAATAAAGGTTTTCTTTTAAGGCACTGATTTACTTAATTAATTGATTAAGGCATTGACCAAAACTGAGGAAAGGTCACCAGTGAAACTGGACAGTTATTCAAAAATCCTGATACTTCACAAGGGGTTCAGGCTATTTCCTCGCTTTTAATAAATAAGTTACCTTAAACCTATTTTTCTTGGTTATGTTAATTAGACATTAATGGCAATGGTAAATTCTTCTCCTGGGGGAATATACATGTTCAGAACATTTAATTTATATAAATTGTCTGAATTTCTCAGATATATACTTCAGCAAACCAAATTTGCTCTTTCCAAGGTAAACAGGTGGCATCTGATCTGGAGCACGTGACATCATCAGTGTGCGACGAGAATGAGTTGCTCCTCATATAATACTGGTCCTGTTCGTGTGGACAGCCCTCCAGCGTCTAAACACTTCACAGCTTACAGGGATTTCAGCTCATGTTTACAGTGATATGCTCATGTTTTCAATGTGAGTGACCTTAGGAAAATCCCTGTGTTAAAAATTAGAAAAAGAGATTAAGTTACACTTTTAAAATGTAAATAACTCTTTAGCATGTTCTTCCAAGTGTTGTGCATTCTCATACACATAATTTATGTTTATCATTATAGCCAAGATCATGCACAATGCATGCTGGGATACTACACTTTCTGCATGAATTACTGTGATAAGCCTTGCACTGTTAGCTAAAGTTCCCAGGAAACACTGTCCCTGTTTATTTTTTCTGTTCTTTATTTTTTTGTGTCCCTATTATCTCCTGGTTGATTAAAACACTTCGAAAGTCACATTAGTACGTACCCTGAAAATTTTCTGCACCTTGTTTGCACTGGTGAAACTTATTAGTACAAGCGGTTTCCAAAGTGCCTGGACCGTTCTGAACGCTGTTCCGGCCGTGCTCATTGCTTGTACACTGGAGCAGCTGGCAGACTCCCTTGACAGCACATCAAAACCGTGCCAAAATAAATGATTACTCTAAGTTGGGTGACAGACACAGGCCCCGATAATCCAATTAAAACACATATTTCAGTGTTACCTGACAGCATTTCTGGTGTCAGAATTAGCTTGTCTTATTTCACCCTTGGGGGGGAGAGCATACAGCTGGAACAGCTTCAGAGAGCAGAAGCAGCACTTTTGGCTGGCTGCTGATGACAGTCGAAGCACTTTGCAAACATCTGTGCAGCCCGGAAGGGGGGGGGGAGGCATGGGCATGCAGTGGCATGGAGAAACCCCCAGCAATGATGACCCCGCAGGAAGAAAACCTACCTCTCCCCTTCCCTCCTGAATCTCATCGTCCTGCTTTGAAGAGAACAAAGATGCAAGCGAACAAACAGATGGATAAGGACACAGCTTCACCTCCCTGCACAGACCTCACGCACCCGCATCATCACTCAGCCAAGGCTGCCATTACAGTAAAGCTAAATGACTCCTACAGGGAAGGGGTCAAAGGTCAGAGGTCATGCCAATACCTCCTCTCCTGCTGGCTGTGAATGCAGATGAGTGGCAGTGGTGAAGCCCCCCTAAGGAGGAAAAAATAAAAAATAAAAAATAAAAAAAAACACAATAATACAACAAAAAACAAAATATAAATAATAAAATAGAGGAGCCAAAGTCAAGAAAGGGGAACAAGGAGAGCCAGGCCAGGTCTGAGCGCAGATGAAAGAAAGCCCACTCTTTGACCGAAGGCATACGGGGGTTTGACAGGGAAAACACACAGACCGGGCCTCCCCATGCACGTTAGGGCTTGGGGGGGCCACAGGGTGAGGGGAGGACAGCAGAACTTGGCCCACAGCTTTGATTGGTGCAAAAGGTGGGCCAATAAAATGTGACATGCTTAAACCTTTTTGTGGAGGATGTAGGGGTCTCTCTTTGCAGATAAAATAATAAATGTAAGTGTACAAAACAAAGACTTATTTATCCATGTGGTTGCAGCAGCCAACCAACAGTGTTCCCTCTTAAGATAATGGAAGAAACCAACCAATCCGTAGCTCCCACTCAACCACAAGCAGACAGCCAGCCAATGAACTCACAGTACCACTGACACGCACATACCCCATCTGCCTCCAGTGAGAACGTGGCATCCTCAGGTTCGTCCTGTTAGCAAAGTGAAATGGGTTGAAACTTAATGAACCAGCAAACAAATTGTAAAAAAAAAAAAAGCATTACGGTTTTAGTTTAGTTCCTGAGAAGTCACCTTCTTACGCAGATTATAAATTTCCTCTGTGGCTCACGTACAAACCAAACCAAATTTTGAGTGGCTATGGGACTGGGCCAACATTCATTAGAGAGGTATGATAATGAGACTGACATTTCTTACAGCATCACTGGTACAATGAACAATAACGTCTGTGAAAGTTGCTCTGCTGAACCCTAAAGATGAGTGTAATGTGATTTTTGTTTAGCAAATGCTTTTACCCACAATGCCGTGTATCCCAGAGTTTGAACCTATTGTCAATCTAAATTATGAATCGTGTACCATCTCCTGGGTTTGTTTGGAAATTTGTTGTGGTTTTGTATTGCTGATTACAGACCGTAACCCAGTTTCACAGCACCAGCCTTCTCTGACCTCGTTTTTACTAGAAGCTCCAGGACTGAGTTTGTCTCCATAGCTTACAGTGTTGGTGGACGTCCCTCCCTCATACATTCTGACTTTCTACCATCATCCTGTGAGATTCCAAAAGCCACATACCTCGTAATCATCAATGTAATCATAATGCCCATCCTGGCATTCCTCCTCGCCCCCCTGAAAGAAACACACCCTGTTCAGTTATATTTTCTTTAATTTTGCTTTTGTCTAAATTTAGATTAATGAAATCAACTAAGCAAATCACAGTTTTTGGCAAGCGTCAGCTTATGTTGTGTGAAAAAGGTATGGGGCTGAAATGGTAACGTATGAGCCAAAGCCATATCATGAGACATGTAGGTGCATTTACAGACACACAGGGAAGACATGGTGGGGACATGCTGGTGGGGACAGACGACAGGGACAGACGACAGGGAGAGCAGACGGGGACAGCAGACGAGGACAGCAGACAGGGAGAGCAGACAGAGACAGCAGACAGGGAGAGTAGACAGGGACAGCAGACAGGGAGAGCAGACAGGGAGAGCAGACAGGCACAGTGGCTGTCACTGGGCTCGATTACCAGGCACTTCTTCTGCCGCCGTTGCCTTCCTTTGTTTCCTTTCCCCTGGATGGAAGTTAACAGCGAATTCAAGAATTAGCAAATGAACCACTGCTTATCCAGTGCAGGGCCACAGGGAGGAACCATGGTGATAACATAAAAGAACAGGAGCTTAATGGATGCCGGATTAGAATGTGCAATACAAGTATAACTTTTCTCTTTTAAGAGCCTCCCGTCCGGACCTGGTGAGTTCTGTCCAGTGCTGTTTTTAACTAGGGATGCTCCGATTAAGGTTTTTGGGGTTGATCACTGATTTCTGATCATTGGTATCAAAATCGGCTGATCATGGACAAGTGTCTAACTTCAGGTGCAATTTTACACCCAGTTGTTAGTAGATTTCTGCTTAAAACATATTGCATATAGCAATTATATCGTGTTTTTGAAACATTGTGTAGGAAGTGGAGTCATTTTACCAAGCTTTCTTGTGTGCGGCAAAGAAAGTCTCATGTATTTTGCGAGCTAATTAGCTCTTCTGATGGGCCTATATAGAAAGCTCCGTTCAAACTATTTAGAATGAATATCTGTAGCTAATTGGTGGCCGATGGAGCACCGTTAGCTGCGTGTCGTCCGCAAAATCGGTATTTGAGAGGCTGAAAGTGGGCTGCTTTTAAATCGGCTGAAGATCTATTGGAGCATCTCTACTACGAACCCAGTGAGGCTCCTCCATGTTCACTACATGTAGCATCACCTTCGCTTTCTCCTTGCCCTTCTTCCTGTCCATCATTGTCTTCCTCGGCAGGTCCTCCTGACCCAGCTGGAGGGTCTCCATCTCTGGTTCTGGATCTCTGGAGGCACCCTGCAAGACACATGCCAAAAGAAGTCACCTGGGCCAATCAGCCCATACTGAAGCGGGGAGCTTGCGGCCTTTGAGGGTCCCCCGGGGCAAAACTATCACAGCAAAGTGCGAAGTTCCTGTTAGCCACCATGTCAGAGCCTGCAGGACCACAGCTCACCATACTGTGGGGGTCACCATGTCACACAGAACACCAGCCTCGTACTACCAGCGCTACGGCTGTCCAAATAAAAGGGATTTCTGCCACGGGGTCACCGTACCGTCCCTGCCGGAACCTTCAGGTCTGACAGCCTCAGCCCCAGCTTGGGAGGGAGAGTCATGATGTAGTTGTCTTCCTCTGTGGCTCCACCCACTATGCTTGCAGTATCTGTGTGTGTGTGGTTCCTTCCAGACTCGCTCTCCTTGCGAGCAGTGATACCTCCTGGTGCGGTTCTCTCCTGAAACACCCACGCACACACAGAGGGCCACACAGAGATCGCGTCACAAAAAAGCCTGACATTGACAGAGTGCGTGCTTCACCACATTGATCAGAGGAGCTCCGTCATACCGCATTGTGCGTCATAAGAAGATGATCTTCTCCCTTGGAGGTCCTCCCAGTGGCTTCGGTCGTGGTCTGTGGTTTGCTGGAGACCTCAGACTTCACAGAAGTCTGTGCAAAAATAATCCATCAGCACAAAGGAAGGGCTGATAAGCCAAAGGTAAAGATTATATATCACTGATAAAATGTCATGAGGGACTAGGCTGAACACTGATTAAGTTACTGATTTCATGAATTATCACACACCAATATAATACAATGAAAAAAACATCTAAAATAGCCAGAGATGAGACACCTCAGTTACCCCTGTGGGGAAACGAAATCATACACCTACAATGCATCAGAAGCAGCCGACCATAAAGTCACAAGGTCACTGATTATAATATTTTTGAATACCATGAATGCAAAGATCGTACTTGTGTTCTTGGCAAGAACACTCTCTTGCAAAATTGCCTCCGAAGAACGAACCTGGCACACAATGAATCATGGGATTGTTCTCCTTGCTGGTGATGCATCTGAAGCATCTTTGATATTTGGTGCTGGGCAAGAAATGACATCTAGGCAATTTTACCATTCTCTGATCTTCTGCTAACAAGTTTTGGAACTTTACTACGGCAATAGAAGTCAGCGTCAAACAAGTAGGTAAGAACACAAATGCGGTCAAGTACGCCTATTGATAAACACCCCATTATCTCTGAGTCCTGCTTGTGTAAGCACTTTCACGCCCTGGAGAGGCGGCTACCTTCACCGTGTTTTGGGTGATGAGGTTGGACTCGTGCTCCCCATCCTCCTTCAAGTTCTTGCTGAGATTCATCTCTCGCAGTAGCTCCTCCAAGCCTCCCTGCAGCAAGCGCTCAATCAGGGCCTTCAGCAGGTGGAGCTGCGAGATGGAGTTTGACCGCTACCGTTAATGCTCCCCCGAGGAAGCCTCGGCAGATCGATACGGAGCGTGGGACGGCAGCCTACCCTGATGCCGTAAGCTTCGAAGAGTGCTTCGATATCCTGATCACCCAGGAAAAAAATACCAAACATCACCAAGGCTGTTCAATGAGCTCAATTTTCTTTCTGAAATAAATTTTAACGGGGAGGGGAAAATAATACCTTCATGTCTATAGCTCTTCCTGGGGGGCCAGCATCACCCTGCAAAGGATGGAGGAGAACATTTAGCTTCTAATTTCTCTGTGCTACACTTACTACCAGTACAATGACAATACAGGTTTCCAGTTCTGACTGCTTCTAGCAGGACAGAGACAGCACCTTCTCCCCCTTCGAACCCTTATCTCCTTTCTCGCCCTGTAAGAAAAGCAAGGACACAGCCAATCAGTTCCCTTATGCTTCAGTGATCTTGCTCACACTCAGAGTAGACAGATCATGCATGATTTACAGACGTGACACACATGTCAGAACCTCCCTCCATGTCTGCAGAAAAGGCTAGAAATTAAATAGTCAGAATGTATCCGTTACGTGTCTGTGCCTTGACATGCCAAACTCACTGACTACAGATCTGCATGTCAATACAAAGTCACATGAGGTGTCTGTGTGTCTGCATCTCAAGCCCTAGTTACCCAACTCAAGTGCCACCTGCTGATTAGCACATGTATTAGCAGAGTGGGATACCTATTACTGTCATACTTACGGTTTTCCCAGGAGGCCCCATGGACAGAGGAAAGGCCTGCCTCAGGTCATCGAGGGTGGCATTCTGGGGGTGACAGGGAACGAGCACATGGTTAATCATCCATCCATCCACGTATCCTGGTCAGGATCATGAGGTGATTATCTCTGTTTGCCACCCCGTTGGCTGAGATCCTAGGCCATCAGCAGCAGACTCACCAGTGCGGGAGTCCCGGGCAAACCGGGAGGTCCAGGATCCCCTTTCCTGCCCTCCTTTCCCTAGATGAGAAATCGGGTGTCACAGATACCGAGTTCAAGCAGAAATTCTGGAAATATATTTTACTGAACAATTTTTGTTACAAAAAAAAATAAAAAATCTTTTGACAGGTGACGGAACTTCATTCCACAGCAAGTTCACATGAAAAGATGTCTAACAAAAAAACACAGGCTCATCTCCCGCTCAAATACTGTCTGCTTGGTGTGTGTGATCACCAGGAGGGTATTTAGTTTAAGAAGAAGCTCTCACCTCCATGGCTGGTTCTCCCTTCTCGCCCTGTGGAAATAGGAGACAGGCCACTGACTGCATAGACTGGTTTTACAGAAAAATTAAAAACAGCATTTTTTATGCATCCACCCCCCACCCCAACCACATGAATTCTGCTGTATAGCTGTGCACTGACATTTTTGACACTGCACCAAAGTTGGCCCCACCCTAACAATACCTTTTCTCCAGCAGCACCTCGCGGTCCTGGTTCACCCTGAAGGGGGAGGACGACAGACACAGAGAGAGCAGGTTGTCAGTGCCCTGCACTACTGACTGTAAGAACCATGCAACCCAAAAAGCAAGCCGTCCTCACGTCCTTCCCGGGGATTCCTCTCTTTCCGTCCACACCGGGGCGGCCCTACATGCCACAGAAGAAGAGGTCAAACCTGAGATTCACACATGTGATGCGGCAGGAAGAGGAGGAGCCGCACTCACCGGGTTTCCGGGCAGGCCCGGTATCCCTTCTATGCCAAGACGGCCGGGGTCTCCTTTTTCTCCTTTCTGTAAACACAAAAGCCTTGAGATGTCATTGGCGGATCCTATATAAACGCAGCTGTATCTACACCCAAACTACTGTACTGTTATTGGTAGACTCCTTAGAAATACATTTATTGGTGGATAACTTCAAGGCACAGCTTCATTTAGACCCCAGATCTTGCATTGTCATTGGTAGATTCCTAATCGATACAACTATATCTAGATCCCGAATTCTGCATTGTTATTGGTGGATTGGTTATAGATACAACTTATGCAGAGACACACATCTGTACATGTTTGTCGACCTTACTCAGTAAGTCGAGTATTACAGGGTTTTACCTTACAGTATTTTCTACTATTACAGCATTTTTATGAGTGCAGAAACTTTGTGTAATTTGCCTTGTTTATTTCTCATGCTGTATTATCTAAAGAAAAAACTTTCTGTGATGAAGTAATTTTGTAAAGCGTCGTTTGAAACTATGAAAGAAATTTTTTAAAATCGTAAAACAAGCTATTATAAGAATTAATTATAGCATTCAATCATGTATACGATTAGGGTGAAAAATAGCCCTGAAAAAGGATAGTTTCCTTGAACATATAAGTGACCTGATTTGTAATTAGTTTATATTGTGCTGGTGATTACAGTCTTACATTAAACCTAAGCTTTATAGAAATGAGAAAGTCCAATTATTTGCATAATTGCACATTGCTCCTGTTAAATGTGTGTCTTTAGCTGAAATTACAGAGGAAATGAACCCTTGTGGGGTGGATTTGTGTATGTGTGTGTGTGTGTGTGTATGTGTGTGGGACACTTACCATGCCTGGCACTCCCTTCTTCCCCGGGTCACCCTGAAGGAAGCAGGAAATGACATCAGAACAGTGCCACGAGGGGCAAAAAATATGAGAAAGGATCAACATAGGAACTCCAGTGAAGCAGTGTACGGAAGCCCTGAAGGGACACACTGATGTGACCTCCAGCGGGGCATCGAGGACACATGGAGTTCAGCAGGAAGGATTCTCACCTTGGGGCCTGGCGTTCTGGTTAGGCCATCTTGTCCCAAGGCAGTATCGCCGCCCTGCAGGGCAGGGGAGACACCCAGGGGTATGTGTATCGAATGGAGAATCACATGCTGAACTCAGAGCCACATGCGGCGTGGAAGCAGGCTTCAGAAGCCTGACCAGGCCTCACAGCTGCTACAGACTAAGATTTCCCATCATGCCAGAGGTGTTGGGGAGCAGCAGTGCAGGTGTGGCTTTGGAGATACATACCAACATGTGTCCTGGAGGCCCCGGCTTCCCCTCAGGGCCCTGCGAGGAGAGGCGTGTTTATTACAAGTCCAAGTCAAAGGTTTGGATACGCCAAGCTGCCTACAAAGAAGTGTGATAGAGTGTCACACCATGTGACCTGGCCACCTGACCTAAACACAGGATAAATGGTTTTAGAGGAGTTTGACCAGAGAGTGAAGGACAAGCTACTGATAAGTGGTCAGCTTATGTGTGGGAACTCCTTGAAGGCAACTGGAAAAACATCCCAGTAGGTGACCTCATGAAACTGGCATAGAGGAGACAGTAGGGTCAGTCAGTACCTGAAGCAATTGGGATTAAGGGCTAATGGTGTGATCACTCTGCCAACCCGGGGATTTTAACCAACAACTTTCTGAATTCCCACCAGCCCCCCCCCCCACCCCTCCTCCCCGCACAACAATTTTTTTTGTTGAATACTTTTTTTGGTCAGAGCATAATTCCATATGTTATTTTATACCTTTGATAGCTGTACAATTTCTGTAAAATGTAGAGAATAACACAAATAAACTTTCTATGGGTAGGTACATCCAAACTTCTGACTGTTACTGTACGGGCCACTATCTTGACGTTGTAAGTGTGTGTACTCACTCTGGGCCCAGGAAGGCCGCTCTCTCCTCTGAGGCCCGGCAGGCCAGGATCTCCACGCTCACCCTGCCGGAACAGGACGGCATCTCAGACACATGCCACCGCAACACCGGGCAGAGCATTGCACATCCATGTAAAGGTGCACGCAAAGCCATAAGTTACCCGTCAACTGAGGCTGGCAGGAACCTTACCTTAGCGGAACCTGGCAAACCAGGACTTCCCTGACAGGAGACAAACATCAGCAAAGTGTCAGAGAGGTGTAAACAGTTTGAGTGACTGAGTTTGTTTAATTAAAGCAATGATAAATAAAGTTGCTTTTTCAAGGCAGGATAGGATCACTGACACGCGAGCCAGGGTAGGGCTGGATTGTATCGCGTCACTGGGATTACAGTACAGTTCGCACGCAGTGCCTGTCCTGTGACACAAGCAAACTGTGCTGCACACGGCACTACACACCAGCTCTCTGCTGTGAATAAATGCTCGTAACTCACAGAGTCGCCTTTCTCGCCCTTGGGTCCCTCTGAGCCCTTAAACACAAAGGAAAAACTTCACATTAGCAGGAGCTCTGAATCAGATGCCACTAACTAACAGATGCCAAAAAACCTTATTTTTTGGCCAAGGATATCGACTTGACAAAACACTCATAATGCTTCCTAAGGACCTACAGTACACTTTTACTGTCATAAACAGATCCTGCTAGTTCGCATGGTAGCTTGTTGGATCATATACACCCACCGGAAGACCAATTTTCCCAGGATCTCCCTTTTCTCCCAGGTCACCGATGCGTCCGGGCAGGCCGATTGGCCCCTGTATTCAGGATACAGATGAAAAAACCCACACATCAAGCCAAACTCGAAGCGAGGCTGCAACCCTAAAATCTCAGTTGCATTCTGTTATACCATTCAGGCAGCAACAAAACAGGGAGGCAATGGGCAGACATTTGGTCTTATGACACAAGCAGCACAGCGGTGGGTGGTCACAGTGAGTTCTCCACGACGCCATAGCCAGAGAGCCTTTATACTGTAAGCCCGGATGGCGGCAATGGGGAACTCCAGAGGGCCATCACAACTATCAGGCAAGGCCGTGAAACATGCCTGGGCTCCTGAGAGCCAGGTGTCTGCACCACTTAACGGCAGGTGCCTGGACCCCTAAAAGCTGGTGCATGGACCA
This sequence comes from Mormyrus hasselquistii, assembly GCA_026779605.1. Taxonomy (NCBI): domain Eukaryota; kingdom Metazoa; phylum Chordata; class Actinopteri; order Osteoglossiformes; family Mormyridae; genus Mormyrus; species Mormyrus hasselquistii. The sequence continues at coordinate 9,615,491 of JAODKE010000001.1, forward strand.
CTTAAAGGCAAGTTCCCAAACCAATTAAAGGCAGGCCTCTGGACCCCTTAACAACAGGTTCCTGGACCCCTTAAAAGCAAGTGTCTGGACCTCTAAAAGGTAAGTGCCCGGACTATTTAAAGGCAGGTTCCTGGACCCTTTAAAGGCAGGTGTCTGGTTCCCTTAAAGGCAGGTATCTAGATCTCTTAAAGGTAGGTGCACCTTATAGGCTGTTCCACACACAATTCCTTTCTTTGCACACAATTTAAAGGTCCCTTATTGCCAGCGGCACAACCACACAAATGCCTTGTTCCACTTAGTGGATGACAAAGCTCAGACTGTAGGTCCACTCGGAGCTAGATCTCCTGTTGACTATAGCGGAGGTGACATTGTCCCAGAAAAACCAAAGAAAGAAGGAGGACAAAAAGAGATGTACCCTCACTCCAATGTCCCCTGGCTCACCGGTGGGGCCCATCTCTCCCTAAGGGGGGGAAAGGCAGGTCGCACACAAGGTCAGCAGGCCCATACACTTTCCTAGGGTCTAACTGCAGGGACTGAATTAGTTTTCATCAGTAAATAAAAAAAAAATAACTGATATATTAATGCTCTTCATGGCCTCTGTCACTAGAGCAAGGCTCCCTTGCTACTCACCTTGGCACCTGGCTCTCCCTTGGGTCCGGCTTCACCCTGAAAAAAAGGCCAATAGCCCTTAATCCCACAGACCTCAGAAGTATCAGAAACAGGGGTACAATCAAAGGCAGGACACCGCCCAACGGGGATCAGTGTACGACCTGAACAAGTGTCCATGTTCAGTGCACTTTTGCAGCAAACCCTCCACATCAGTAATGGCTTCACAAGATTTACTTACATCTTTACCTCTTAGTCCAGGCTCTCCGGGGCTTCCTGGTGGACCCATATCTCCCTTTTCTCCTTTGACTCCATCATGGCCCTGGAAAATGGGTAAATGACATCATTATTAATACTGCCTAATAAAACAACAGTAGTTTGCTGCATTACTATATGAGTTTTAGCCGCTGACGTTATCAATAAACATACCTTGGGTCCCGGTCTTCCAGACAAGCCTACATTTCCCTACAAAGGAAAACCAACAAATTAAAAAATAAAAGTTAATATAATCTATCAGCAGAGACTTCCTCCAGCACGGGGCTGTGGGCCTCCTTACCCTCTCACCGCTCTCTCCTTTTGGTCCCTGCAGTCCAGGAATCCCGAAGCCTGGACTTCCCTTCAGAATGGGAGGAACAAGTGATTAGTCCCATTTAGAAGCAGGGTTACGGTTTGGCATGCTACATGAGGTCGGGCGTGTGGGTGAACACCAGAGATGGTAGGTTAACGTGGTGACCAGCCCAGATGGTACGCTGAGGCTGTGAACCACTGACTCTGCTAGCGAGGTGACTACCTGGGTCACATACTTTAAGGCAGTGATTCTCAACCTGTGGGTCACGAACCAAATTTGGCTTGCAGCAAGTTCTGAAAGGGCCGTGAGGCAGAGTTGGAAATGTAAGCATTTTAAAACCAGCAAGCTGCTATGCTGATCCACAATCAGGTTTCCCAGCCCAAATCTTAGAATTAATCTATACAGACAGGTCTCGGGTCTGCACCTGCTTAGTGCAAAACTAGTGAACACTCAGCCAATCTATGAAGCCAAAGCGCAGATGCTTAATTTAAAATTCACTGTCACATCCAATCAGATTTGCGCAATAGGCATTGATTGGCATTAGACTGCAGAGAGTATTGCGTGTTTGGTCATAGTGTTAATTTAGACCTATGCTTGGTAGGGGGTCACAACTGAGCTGGCATAGTAAAAGATGGGGGGGGGGGGGGGGGGACAA
>JAODKE010000001.1:9621654-9632009 GCA_026779605.1 Mormyrus hasselquistii
ATAGATAGATAGATAGATAGATAGATAGATAGATAGATAGATAGATAGATAGATAGATAGATAGATAGATAATTTATGTATGTAATGGCTGTACACATATTTGTTACATTTGTTACAAGCCCACTTGTTGTAGCCAATAAAATCTCACCACTGGCCCAGCTTGGCCTTGCAGTCCAGGGCTTCCCTGGGAAGATAAGGCATGTCACAATGTCACCAGTGCAGTAAAGGATGGTCCTTTGCATGTTTGTCTCTGACACAGCTTTGAATGTTCTGCGCCTGTGTGCACAGGACACCTCCACCGTTTCTCACACGGGCGGGTGCTGGTGCAGACTTTACTGTACCTTCTCCCCTGGCTCTCCCCGCGGGCCCTGGGCACCTGGAACGCCCACTCCCTGCTCTCCCTACAGGAACACACACAGTGCACAGTCGGATGATCAAAGCCCAATGCCGCGAGGCCTTTAGCTCCGTCGCTTATCAGCAGGACCAGCTGCTCTCCTTGGGGTTTATTCGTTAGTCGCAGGACTTGAACGAATGAAACGGGATACAGGTGCGAGAATGATAGGGCAGAGGAAAAGGGCAGCCGAGCTGCAGAAACGGCGCATGGACTTCAGGGAAAAGGTCAGCCCTGAGGAACATACCTTCTCCCCTTTCTGCCCTAGCAACCCTGGAAGGCCATCGATGCCTATTGGTCCAGGTAACCCTGGCTGACCCTTAAAATGACAGACAAGAACACCATCAGCTTCCCCTGACACGTGTTCATCATGTTGCTCTGTCTCAAATTCTGGGAGCGAAAGCTGCACATAGGAGAGCCGGTGTGAGGTGAGGCTTAGGGTAGAGATCACTCACGTCTCTGCCGTCCTCTCCCTTATCTCCTCTAGCACCAGCCTTGCCTCGTAAGCCCTGAGAAACCAAACAGAGAAGAGAGTCGCTTTAATAGCCAACAGGGGCCTCATCGATATTCTCCTGATGCAAAATCCATGGAGTCACCTGCGGGAGCCCTGGGCAAATTAAACACTGAACTCACAACACTCGTCATAAAATCCAGGGCTCGCTCACTGAAAATGGACACAGGGTGCTTGTGAAACGTGACAGATTATACTCTTAACCACTCTGTGACACTTCAGACATGTGACATTTTCCTTGAGAACAGCAATTAAGCAGCAATTGGAAGGTGCTGTGACTGCAAATGTTTCCAGCAATGGGGGGAACTGAAAGTAACGGAGTGGCTAAAAATAATATTCATCATTCTGTGTGGAGGACACCCCCCTACACACACACACACACACACACATATGCAGACTCACACACAGACATGCAGAGAGACACAGACACACAAGGGACTCTCGCCTTCCTCCTGCATCAGACACTGCAGCTTGTGTGGCTGAGATGGATCAGGCACTGTTGCTAAGAGACGGGGGCAGGTTCGCCTAATAGGCAGATGTCTATCCTGCTTGTGTCAGGTTCCCCTGCACAGACTAACAGTTTCTCCTGTCTCCTGTGGGCGGGCAGGGTCCTCCGTCCACATTAACATGCAGATGTCACTCCAGCGCATGTCAGGTTCCTCTGCACAGACTAACAGTTCCTCCGACCCAGAAGCAGGTTCCTCTGTGTAGAGTAACAGGCAGACGTCTCTCCTGTTCATGCCAGGTGCTTCTGTACAAACTAACAGTCCTTCCTGCTCACGAGCAGGTTCCTCTGTGCAGACTAATAGTCTCTCCTGTGCGTGGGCAGGTTCCTCTGTGCAGACTAACAAGCAGTCAACTCTCCTGCTTGTGTTGCGGAAAGCAAGCAAGGAGACGAGCCAACAGCCAAGGGCTGTAAACACTGCGGATTTCCTTAAGCCCCACCTACAATACAGCCAGGTTTAAATTTTCTTAGGGACTTTTGCAGAACAGCACCACCTACCTGCGGGCCTGGTTCTCCTCGATCACCCTGTGAGACACACAAAAGGCACATTAGCCAATGACTGAGCTCCTGAGAAGACAGACCTTGCGAGAATACTTGAAATAAATGGTCACACTGATGGACCAGAGTCACTACGTCGCCTGGTCGATCTCCAGCTTGTCTGCACTCACCTTCACTGAGATTCCTGGAGGCCCTGGTGATCCAGGCTGACCTGGCAGCCCTGGAGGTCCAGGTATCCCAGGGACTCCTGGGGCTCCTTGGGGACCCTGCCAGACAGGGACACCAGTCAGTGGTCAGCCTTGTCAGTCTAATAAGTACCATCATATGTCATGTCATTGCTGCAATTACATTAGTGAGAAGAGCTGAGGGGACACCATTCCGGACCACACACTCAGAGTGTACGAACATCCATGCGAAAGGTTCTTACCCAATGCAAATTTGTTAACTAGTGTTCTTTTACAGCTAAGAGACAACCAAAGCAAATGCAGACTAGAACAATTAAGATCATTAGAATGAGCGGTGGGTTCTGGAGGTGGCTTAACGTGATACTCACAGACACGCCGGGCTCGCCCTTCCTGCCGGGGAGCACCTCGCCCCCCCCCAGGACGTACCCTGGCTCCCCCTGAAACACAAGGGCAGGTAAGTGCTACACACACACACACACACACACACACACACACACACACAAACACACACACACACACACACACATACACCTGCACCAATCTGTCAATCTGCGCTCCACAGCCAGAGGTGGAAAGTTCAGATTCAGAAAGTACAAATCTAGACCAATATTTTGTGCCAACCAACCAGTTCTCTGTGACTGTGACTCTTTATGCTCAACTGGTTGGTTGAAACAAAAACATGGTCTGGATTTGCAGTTCCTGGACCTGAACTTTCCACACTCATTCCTAAAGGTACAAAACTCACTGACATGTTTACTCTTGTTCAGCACGTATCTGACCCCCTGACCTTGTCTCCCCCAGCCCAGAGCTTTAGATAAACAAGGCGAAAAGGGGGTGTGATTTCTCACTGGCTCCCGTCCGTCTAACACTCACCCTCTCGCCCCGCTGGCCTTTCGCTCCCGATGCTCCAGGTGCCCCCTGTCCAGCCACGTAACACAGCATCAGTCCTCCAGCATCTCGGCACTTACAGCTCAGCACTATGCAGCCTGATCCCACCCGCCACCATTCACACTTACCGCATCCCCAGGAACACCAGGGGTCCCCTGAAAACGGACATGTAGTTTTTACCGATTAGCTTTTCAGTTATTCTCAGACATCTGACATTTTTGCACCATATTATTATTTTTTTATTATTATAATATAAAGCAGAAGATTATACATGAAATTTCAGGAACATGCAATATAACTCCCTGCGAGCTTCTGGACATCCTTCTCTCCATCATACTCGAGGTCCCGCTGCCCTCATTACTTGCCCCAGTTAATTACCCTTTGTCCCGCTGAACCAGGAGGCCCAGTTCTTCCTGGTCGCCCTGGCAACCCTGGGACACCATCTGTTCCGGGGAGTCCCTGTGCAGAGAAACAGACATGGCCTGTAGAGCTTGGCTGGATTCCTGGGGTACCACTTGGGGTGGGAATGGGCGGGGCAGCATGGAGACATTGAGCAAAACATTGGGGCAGAACAGTTACGCCCGTCCACCAAGCTGCACTCAACTAATCAGCAAACCAATCGGCAAAGTGCTCTGTAAGCCAAAATCCAAATACAAAGAAAATTAAATAAACTACAAACACTGAATTCTTTGATAGGCAATCTAAGAAGCTGTCAGATGGTAAATGCTTCTGGAAGCCAGCTCAGAAAGTGTGAAAAGCTTTAATAAACCATCCTGTGACGATGAGAGGGCTTCTGTGATTGGGCCACACCTTCATGGCAGTCAATCTGAGATGCACATGCAGCAATTACAGGCCGCTTGTGCCACCGTTAACCTCATCAAAACATCATCATTTTCCAAAGAGCCCAGAAAGGCACCAGAAACCACTGCGATGTAAGAACAAGCAGGACAATTAATGTGTCTAATTGAAAAAGGAGGTATGGACCAGCACTGAGTCCTGCGCCCAGTGGATCTGCGGAAGCCAGCAATGGGCTCACCCTCTCTCCTTTCTCGCCTTTGGAATTGACGCCGTAGGGATTGTACTCTGCAGCCGGCCGTTGTGGCCTCTGCAACAGAGAGCCAGCAGGTCACTGTAGAAATTCCGAACAGACAAACACGTAACATTCAGCACCCTTTACGTGGATATACGTACCAGGCCGCCGGAGGAGAAAGCGTCACCCTGAGGACGAGAAGGTGACCCAATCAGAACGAGCTGCAACTCTGTAATGCGCGGACAATCATCTAAACGGCAATCCTCACCTTTTCACCCTTCTGACCCTGAGAAAAGGACGAAAACTTTCAGTACCGTGTAACAAATGCATTTAAAATATTGCACAAAATAAAGGTGTAAGGTGGGAGTTTAAGAACGTGAATCTGTGCTGCTCATTTGTGCTTTCAGAAAAGAAAGATGATGATGGTGTGGGAAGTGGAGAAAACACACCTTCATGCACTGGGAGGGGCAGGGACCCTGGGGCTTGGCAAGGGATTCTGGGTAATCGGTGGGTATGTCCAGCTGTGTGGACTGAGAGAGGATTAAGGAAAATCAGCAGCCATTCCTGGCTATACAGACAGAGGCCACCCATCTATTGAGTATCTCAGTCTACCAAGATGAATGACAGCACACTCTGCAAGGACTCATCTTGCACATGTGAGTGGCAACCACCCTGCTGTTGACCCTACCCCACATTTGATTCTGTCCCACTCTTGACCCTGCCCTGCTCTTGACCCCTCCCACTCTTGAACACACCCCGATCGTGACCCCATCCACTCTTGGCCCTGCCTTGCTCTTGACCCCACCCACTCATGACCACACCCCGATTGTGACCCCACCCATTCTTGTCCCTGTCCTGCTCTTGACTCCACCCACTCTTGATCCTGCCCTGCTCTTGAACCCACCCACTCTTGACCCAGGCTCACTTTTAACCCTGGGGCCTACCTCATCATGCAGTTTGTACTCCAGCTGCAGTGCCCGGCTGCAAAGGCTGCTGATGAACTCCTGCTCCATGTAGGCAATGTCTTCAAAGGTTTCAGCATAGAAGAGGTTCTTGTAGGTGGTGGGCAGGGCGATCTTCCTCAGCTCCTCCATGTCTGCTCCGGCCACACCTAAGGCCAAGACACTGACACCTGGGAGATGAAGGAGGCTGCATCAGATAGTGTGAAGGACCACACAGAGCATTCTGGGAAACATTGACGGGTCACAGATAAGCACCGGGAAAGGGACACTGACCGAGGGCACGGGCCACCCGTGAGGGCAGCTCCACATCATCCTGGGCTCTCCCATCTGTGATCAGCACCAGCACATGAGCCACATCCTGCCTCATGCCCAGCGATTCCTGGAACAGCTCCTTCAGCACATAGCTGATGCCCCGTCCTGCGGGTGATGCCAGAGAGAGGCTAACTTTGGCCATCTGTGCAAGAAACTGTGATTTTCTCATTGCAGCCGTAAGAACGTGTGTACCTGTTTTGGTGTTGCCTCCCCCGTAGCGCACCCCCCTCAGAGCTCTCAGGATGGAACTGCGGTCCCTGAAGTCATTCAAGTGGAACTCGATCCGGGGCTCATCACTGTAATGAACCACGGCCACCTGCAGAGGAAGCAGAGTCAGTCAGAAGCTCAGGACAAGCCCCTCTATTGGTTGAAAATCATGCACATAAATTAGAGTGGAAAACAACTAGACAACCTTGAAGCTGAAGGCTCTTAAAATCTGTGAGGCTATGCATGTGTGGGGACTTGGGCAGGATTAAAGCCATTTCAGTGTGCCTGGTACCAGGTTTGACTGGTAAGCAGCAGGACAGAAGGAAGATTCCAGAAAGGGAGGGAACAGGAGGGAAGCAGTAATGGATGTGATGAATCCAATGCATGAGATTAATCGGCTCAGGAACTCACCTGCGTTCCCAGGGGACCAATGACAGGGAAGTACGTCACCACACGGAACAGGAAGGCCTTCAGCTTGGCAAAGTTGTCGGGCCCAATACTCGAGGACTCATCCACCAGGAAAACGATGTCTGCTTTGACCTGACCACAGCCTGACAAACACAGGTGTTTGCTGTATTTCATGAGCCTCGTAGTCTTTACAAGGACTAAAGCCAGATGTCTGCCTCGCTGAGAGCGGTGCATGCCGGGACGTACTGGGGCCAGACGGCATGGCCTTCGTTGTGGTCTTCCTTCCTGCTGGGGAAGTGTCCCTGTTCGTAAGGACTGCCACCTCTTTGGCCATGACCAGGTTGGGTTTTCTGGATGCCTTCTGGGTGTCTGAGCCATGGGTCGCTTTGGCGTCAGGAACAAGTGCTTTTCTAGTGACAGGTTGTGAGGTTGTGACAATCTCTGGGGCAGCAGTGGCACGTGCAACGTGGACTGGCCCTGCAGGTGGGTCCACCGTCACTGTACAATGGGAACATGCTTTAAAGAAACCATACTATCACCATTTATCTCTCGTACCAAACACTGCTACAGAATAAGGAAAAAATGTCCCTCCCATGCATACAATGGTATGTCTTACATATCCTCTGACGAAGTGAGGTCACGGGCCCTTCCACTCCTCCATAGAGGGGTCGGATTGCGAATATGTAGGTCTTGCCATGTTGCAGGCTGCTGATTTTATATGAAGTAACGGATGGCCCAAGATTCTCAGTGATGGTGTTCAGCTCTGTGAACACAAAGCAAAGATTTAGCTGTTTGCTTGTGCTCTTTCTGTGTTTGTCTACAAATACCCAAAGGCCTAAACTCTAAAAACAGATACGGCAAAGACACCCAGACCAAGAATACCCCAGGTAGCAGGGAAGCTCCAGCAGAAAGAAAGAAGACTGTATGACGTGTTTGTATAAGATGAGTAATCTTAAGAACTTTTTTTATTTTTTATCATTTTTTTTCATTATTGTTTTTTTTTTTTTAATAATGGGTCTAAAGCGTAGTGCTCCCAGTACATACGGCTAAATTTGTACATAAAAGGGCATAATTTAGATCATTTGTAGGTTTATATTATATAAAAAAGGTTTATATAGGAAATGGCTAAGCAATTTGACATGCAAAGTGTACAGCAAAGTAATGTTTGTTTATAAATTGGTAATAAATAGACATTTTATGATATAGCTCAGGCTAGCAGACTGTTATGGGTTGAGGTTAGGAGTCCCCAAGTATTATTTCTGAACTATATTTCTCAATAATACATTTTTAGTAATTATTATTACCTTAAATAATTATTAATTTTTTATTATAGGGTAAAATATTACTTTTGTGCCCTTTGATAGTTATTAATTATCATTTTTAACAATCATTACTAAACATGTAATAGTGTCCCATGCATCTTGCTTTGTGTTATGGTATATCCCTGTGACTCTCCTGAATATGATGTCTGTGCAGACGGCCCTGCAGACTCATGCCCTTTTATGGGATTGGTGGGGCGCTTACCTGTGCTAATTAGGAACAAATGCCACGTGCTTTCAGTTTACAAGAACAATGGGATTCATCATTATAGAGATATATTTGTGAACACACACACACACACACGTCGGGTGTATCTATCCTTATGGGGACCGCTCATTCACTCCTATTGGAAAATGCTAACAATAACTATGACAACCTTAATCCCCACCCAGCTCTAATAACCATAAGTAACCAAGCAAATTATTAGTTATTGCACTTTTAGGTTTTTCATAGTAGTCACCAATTTTTAGAATATAGAGTTTTCCCTGGTCCCCATAAGGGAAAAAAACGAATATTTATCACGTTATTGGAACATTGTGTCCCCATAAGGATAGGTATACCCACTCGCGCGCACACACACAAACACACACATGCACACACACACACAAACACACACACACGCGCACAAACACACACGCGCACACACAGACAGAAATTCCCACGTCCTGTTCTGGTCTCCGCTAAGACATGCTGAGGCTTCCCCTCACACTGGCCAGACAAACTGCCCTCCCCGCAGAATCTGACTGCGGCTTCAACACAAACACTGCTGTTATTTCCACTACAGAGGGATGAACCATTAAACGGGAACAGACAAAGAAAGGAGGATCAAGCCCAACTCTGACACGTCTTAGGTCGTTAAGGAAAAAGACAAGCTTCTAAAGATAGCTGCATCCCTGCATTCCTCAAAGGACGGCATCATTAAATTACCACATCCCCAGCCTAGCTGACGACATGTGCAAATTCACCCCGCTGAAAAGACAGCCAGCTTCAGAAGTACGGAGGATAACAAATGATACGCCAAGCCCTAGTGCCTCAGTCTGTATAATCAGTCTTGTAATAACATCCGATCCTGAGTTTCCCCCTGCTTTTTTGCAGTGTATTTGGCTACAGTAGTAAATAATTACTTGGGGCAGTCTTGCATGTTTGAGCATAATTGAGTGCTGCTGCTTGTAACTGGGTGTCATTCTCAGCGAAGTGCTGGCACATCACACACCTGACATGAGTCTCCAGGACAGCAGGTACCCAGAAGCTCCTGTGACGCTGCTCCAGTTCAGCAGCGCGCTGCTGTCGGGCACCTCCACCAGCTGGAACTCCGTCACCTTGGGGAGATCCACTGAGGCACAGACAGGGTACGATCGCTAGGCAATCAGGCCACTACTTTTGACTTTTCATTATCTGTCTGTTCCTCTGGTGCATCATTAGTGACCATTAGTGGGCGCTGCAGTCACGAGCATGCCGTGCCCATGTCACATGACATTCTAGTGGGGAGGAGCCTGGCTTTAGGGAAACCACCAGCGTTTATCAGATCAGCTCTGGGCCTTGTCATGATAGGTGGGTTAGAAACAAACTGAAGGGAACACAAACCAGCACAACTGATCTAGATCTAAATATGAGGCACCCAGATGCAGCTGTTACCAGCCTGCTGGCAGTTCAATCCCATCATGCATCTGGGTGAGACAGGTGAGTACATGTTCAACACGGCCAGGTGTGTCAAGGTGACATTTGGACTCACAGGTGCGAGCTGTGAGCAGGATGGGGCTGCCCTCTCTGGCACCAGCCACAGCTGACACCTGGATCTTGTAGGCAGAACCTGCCTGCAGGCCCGAAATGGTGAAAGAGGAGCTGGTGGGAGGAACTAGTTGGGTCTTCTGAACGCCTCCTGGAGGAGGGAGTATTAATAAATAAGCACAATAAGTTGAAGGCTGGTATGAGGCTCGAAAGATAGGTGAAGAGCACAGTACAAAGGGGAGGGTTACAGAAGGTGAATTGTTATGGAGAGACTGGGGCAGATAATGCAGACAGGGCAGCTGTAGTAAATGACAGGAAGGTGGCACCCACCGAGGAAGGGGATCCAGGAGATCTTGTAGCCTGTAACAGTTGGGGCCTTTTTCCAAGCAAGCCCAAAGGAATTGACACCCACATCTATCACTTTCACCTCCTTCACCATCTGGATCGGTTCCTCATCTGAGAGGGAAGCTGACAGAACACAGCAGCTTACCGGGCAGAACAAGGTACCAGAGCATCATGGAAAAGGACGATAGGAAGTGTCAGAAGAGGACACCAGGAAGCCCCCAGAGAGGGCATCAAGAAACCCCCAGAGAGGGCGTCAAGAAACCCCCAGAGAGGGCGTCAGGAAACCCCTTGGAGAGGACACTGGGAAGCCTCGCAAGAAGATGCCAAGTCTTGGAAATGGACATCATGAAGTTCCTGGAGAGATCACCAGGAAGTCTTGGAAGCGGACACCAGGACATCACAGAACTCAATACATGACAGACTGCTGAAGAACACCGCAACCGAGCTCCCACTATACATGAGGCACGGCCGGCCCTTGCGATTGTCTTTCCATCGGGATGGATCTGTATGCTCCATGTTCCTGTCGGCATGAATCAATCAGAGCACACCTCCCCTGGCAGAGGCGGAGCAAGAAGATGCACTGCTGCTGAGCTGATGGGCAGCTCCGAGGTTAGAAACCGTGGCGGAGCGGCGGCGTTAAGGACAGGCGGGTTAATCACAGCCACTGCCAGTCACACGTCCAGATGAGCCTTCCCCAAGGTGACAGCCTGTTCTCACCGGCCATTCCTGCTTTGCTTGAAACTGTACTGCCCTTTCAAGGCAAGACAAGCAGTGGGAGGAAAATGGATTGAACACACTGCATAAAGACAGGCAGTGGGTGGGAAACGGGCGCAAACTCACTGCGAAAAGACAGGCAGCAGGAAGGAAATGGACCTGAACGCACTGCGAAAAGACAGGCAGCAGGAAGGAAATGGACCTGAACGCACTGTGTAAAGACAGGCAGCAGGAAGGAAATGGACCTGAACGCACTGTGTAAAGACAGGCAGCAGGAAGGAAATGGACCTGAACGCACTGTGTAAAGACAGGCAGCAGGAAGGAAATGGACCTGAACGCACTGTGTAAAGA
>JAODKE010000001.1:9632109-9648086 GCA_026779605.1 Mormyrus hasselquistii
GGAAGGAAATGGACCTGAACGCACTGTGTAAAGACAGGCAGCAGGAAGGAAATGGACCTGAACGCACTGTGTAAAGAAGGATAGCAGGCAGGAAACGAACCAGAACACAGTGTAAAGATGGGCAGCAAAAAGGAAACGGATCTGAACACATTGCATAATTTTATTTGCAGAATTTAAAAGAAAATTAAGCCGAAGGTTCTGGGGCCCAATCGCAGGATGGTCGGTCAGCTGTACAGACACTGCAGAACTGAGAGATGTCAAGGCAGGCCGGCCGTCATCTCACCTGTATGCTGAGACAGCGACATCTCTGGCCCCTCCGTGTTGCCGTACATTGCACGGATACTGACAGTGTATGATGTTGCTGGGTCCAGCGCGTCAATGTGGTAGACCAGGATGCTGTGGTCCAGATACCGGTTCTGCGTCTCAATATTGCCACCTGTAACAACAGGAACATCTGTTCTCCAAGACGGACCAGGACAGGCAACGTGTTCAGGAAGATATTACTTAACAAAGCATCATAGAACAGGGAGGTGACTGTTTCACAATGGTGTTTGGCTGTTATGCAATAAAAGTAAATTGACTAAAATATATTAGCCTCTCACCATCACAGCGCAGTACAGGCGAGTCTATACAGGTGAGTCGGTAAAGGTGAGTCTGTACGGGTGAGTCACAGCACCGTACAGGTACATTTACCTTTCCCGGAGCTCCAGGTGAGTTTGTACTCCGTAGCTCCTACGACTGGACTCCACTCCACACTCATGGAGCTGCTGGTGTAGGATGTTATCCTGAAGTTGGAGACGTAGCCAAGAGGAGCTGGCAGACAGATGGACACATGCAGACAGACACATACCCACCACAGACGAACACACAAACACATACAGCAAAGGTATTAGCTGGGATCACAGGCTGAATGATGCTCTGTTCTAAGTAATTCAGACAAGCTTTTGGGTGGCTGCTGATTATTGAATGGAAAGAGACAGTAACAAGTGCCATTTCTTTGTATCCCCCCCCCCCCCCCCAAAAAAAAATAATTCATTCAAAAGCCTTTGGGGCTGAATGGGATACATTTTGTTTAATATGTACATTTGTTGCACCGAGACCTGTGACCCCCAAGGGGCGCTATGTGGGCCTGAAGGATGGCACTCACAGGTACGGAAGGTGGCTGTGATCCCAGGGCCCAGTACCGACCCAAACAGCACGTAGAGAGACAACACATATTCTGTGTCATGGACCAGGTTCTTCAGTGTCTGCATGGTGGTGCTGCTGTTCAGAGCCAGCTGCCTGGGTCGGTCCCGACCCGAGAACTCTGTCGGGAACAAGATGAGAGCCCGGTGTGAGATCCGAAACACGACCGCAGTGCGTTCCTGAGAGAGGCTCCGCAGGCTTTACCAAAAAGCCAGGCTGATGTCAGCTACAGGCAACTAAGGACGGTGTTAACGACTGTGTAAGGCGTGAGTACCATTAACGAGTTGCCTTTAGACAAGCACACACCAGCCTTTGGATTCATGGAAGCACACAGGGGAAAAATGGCAGACAATCCAGGAAGGCTGGACATCTGGTGAAGGACACGCAGATGTAGGAAGCAATGAGAGCACACTGGGGGCTGCTCCTCTTCCTCATCCACTCACAGCACCCGGGTTAAAAACAGAGCATTTCCCGTGACTTCATCAGACATGGCAGCCCTCCCGTGTCGCAAGCAACCAAACGAAGAGCTTCCACTGAACCTCACAGATTTTCCTGAGTGCCGTGAATTACACGGTGAAGGTGCACCTCAGATGGCTGTGCATCGCACGGTCACTGTGACCGTGATCCCGCCGCAGCCAGGAGTAGGAGGCGGACGGGGCGAGCACAAGTGTCAGAGATGCCATGAGGCATGGCTGCAATGTCACCTGACGTGGGTCCCCAAGCCAAGCGGTACCCAGTGGCACCGGGAACAGAGTTCCAGGAGATAATGGCACTGTTGGTGGTGACAGCAGAAGCCTTCAGTGTCTGCACTGCACTGCTCTCCACTGCAAGAGAAAAAGAGCATATTATCGCACACGGTGCCTGGCTGCCTGTTCTATTACACAGAGCACAGAGCACCAGCAGCAGCGTAGACAGGAGTGAGCGCCACTGATCTCCAGTAACCACCCGCAAGTTCAGCAGGACGAAAACCCGTGCAGGCGTGCCCACGCTCACTGACGTGTCTTGGCTGTGACGGCAGTGACGGGGCCTTCCACATCCACGAAGATGGGGTTGATGGTCACAGTGTACTCTGTGCCGGGGTGAAGGCCCTGTATCATGTAGAAGCTGTAGGTCTCCCCGAGGTTCACATTCTCAACATGGCCATCTGTTTCAAAAGAATCATGCGCGCTTTTCCATTACTCTGGAATATTCCTTTTATCCATGCGTTTGTGTGGCATCATCCTGCCTGCATGTGGTGATCGGTACCTGAGGAAGACCAGGTCAGTCTGTATCCCGTTGCACCTCTCACCGCCTCCCACCTGGCCTGGACGGTGTCTGTGGTGGCATTCTGTACCTGGAGCTGCTTAACTGGCACCAGTTTCACTGCGACAAACATTTTTTAAAATCCCAGTAAGGGGACAGCAAATCTAATGAGCAGTTTCCTAACAGCCGCATGGACAATGGACCGGAATCACGTATGAGTCATGTACGTATGGAAAGCCGCAGGTTAGAGTGACGCCAGCAGACTCACCCAGCAGAACTCAAAGCCCGCGAAAGACTGGCAAAGGAGAAATGACATCACACTGTAAAGCTACACTGCCACCTTGTGGCAAAACAAGGTAGAAGCTCCAAATGAGGCGTGAGTAACTTAAGACCTCCTGTCATAGTCATTCTGTCCCAAACGTGCGCAATCTCTCATAATGCAGAGTCTTACATGTCCTGCCCACCGCGGATGCCGTCTCGCTGAGGCTCTGCGGGTACATGGCGTATATGCTGACGGTGTACGCTTCGTCCTCCTCCAGGCCGTCGATCACATGCGACGAGACGTCTCCATCCAGCTGCCGCTCATACGTCAGGCCGGGACGGGTCGCTACAGGTTTTGGAACAGAGTCACAGAAGCAGGATTCACATGGCCGTGGTGTCGGGTCATGACACCCACCGTGTAAAGACCTCCTGAGGGCCTGGCAAAGTCTCCGTCTACATGCAAAAAGATGCAAGACCGTAAGGCTGGGCGCGTGGGAGGAGGCGGGGCTCACAGCGCGGGATGAAGATCTTATATCCGTCCGGCTTCCCAAGTGGCACGGCCCAGGCCAGCCGCAGGCTGGAAAGTCCCTCTTCGATGACGCGGAAGTTGGCCACCGGGGGCACGGTGGCTGGCAGTGTGAGACGAACGCGTGTCCGTTAGATAGGTGTTTCACACATTATGATGATGACGGAGATCTTCGCGGAAACTCAGAGGTGTCTGAATGGCCGTTCACACACTACCAGTGGACTATCAGACACATCCACACGGGAACTTACTGGTCTCCACAGTGACGGTGGCAGAGTCCCCAGTGTGGTCCGGATAGATGGCGGAGATGGTGAGAGAGTAGCGGGTGGTGGGCTGCAGGCCGGAGAGCAGGGTACTCCACACGTCAGCCTGCAGCTCGATCTGGTGTAGAGACACGGAGGAGGAAGAGAACGAGACAGACAGACAGGAATCCTGAATTATACCAGATCAATCCTCAAGGCCAGTGAACAGGCACACACAAGCGCGCACATGTACGCACACCCCCACACACAGACACACAGACACACACACACACCCTATGAACTTACAAAGCCAACAAGAATTTTCTCAGCAATCCATGAAACCCACATACTGAGCAGGGGAGTCATTAGAATATTAAATTTCTTCAGCATGTTTGTCCTGCTTGTATGTGATAATATAGATTTTCTTACTGGGCAGAGACTGGAGTCAGCCTGGAGTCAGGGTATAGTGAATGCCACTCCCAGTACAAGGAGGGCCAGGGTATCATTGCTCTTCTAGCTGTCCAGGCAGCTCTTTGTATGCCACCCCACCCACTGCGCTGTCATACCTCTGCTGTCCCCATCAGCAAAAAGACACCGTACATATATTTATACTAGATCTGTCATCCCCAGTCAAGTAAGCAAATGAATACATAACGGATTGTCTGTCACACGGACTCAGTATCACATCACATGACTCGAGGCGGCCATTGAGGCAAACTCTGTTTGGCTGCCTGTTCAAGGAGCTGGATCTACCTCTAATGTTCTCAAGAAGTAGTACGATGTTAATGGAAAGCCTGCCCAACAAGATGGGACGGGGCTCCAGCTGAACCCAGCAGATGAAGATCTCACGTCCTGGAGACTCCTACTAGGGCACTCCAGCCTCCTCCAGAATAATTAACTTACTCTACCACTGAGCGAATGAATTGGCAATTAGCAGAAGACAATGACAAAAATAATTGAAAACAATTCAGTGGAATGAAGTCTGAAAATGCCGCAGACAGGAATGTTTATCCTGGGTCCAACCAAGCTGAGAGAAACACACACTTAGCCCGACTCCTTCATTCCGGATTCCGCGTTGGCCGCAGTAATATCCACGAGCCCCAGACGCTGTTATCTCCTGAGAGTCTCTTAAAGATGAGCATCACTCAAGGCGTCCTGCGGGAGGACCTCCAGGAGCCGCGAACAGGTAGCCGAGTGACGGAGCAGCTCATTAATATGCATGTGATGAAGCAGGCCAGGTAAAAGAGCAGCTCATTAATATGACTGGGCCACTGCAAGCCAGGTAACGGAGCCACTCATTAATAAGCACTGGGCAAATGGAGCGGCTCATTAATATGCGGCTCATTAATATGTACAGAGTAAAATGGGTCAGGTAACAGAGCAGCTTGTGAATATGCGCCAGCTAAAGCAGGCCTGGTAACGGAGTAGCTCATTAAAACACACGGGGTGAAGTGGTCCAGGTAACAGAACAGCTAATTAATATGCAGCTCATTAATATGCACGGCGCAAAGCAGGCCAGGTAACGGAGCAGCCTATTGATATGCATGGATCAAAGCGGGCTTGGTAACGAAGCAGCTCATTAACATGCAGCTCATCAATATGCACGGAGCAAAGCAGGCAGGACCCAAGGACAATGGAGGGTCACATGCTGAACACACACACAAAAACAGGAACGTGCACACACACACACACACACACACACACACACACACACAAATAGGCGCGCTTACAGACAGACACACACACACACAAACAGGTATGCACACACACACACACACATACACAAACAGGTATGCACACACACACACACACATACACAAACAGGCGTGTGTATACAGACACACAAACACACACACACACACACACAAGCATGCAGGAATCCCATGTAACACCTTCCATCACCATCATCCACATCCCCTCAGTCCCCTGACTTCTAGCATCTCCTACTCCATCAGTAATTCTGGTCTTACTACAGGAGCAGCCCACAGTCTATTCTGCTGGGAGCCTCTCCCCCCCCCACCATAAAAGGTCCCTTTCGTCAGTGTGCCCCCTCCACCCTCACTTGTTTCTGCAGCTTCAGCAGCTGCTGGCCTGTAGCTGTCAGGGGGGTGACCAGCAGCCGATGGGACAGCACTCCCCCTGTGGCGGGGGTCCACGTCAGCCGCAGGGAGCTGTAGCTTAGCTCACTCACAGCCAGGTCCCGGGGGCCCGTCGTGTGTCGAGACTCTGTCGGACGAACAACACACATAACTCAGTGAGCCCTGGGAAACTGCGGGTAAAGGCTGCATTTACTCTGCTGCCCATGTGGCTGCGGACGTGTCAGAGGAGATGTCAATCATCGCACTGATACAGTGTCCCAGGGTCCAGGGTCCCAGGGCCCTACAGGCCAGCACTGAGGACGGATCCCGTGCAAGTTTAGCATCACATGTCTTACACATCATTGTGTATTCTCAGTCTGTGTGGGGGGTGGGCCGAGGCCGTGGCTGGTGGGGGAGTCAGTGCTCACCAGGCGAGCTCTCTCTGATGGGCCGGGGGGGCTCTGAGGCCGTGAAGCAGATGCGGCGGGAGATCTTGGGCACAAGGTTGCCAAGGCGAGTAAAGTCCTCACTGAACATCAGATGCTCCTCAGCAGGCTCCGTCACAATGGTCCTCAGCTCGGTCCGGACAGTCTCACCCACCACTGCAGCGCGAGACCGAGTCAGACCCGTGACCTCAGGTGTGACCGTGGGGAAAGACATAAGCCAAAGAGCGGCAGTGACACCTTCGCGAGCAGACGGCAAGCTTAGGGCACCCGCTTGTCCCGAGGGCACCCGCTTGTCCCGAGGGCACAGCGCCCGAGTACCAGCAGATATGACACCCACAGAGATTATAAGGAGCCAGAACGTCTGATAATATTGGCCAATATCATTTTTTATGGGCAAAACTTCAACAATAGCTCTAGTTAAAAGTGCTTCACTGGCTGATTATGATGATTATGTCAATTTGCCAAAGTAAATCAGCAGAATCTTAGGCTCAGAATATCATATATAATAAAGAAGCGATTAAGTAATGTTATCATTTAACTTAAGCAAGGAAATTACTGCTGACGTCTCAAACAAGAGCAAATTATAATTACATTGTTTGTTCTACTTAACAGAAGCACCTTACATAAGGGCTGTATTCACGCACCAAAAACAATTGGCACCAAACGTCTGCATGGTGTAACATCATATTTCCTTTGCCAGTGGCTGACTAAGAACTCCTCGGCCAAACTGTGGTACAGTAAGGTGTCCTACAGGAAGTGCGGCTTCAGGAGCGTTTCAGCTGTGAGGGATGCGTCTGTCCTCCTCATCACTATCAGTGCCCCAAGATCCACAGAAGCTCCATATTGGCCGATCTAATTGGCTGACTGCTACAACAGTCAGGCCCTGGTGCTCCTGAAGTCACTCTGATCTGGCTTGAGGGGAAAACAGCAATCCCCCATGAGGCCGAGGCCTGACACCTACTAGGCCATTGCCTATAGTGCCACCTGCTCCTCCCTTCTGCACACCTAACAGGCGACTCGCAGGTGGACCGGCGCAAGGCAGGAACTCACAGATGAGCCTGAGAGCGGGCAGCAGGGGGCAGGCCCGGCTCTGGGTTTGAGTGACTCGAGGCGGCCCTTGGTCTGATTAGCTGGGAATCATGCCGTTATGTGTCTATGTGTGTGTGTGTGCTGAGTGGTGATTAAAAATGACTAATTAATTGGGTGCTGCCTGATGAGCGGTAATTACCTCAGAACTGCAGGTTTATCTCATGCACATACATGCTAATGTCTGCATGTTATCCTGGGAGAAACTTTGCATTTGCATGCTTAATAGATCCTAACTGCCCAAAATATTCAAAGAAATTGAAGCGGAGCCCCAAATGACAAACACTCATAGGCACTTTTCACTGGCGCAGTTCCAGCAGGGCACTGTTGCTCAGGGGTTCTTCAGCAGGGCCTTTGCACGGTGACCTCACACCAGTCCTTAAAAGCCACACTGTGAGCTAGCATATATGGCTATTTCTAAAACCAGCTGCTCTCAGCTGACCCCCCTCCCCAGCCCAAATCAGTGCTGCTGCAATTCCCCCCTCCCCCCCACAAGGCAGTCAAGGGCACGGTTTCCAGGGCAACAACAAAAACCCGTGTGAACGTCATGTGACAGCGCCACCCAGAGGGAGGCTAGTGAAGGGTCTTACCCACGGCATATAGCGTTATTCCGCTGTCGGACAAGGCCTGGGCCGCGGTGTCCACTGGGTCAGATGACCTCCCGTCTGTTACCAGGACGACGATCTGTAAGTAAACGCTATCGTTACTGCAGTTCCAAATGACCACAAAGAGGAGCACTGGTTCCACAAAACAAAATAATTTTTTTACTAAAATTCAGTGAATTATTTCTGTGATTACATGAACTTATACAGAAGATGATCCATACCTACATTAATTTGCATGGCCTGTCAGGGGCTTTGGAATGACATAAGATGTGTTATAAGGATCTGAAAGGTCTGTACATTGCTCTTCCCTACCTCCTATTCAGCTGCTTTATCACAGAATAGACACCTTCCAAATTAAAACGCCCGCATTAAAATCTCTGATATTGAATTTTCAATATAGCTGACACAAATGCAGGTTATTACCAAAGCAAACTCAGAGTAAATCTGCTTCCTATATCAGATCAGCGCATCAGAGCTTTCTAACTGTGGATATTTGCGAAAGTGGAAAAATCTAAAATTAAATTAGTCAAACAAGCTGAGGCAATAGGAGGTGGCATCCGGGGCAGATTTCACCGTAGATCTTGCTCTCCATTCAGCTGCTCTCCGCTGCTGTGCTCCAAAAACACTGGGTGATTTTTCCGTGTTCAGACCAGGAGGGAACAGGCAGATGTACCTTTGGGGCATCGTCCCGCACGATGGCAGGTCCGAAAGTGGACTCCACCAGGAAGTTCAGGGCCTTCCCCATATGACTGCCACCACCTTCATAACGCAGGTCCTTCACAGCGCCTAACACCTCTTCCAGGGTGCTGTAATCGGTCAGAGCTATGTTCATCCTGGGAAGAGAGAACCCACAATCTGGGTCAGCATGTAAAATATAGGTATGTACCTATATTTCACCCCCTACCGGTATGTACCTGGACAGGCCCTGCCAGGGGTACATCACCCCCCACCTGTATGTACCTGGACAGGACCTGCCAGGGGTACGTCACTCCCCACCTGTATGTACCTGGACAGGCCCTGCCAGGGGTATATTAACCCCCTACCTAGTTTATTACCCCTACCCATGCTCACCTGGGAACATCACCGTAGACAGTGACTCCGAAGCGGATGCCCTCCTGACCCATGGTGAGTTTCTGGAAGGACTTCATAATGTCCATGATGAAGTCTTTGATGGCATGAAGGCCGCTGGGTCCTGTGGTCCAGGACTCAGCCAGCAGGAACACGATGTCTGCTGACAGCGCGGTGCGACACACTGAGGAGCACACACACACACACACACACACACACACACACACACACACACACAGAGCAGTCCATGTCAGGAATGTGTCCTTGTGAGTGTGTACCTACACTCACGTGTAACACTAGGAGAACAATCACATTTTCCATTTTAAGCCAGCGAATGTCTGCATTCAAATCAGTTACACTTAAAAACCTTACTGAAGCAATTCTGCAGTTCAATACCCTGCTGCCTTTTGTTCTGAGTGAGAAAAAGCAGACCAGCGTGGAAGAGCAATCTGATCATCCCCCAGCAGGTGGCAGTATAGGTCAAGTAAAGTGCAAGAAGGGTAAAGCCACTAAAAAGGACAGAGGTCATCAGTATTCCCCACACTGCAGCGAGCCGTGAGCGACAGAGTTATAAGATAAACGCCTTATCGCTGCTGCATCCTGTCACACCCCCCGCCCCCCCCCCAGTTAACATACACGCCACGAACTGCACACACGTTCACACGCATCACACGCATCACACGCATATAAATGCCGCCGCATACAGAGAAATGCCTTAGGACCTCTCGATCCATCCGTGTACATTTGTGGATGGGCGGGGTGCACTGTGTGTGTGACGAGAACAGAAAGGCTCTCCCGGATCCCCTAACAGCAGAGACGGGTAACGGTTTCATAAGCAGGTGAAAGAGCGACGCAGGTCACTGTGATCATCAATGCTGGCCCGGGTCTCGAGACAGGAACCAGCATCAGAGTAGGAGCCTCCCTGTACTGTAAATAGCGTAATCATCAGGGGAATGGGGGTGTCCCTCAGAACGGCAGCCTTAATGGCATCGTGCTCTTTCCCCGAGAGTTTGCTGCTGAAACACTCAACTTTACAAATAAGTAGCCAAAGCCCACGCTGGCTCAGGGTGCTGTATGATTTATCTCCCGCGTGTTAATGGATCTGAAGTCATTTGACAAAGAGCTGCATCTCCGAGCGAATTAGTGAGCCACCCCCCCAAAGAACACCCCAAACAGAGCGCTTGCTCACTCCCGTTGGCATGGTTACTGTCGTACGGCTGCAACTTGAACGCTCCCGTTTTTACTTGACTCCCGTGTGTGGGGTAAAGAAGAAGAAAACAAGAATAAATCACGATGAAGGAGAGAACATGAAAGGAGAAGCTCTCGAAGTTCAGTGTCGGACGACTGTCAATCACTCCAAACCCTACACTATTAAACGCGGAAAATGACAGTGCTTACAGATGTAAGTGGCTCTCGTAATTAGTCCCCTCCATCCAATTACAAACCACATCTTCCCTCTGCCAATCAGATTTTGTAGTGGGATCGCTTCCCACAATGCCCGGCTCCTTTTAAAACGCAACACTGATTGTGACTGGGGGCAACTGAGGGTGGGTGAGGAGGCGAAGTACAAATTTGGCAGCAGATACAAGTACCTTAAGCAGACGGGATACAAAGCTGAGATCCACACACCAGGCAGACGTTTAAAAGGCTGACCTGAGCTGGGGAGGGGTCAGCAAATAGCAGCTGCTTTTATTTCAGGCTCAACACTTAACACTTCCTGCTGATTTCACAAGCTGCGTAGGTAATGACAAATCTGGAAGGATCTGCTGCCGAACAGATACTAGAAAGAGCATTAAATGGCACCAAATGGCTCATTGCTTATGCGCATGACACACTGGGAACTGTGTCCACATGTCTGTCCCACCACCGCCACTATTTCTAGCCAGGAAGCAGGCATGATGGTGTCGGGTCACATGTCAGCTACAGACACGTGTGATTGGCTAATCTAACCTCAATCTGGAGAGACGGCAAGAAAGAGCTCTGTCATGACTGTCCCAAACAGACCCACGTGGGTGGTGTACATGACACCGGTTCATTTCCGATGCCTGCGTTCAGTTCACACTGTATGAACGTGGATGGGTTTTCTTGGATGTGTTAAGGGGTGTGAAAGAGTGCATTAAGGGGTAGTGGTTCCCACCTTCAGCCTGAGATGCTGCCATGCTGACAGACAAAGTCAGACACAGGAAACAGGACCATGCCTGTGAAGGGCGCATGGTCCACACTGCGCTCTCCGTCTCTTCTTCTTCCTCCTCGAAACCCAGGCCTCCACCCCCTCCTGTAGCACCTCCTCCCTCGCCGTAAACCTAATGCAGCTCCCTGTTATCTGAGGCTGGAGAAAGCAGGAGATAGAAATCACCGTCATATTCACTGTGAAAAATCACTCCGAGATAAGCGTTCTGCCCTCGCATTTTCCATTTCGGTGCGGCCTCTCTGAAATGCGACGGGCTGCAGATAACGCATATTTCACTGAAATCTTTCCCAGCTTCACCCTTTAGGAAGGAAACCTTGTCTAATCACTGCAGGACTCTAAAGTCATGACAGTTTAATTGATTTAGCAATTCAACATGCTCCAACTTTGCAATTTACAACTCTGTGCTGCATCCAGTTAAGGTTTCCAGTCAATATATACACTAGTAAAACCACAGTGAATGTTTCCTAGTTTAGTCAGTTAACCCCAGACGCATGAAGGCTAGTGATTTGTCTGTCTACCAGTTAGCTGGGAGGTGTCCAAGCCTGCAGTTGAAGTTGCCTGCAATATCACATGTGCTGAGGCCAAAGCAGGCCTCTGCCCTCCTCCTCTCAGGTCAGTGAGGCTGATCCTCTCAGGTCAGTGAGGCTGATCCTCTCAGGTCAGAATCCATCATAAATGGACAGAATAATATGATATATAAATGACCTGTGACAATGCAGCTAAGCGAACTGCTGTCTCCCCATTGTCCGCAGTGTGTGTGTATGTGTGTGTTATATGTATATAAATAATTTTATTTATTTATTTATTTTTAATTGTCGGGATCATTTCTTTCGGTCCCCACAAGAGGAAACTCAGTTTTATAAAACGAGTGACTACAGTCAAAAACCTAAAGATTGTTTGGTTACTTGTGGTCAAGGGTAGGGCTGGGTAGGGATTAAGGTCGTCATTGCTGGGATTAGGGTTTTGCCCATAGAGATGAATGGATGATCCCCATAAAGATATCAAACCTATGAGTACAGGTCTGTGTTTGTGTGTGTGTGCGTGCGTGTGTGTGTGCGCGTGTGTGTGTGTGTGGGGCGCCCACTGGAATGCGTGCAAATGCATGAGGAACATATGTGTCTGTGTGTGTATGTTTGGGAGCCAAGAGAAGCAAATTGCTAATGAAGGTCCAGCCACCTGATGTTAGGACCTGGGCAAGGTGTGACAGTTCTGTGACTGTGCTGTAATGACAGAGCGTGTGCTGCCTACAACAATGGAATCCCAGCAGCGGAGGATATGCAACGGACCGGATCGGATTCTGCTTCTGAGCACGGTCCACGTCCTCTTGGCTGGTAGACAGCCAGGGTGGACGGCTTCCCGAAGCAAAGCCCACATGGCCCCGTGGCGCGTGCCATTTCACAGGCTCGGCGGGGGGACTCGTGCCACGGCCCCGGCCACCCTGAGCTACCCCTCGTTGCTTTACTACACTGTCCACACAGGCTTGCCAGCTGAAGCGTATCTCTGACAGTCATTTCACCCTCTTTGCTAATCAGTCCTGCTCAGTGTGGCACACATGCTAGCAGCTTCATGTTTCTGTTTAAATCTGCCAAAATCAGACCCCCCCTCCCCCATCCCACTGCCAACACAGTCCTCCAGCAGCTAAACTTCACCTGTAAGTACAGCCCTATGATCCAAGCCTTCTGTATGTATTTCTAAGCCTCATTTGAAAACACAAGCTTGCTGATCTTAACCCCCACCTGACAGACTGAATTTCATATTTCCTTCCACCCCAACCAGACAGCAAAATCCATGAAGGTCTCAGCATCCCAGAACATCTGGCTCTCATGCACAGGTTGACACTTGCAGTGACGTGCTTCTGCTCCCAGTGATGGGTCCCTGTGTATCTGTCATGACCGTATCCCTGCAGCATCTTCGGGGGGGGGGGGGAGGGGGGCGAGGGGCATACAAACAGGCCAGAAGCTATCAGCAGAGCCAGTTGGGGCAGGATTGTGGAGCGGAAGGATTAGGAACATTCCATACAACCAGGGGGGTGTCGGCTGAAGAACGCAAATCTGTCACCATCACACCACCGTGGCCAAAACTGCCAGAGATGCTGCATTCCAAGGTCAATCACAATCTACCAAAAGCTTCCCCGCAGCAGAAAAACACTTCAAATGCAGGCTAATCAAAGAAAGTTCCAGAAAGACCTGAGGCTGCAGCCAGTTCCCAGGCTCTCTCACTCTCTCTCCTTTCACTTTTTCTAAGTTAGTTATTGGCACAGCAGTACGCACTAAAACTACATGAACCATTATCTGCAGCCAACAACCTCAAAACCATAAATCGGGTCAGCAAACAAAAGGGAATAGAGGATCTCACAGTGTCCTCGGGCCCCCCTCTCCACGGAGCGGGTATCCAGGACGACCCACTCAGAGGTTCAGTGCCACACGGCGACACAGCTTCCACTGGTTGACTGGGCTTGGCTGCAGCCTTCTTGCCAGAGGCTAAAGCAGAGGCCATCTCCATCTGTGCCAGTGCGGGGCTTGGGTTAGGGGAGTGGGGGGCTACCATTAGCTCATGCTAGCTACACAGAAAGAACTGCATCGCAATATGGATCTGCAGCAATGCAGATCAATGGCTTACTGGACAACCTGAACTATTCAAACAGGTTCTGCTGCCTGGAGTCGATGCTATTGAATGAGCTGCTGCTAGGCTACTCAAAGGTACAACCACAGGTCCCTCGAGGGCACAGTCAGGGATGTCTCTGATATGCTAAGGAATCACTCAGACCCAGTGCTGACATCCGTGCCAGAGTTCAGAGCTAGGGTGGTCATATCCAGAGGCTCAGGTGGGGACATCCCTTACACACCTCCAGGCGGGACAGAGGTGGGGTTTTTGTGGGTCACAGGAGCTCCAAACCCAGTATTAACAACTGAAACACTGAATTCTGGGCTGGCTAACAGGTGGTCTGCACCAGGGAACGTCCCTTCAGCATTGCCTACGAAAGGGCACACTGATGTCTGGGCTAGCTAACAGGTGGTCTGCACCAGGAGCCACCGTTAGCAACAGGTGGATGGGGGTTTGTCTCATTTCAAAGACCCCTGCTGCACATCTCAGCAAGCCCAGCACACAGATACACACACATACACACGCAGCTGTACGCAGCTGCAGGGGTCAGCCAATCACAACACAGCAGCCTAACTCTAACCTGCCACTGGCTGCCTATCTCCAAATGCCCCAGACGTGACAACCTGGATGGCATTTCTTCATCTTTTTCACTATTTAATTTTATCTCCATGTGAATTTCAGCTCTATAAATGTCTGTGGTTTGTCTGCATGCATTCTGCCCAAAGTAAGGAATTTACCACTCCAGTTACACTGCCCAGAATCCCTTTTAAAACAAGTTTTTAAACACATTTTAAAGAAGAGGAAAACATGCCTTGTGAAAATCTAGCTGGAAGTCATTTTCCGAACAGTCTTTGCAGCCCAAGCTCTCCTCTCCAGTACAAATTAACACTATACTGACAACTGGCACTATATATACATATACTGACACTTATAAAATAATTTTATATTTAATATAATCCCATGACTTCTCATTGCAAGATGATGGCTTTGTGATCATGCAGGATTCACTGGGAGCGACATTTACTGTGAATAATCAGATTCTCGAGCCCCCCATAAAGTTTCTCCACACAAAGTTTGGCTTCACTGGGACATTTGGAGGGAGAAACCATGAAAGACAATCCCTTACAGTCCGGTAAGTCCATCTGTGTAGAATCCGGACTCACCTTTCCAGAGCGGCAGGCGGCCTCGCTCAGGCGTGTCGGGGAGCTGCACGCAGGTGAGGAGGCTGGTTGAAGTCGAGGATGGAGTCAATGAGAGTCTCCCAAAGCAGTGTGCGATAGGGGTGCGCCCTTGCTGCGCTTCAGAGGGCTGGGATCCCAGGAGGAGAGGCACTCCGGGGACATGTGCGTGTGAGGAAGAGCGATGGTGAAAGAGTGCTAGGGGAAAGAGAGAGAGCTTTAAAGCAAGAAAGGTGGAGCTGTCTCAACCCGCAGTAAAGAACCCCTCAGACAGCTTGTGGGGGGGGGGGTTACAATCATTTTTTTCACAACCCACCCCCCCACCCCCTGAATGCCTGGCCTTTTATTTTCCTCTCTTCCATATGTACTCTATGGTAGGGGTAGGAATGTGGATTTGCCCCATGGGGCAGGTGTTAAACACAGCAGAAACACGGGGAAGCGACTCTGCCAAAGCCTTTTTTCGTCCCGGTTGCCAGGAGCTCCGGTCATACATGGAGAGTCTGAAAATGGGATCCATAACTAAACTGACGACCGGACAAGAAATAAACAGCATCCGTACATGAAGGAAGCTCATTGTTTTTGCAGATATCATGCAGTACAAGTTTCTGACAAATCAATACAATGAGCAAAGACAGAATTCTGGGAGTTACAGCTGGCCAAGGGGCTTTGGGGAGTCGTGTTACGAAAACAACCAGAGCTGCACAGCAAAAGTGTATCCCAGGAGCAATAAAAGCAGCCCCCCTCCCACCTCTCAGACCCCCAAAGTCATCCTGCTTTTAGGGGGGCAGAGGTTGAGACATGCACGTGCTGATACGCTCAAAACACAAAGGTGGCACCCCCCTAACCCCCCACCCTCTGCGTGCACAATGGGTGTCATCCGCTCTTGGGGTTAACTACAAGTCAACTGATGCCATGGGACATACCAGTGACTCAGCTTGTATGAATGGGGGGGGGGGGGGGTATGATTGATCAGCCAAGCAGCAGTTTCTTGCATGTGCTGACCTATACTGGCTAGTGGTAGGGATGCAGGTGGGGCTAGGGTACTTCAAGCTTTGCTTCCCCATGCTGCCTGGGTACTGAGGGATGTGCAAAGGCACACTCTCCTTCCCTGGAGAGCTTCAGGGGTGGAGGGTTGTGGGACCAGTGCAGGCGAGCCTCTGGAATGTCAACCCCCCCCCCCCCCCCCCCCAGGGGGGGGGGTTTTGACCACCCCAACACCGGGCCAATGGGCCCCAGAAGACCACACCCCAACAACACAAACCCCC
>JAODKE010000001.1:9651876-9661928 GCA_026779605.1 Mormyrus hasselquistii
CACCATTCACTCGCACACCATTCACACACACACCATTCACTCGCACACCATTCACACACACACCATTCACTCGCACATCATTCACTCGCACACCATTCACTCGCACACCATTCACTCACACACCATTCACTCGCACACCATTCACACACACACCATTCACTCACACACCATTCACTCACACACCATTCACACACACACACCATTCACTCGCACACCATTCACTCGCACACCATTCACACACACACCATTCACACACACACCATTCACTCACACACCATTCACTCGCACACCATACACTCACACACCATTCACTCGCACACCATTCAGTCACACATGCACACCTATGGACAATTTAGTAACTCCAATTAACCTGTGGGGGGAATCTGGAGTACCTAGAGGAAGCTCGATGACGACACGGGGAGAACATGTGAACTCCACACACATGGAGCTGTGGTGGAGACTTGAACCCTGGTGCCAGATGACGTACTGTGCTGCCCCCCCAACAACAGTTGCAACAACCTTCTAATCTGAGGAACCCTAAGTGGACCCATCAATCCATATTCCAAGCACTTATCCTGGCCAGGGTCACTAAGGATCCTGTAACCTATAAATTCATTTTTACAAATCTGTTTAGCGTGAAACACCTGTTTATCGCAGTTGAATCCTCAGGAATGTGAAAGCGGTTTTCAGAATATCACTGACATAAATGTGTGTATTCCGCTTGACTAAATGGCACCGATCACTAAGAAGACCATCTCAAACACTCCTTTCTGGGGAGACAGTCAATTTATGTCTGACTGGAAGAAAACCATGCTGGGAACACGGCTAAACAAAGGACACCACACCTGGGCAAACCCCAAGAGTCCGGACGCTTGAGAAATCCATCACAGGAAGGAGACAAGGAGAGAAAATGCAGGGGTGGGACTTGCGGTATGTGGTCTTTAGTCCGATCTACCTTTGGGCTCCAAGGCACATTATCAGTGTATTGTTTTGCTGTTGGCTCCACAAACGATTTTGTTGGTCAACAAGGGGAGCAGAATAGTGGAGATGGTCAGAACCTGTGGTCTGGTGAACAGGTTTAACAGGCATGTTCCTAGCCCAGAGGAACAGCAACACGGAGCGCATTATAAGCATGTCTGCGAGTCTGCCTCATGGGCTCGGGTCACGAGCAGAGGGTCAGACATGTGCTCCAGCACTGTCGGCAGGTGCTGTCTGAAGGCGATTCATCAGGAACTTCAGACAGTTAAAGAAAAAAGCTGTCTCAGAGAATTCCAGAAGGCTGCAGAACCTAACCAGCAACTAGAGATAAGAACAAAGTGAAAAATGCACCAACATCCTCAGATATTCCTACTCAGCCTGGACCAGCGCACACCAACGCCTCACCAGATTTGTAGTTGGACATGGGCCCATCCAATTCAACATATATGGACATGATGTGATGAGAGTTTGACTCAAAGCATGGGAATGAGCTCTCCACATCATAGCTGCCTACCTACATGCACGAACAACAAACAGAGAACTTACAGGAGAGCCCAAGTCAAACCAGCCAATCAGGGCATAAGATTCAAATGAGAATGGACAAGGAGCCCGGACATGACTGGACTGAACGGGCGTGGACTGGGCGTGGTTAGAGAAGCCCCATATTCTTACTGGAGAAAACCTGCACAGGTGTGGGGCAGGTTCATCACAAAGCCTTCACCACGTCTGCACAACATGTGCACTTCGAACGTAAAAATGGAAGAAGTATGAGGACATGCAAAAACCATGGGGACAGTACATACTGCAAAGAAAGCAATGAAGATCTGAGAGTCCAGCATCTACTCATGCAGACCACACTGGGCGTGAGGTTCTGCTTTTGTACTCTTGAACGAGGTGGCTAGTGTGAATTTCTCGAGTACAGAAATATCCACTGGTACGGTAAGAAAAAAAAAAATCTTTTAAATGTTAAAAATGAACATTCACAGTGCAACATTGTGAATCATCTGATGTGTTAGAATGAAAACCTCTGTTAAATAAATCACAGAACGGAATAAATCACAGAACTGATCATTCAGACAGATCCATTCAGTGGTTTCAAATGGCCCTCGGCAAGAGAGCAGTAAGCCAAACTGCAGGGAGGTGTGGCTGGAGGAGAAGGCCTCAGCAGCAGCACAGCCCCAGGTTCAGGACCGAGGGCCGTAAATCAGGGGGCCCCATGCTCCCCCACCAATGGCTGCCGGCTGTAAATCAGCAAGCGTGTATGAACGGCAGGTCACCTGCGTTACCACATGCCAGTCCCATCACAGGCGGGAGGGGGGGGGGGCGGCTGCACTCAGAGTGCTACAGCCAGGAAGAGGAAGCATCCACACTATTATGGACCTGGTCAAATCAAGATGTAGCCAGTCTACTGCTCCAGGTCATCACATCGGTCTGATTACCAGCGGTCCAAATGCCAAACCATCTCCCATTCTTACAGTGCTGCAAGGTTTGAATCAAATTCATTATCCTTGGTGATGGCTAAACCACTCAAGCACAAACCCATTTTCCAGATTCCCGTGTCCCTCCACAAATTCACTGGCATTGTCCTTCAGAACATGGGGATGTGTTTCCCATGGAGCTGTGCTACAAAATTCATACCCTTCATACCTATATTACAAGATAATCCCACTCAGACTCATGTCCACTACAGATCAAACCCCTAAGCCTAAATTTAGAAACCAAACCAATCAACAGAAATGTCAGCTGCCAGAGCCTCCCAGCCAGACCGGATGGTAAAACCTGCACCGAGAAACATCAGGCTGAAGCATGGGAGGAGACTCATTGTAAGTCTTTTCTCCTGACTTACCAAAAGGAAACCACCTGTCTTTAATGACCACTAAGAGGCACCATGGGAATGGTCTAGAGAAGCTACACTAAGGAGTCAGACAGTCCAGTCCTGAGAACAGATGCAGCCGAACACCTTGATAATCCCTCATAACTTCTTCCAATTAGTTCTTAGGAGATAATGTCAGTATTTTCTGATGCTGATCTGGTTCCATGAAGTGGCTAATTACTTCTCCCAGACAACATGCTCCTGCTGTGACTGCGTGTCAAAATGAAACATAACTATCATCTCAGTGCTATATTCCGACCAAAGATCAAATTTCTGCAAGTCAAATTCCTGGCTTCTCAAATTCCTGATGTGTGGTAATAAGGTGCTTCTGGAGAGGATCCGCAGAAGCTTTGCAGATGACCCAGCTTCCAAAAAACCCTCACAGCATCCACACAGGCATCTGCTTCCCATTCCACAGGACGTCAAGCAATGAACAACAAACATATTGGATAGATCCATCAAACAGCAATAAATAAACCTGTGACATGGAAAAGATAAGCGTCTCAATGCACGCACATCACCAGATATCAAATGCTACTTTAAAGGCACAAGATAAAGGCTTGGAGATTTAACACAGGTGTAGAAGGGCTCACTGGAAGAATGCATCCAAAGATGGACAAGCTTTGTCCCCCAGCCTGGTGGTGGTGGTGGGGGAGGTTGCACCATACAAAGCTGCATGCCTTATCTTCAAGAAGGATTCCCCACCTCACCATCCATACCCAAGAATCAGCAGGGATCCTGTCACAGTGTGGATCTCATGTTACAGAAGTCAAATTTCAAACCCCCAGCTTCATAGTAAAGGAACCATGAAAAAGGCTTTGAGGTTTAAATATGAAATTTCCCTGCAGAACAGGACTGAAACCAGACGTTTCACCCTGTATTCACAAATCTGCTTAACATCCAGCGTTAATAAAACTGCATGGAAATCACTTCACACTGCAAACAGCGCAGTTGGCTTCACTATCATCAACAATTAAAATTGGCCTTTTGGGCTCTAGAGCCACATCTCTGTGGAATATGCACTGCAGCCAGGGACCACTGTACATTGTGCATTATCTTTGCAGTGAAGTACTATGTACTGTATAGATTCCCTTGTCCTCTAACCAAGGTGATACGCTTGGTGAAAAGCAGCCCTATATTTAACTGACCTTACAAATCTGGGTGGCCTTAATGATCCAATTTAAAGAAGGTTCTCCTTAATACGTAGGAAGTATGCTAATGAAGTCATCAGTCTTGTGAAGGCCTCAAGCATTCAGCAGTTTCCCAGGTTTGATTCTGAAATAGTTTTATTTTCCTTCTGGGAACTCGTAATTACTTACACACCCTAATCGTGCATGCACACTTTGAGTGATGATAGCAAGGCTGAGTGAATGGATGCATTTTTCAAACGATGAATGTTAAGGTGCTTTTACATCCAACCAAACGGACCAAAACATAATGTCCCCCTGGATGCCAGGTCCTCCTTATTTGTGATTAATGTTGGAGTTAAAGGTCAGCCTCAACCCCAGCGAATCCGAAAGGGTGCCCCAGTCTGAACTGCAGGCTAAGCGGCCCCCAGTATGACGGGAGCATACTGACATGCAACGAAGGGTAGAGTAACTGAGCGATGAGTAATACATTTTAACAAGCAAACTTGTTTATCTGCTTTTATAAATCGTAAAAAATGAGCAGATAATTCTTCATATGTGTACTGATTAGTCCAATTAAAGGACATTAGCAGCTCCTTCTTCAAAGCGATATCTTTAATTACAAGTGGTGATACTCCCACGCAGTGCCAAAGAAAGACCAGCTTCTCTAATTAAAAAAGTTACTTTCCGTATTAGACGACAGCAATTAATTGCCAGTCTTCTAACTTCAGCGAAACTATTTGCTTTCATTGGCACTAAATGGGAGTGTGTGTGTGTGTGTGTGGGGGGGGGGGGGGGAGAGTAATCTGTTGTTCTATTATTATCCAAGTGAAAGTACAGTTTGTTAAACCAGCCATTTATACATTAGTGGGGCAATAGGACACGCTGTGAAGTGGGAAAAATGCCTGGTTATATAACATTTAAAATGAAGTGAGGGGTGTGGAAGTCACCCTTCATCATAATGAATCAGGACCCCAAATATCTTACACCACTGGTACAAAGCGACTCAAGCGAGTGAGTGCACAATGTATTACAGGAGTGTGTCGGTCTGAGAATGTTCAGCATTCCTTCAGCCAGGCACGGAATGGCCATTGGCCGGTGGGCTAGACTTGTGAAATCTGGTCATTTTTCCCCAGTCCTGGAATTATGTAGCCTACATACCAGGGGCGCCAAACCTGCTCGGTTAATTCCGGCGTGTTTCCATGTCGACAGCAGGAGATGATTAGCGGTTCATGCTCATCTCATTTTTCGCCAACATTGTGGCCAGTTGACCATGATCAACCAAAAATACCAAGGGGACCCTTCCCCACCCAGGTCAGAGGCAAAATCCACCTCTGCCTACAGCTATGCATGAACAAGATGGCCCCCTACCACTGTTGCACACGGCCTGCTCTTTCCAAGACACTCACTCCCCCCCCATATCTGATGCTGTGAGGATCATTCTTATAACCTGACAAATTCAAATGTCAGGGACATGTATAATTAAGACCTCAGCTGGTGCTTGTTAATGACATTGATCCACTCTTGAGTTAAATATATAATTTTTGAAGTTAAATTAAATGTTTTGGATGGAATTCTGATTGAGTGGCTTTTGGCTAAATCTTACAATTATGTAATTATGTGGCTCTATTATCCAGAGAACCATTACTCCCCATTGAAATGCTGGATATTTCCTGCCGAAGTAACCAGCTTTACGGTACAACAGCAAACCCTCCGAGGTTTTCGAGTCTATTCAAGTCCAAATTGCAGCATTACCGCGAGAGCAACAAATATTAACTATATAAAAAACAGTGACGCCAAATATAGTTTTAATTGCTTCTTTGAAGAGAGCTCTCGCTTCTGCTAATTAAGTAAGGGGAGAAAACCGCAGTTCACATATTTATCGATACAAATCCCTGTCTGTAAAATTAGGTACTTTTTTAACCTAAAATATGCAGCAAGGTCAACATTATAAAAATAAATACTTTTTAATATTGAACTGGGAGGGTAACACATTTTAAATAAAAATGACAAATGGTCAAGGGAATGGATTTAGTCTAATTAAGTAACCAACCGTATTTGTATACTTTTACATTCACTATAGCTTTATATTATTTTAAATATACTAACAGCCAAATTATAAAGGATATATTTAGACCAAATTGGAGTGAGACACAAATCATCTTGCTCACATTTTCCTCAGGACCCAAGTAGCTAAATTATCAGCTACCTCTTTACTTATCGGGAACGTCTTTAGAACTACAAATACCATTTTACCTAAAAAGGTACGGATTACAGCTCACTTCCTGTCATTATTTTTGGGATTTGTAGTTCAACCTCATTCACTTGTTCCCGAAATCCATGATTTTACACATCTGTAAGACATCATTACCCAGAAGTCTTCGCGTTAAACCAGGAAACGCCATAAGCCGGTAGACGTGTCATACAGCAGTTTTGCTTTTTTGAACATATTTTACAGTTTAATGTAAACGTCACTATGTCGGTTATACGTTTGTCGAAGTCTTGATTTATAATAAATAGGCTGCCATTAATACCAACAATGAATACAATATTTGCGATCAGCCTTGTATTCATTGGTTGCTGCAGTAACGTTGTGTTTCTGGAACTTTTAGTAAGGCAAGTTGATCTCAGTTTCGTTTCATTTATGCAATCCGCAGACCTTTTTATTACCTCGTTCAGTGCGTTATTGTGGTGTTACATTTACCTGATTAAGAGATCAGTATACATGCCCCGGGACATGTTTTAACGTGTGTGGCATCTCTGGATTAAGGTTATATGTATGACTGGGGTTTGCGAATTAA
The DNA here is from genome assembly GCA_026779605.1 of Mormyrus hasselquistii. Lineage (NCBI taxonomy): Eukaryota > Metazoa > Chordata > Actinopteri > Osteoglossiformes > Mormyridae > Mormyrus > Mormyrus hasselquistii. Next base: position 9,658,656 of record JAODKE010000001.1, read on the forward strand.
TTGTACCGTTCGCAGTCATTTTCGTGGTTGATGTTAATAATACAACAGTAATTGTTAGGCGTTACAAAACTCCTCCCAGCCAGAGAGAACTTTTCATAGGTAGATGGATCTATTAAATCGATTTGCACGTCGGGCAGACGTTACTAATGTATACATTCACATTTTGCTCCAGGGAGTATCCAGGTTCCGGGAATATTATCACATTCTCACAATTTGCCTTCATTGCACTTGAGGGGTTTCTCTTCGAAACCAATTTCGGAAGGAAAAAGCCCGCTATTCCCGTCAGGTATCGCTTATCCGCTCACTTAGGTCCATTCGTTTAATTCATCATTCATTATCTAAAGAAATAAAAAGTTTGAGTTTTAAGCATGATAAGTGTATTGGGACATAAGTGTGATGATCTCGACTTTTGAACTGTAGGAACTACTTGATCATGGTGGCAATGTTTTTCACCGTGAGTGTGATCAATAACTACGCTCTCAATTTCAACATTGCCATGCCGCTGCACATGATCTTCCGATCAGTAAGTGCAGTTTAATGCGTCGGAATTGCCTTCCCTCACAGTCTATAACGACTAATGTAATTTATGTTTTATTTCAACAGGGATCACTGATAGCAAATATGATTCTGGGTGTAATCATACTGAAAAAAAGGTACTAAGCATTTTCCCTTGTTACGTGAATTGTACTTGTAATGGCACGTGGTACGATCACTAGGAGGTTTTTACGAAGGTTCTTCGAGGGAAAAAAAACAAAAACTGATATTTTGCAATGTTTAAATGACAGTATGTACTACGACTTAGCGGAGCAGGACACCAGCCTCTGACTGAAGAGCCGATGAACTCCTTCATATTTATCAGAACGTGTATGTGAATGTCATGTGACCCACCAGGATGAAATACTAAGCCTTTGATGTGAGGGTTTGTCTCTGCAGGTACTCTAAAAGTAAATACATGTCCATCGCACTAGTCTCCTTGGGGATCTTCATCTGTACTATCATGTCTGCCAAGCAAGTGGTAAGTTCTTTCAAGGTGTGAGAATGAACAGCAGCTTGTCAGCTCTGTTAATGTCTTACCAATGTCTTGGTAAGTCTACCAAGAGGTCTGTCTGAAAGGCTGTTTGCACAGAACTTCAGGAGCTTTTCCTGCAGGTCAGGTTAAATGAGACTCTATCTTAGAGTTTTTCCAACACTGAACTGTGTGCTAGTCTCGTAGGGCACAGTTATTCCCACCTAATGTGAAATCTGTCAAAATACCACTGGATTGTGGGCTGTCACAGTGACTCTTGTCCTACAGAGCTTGGACCGGGCAGGTTCTGAAGACCATGGTCTCTACATCTTCCTGCACTGGTTTCTTGGTAATTCTATGTGTTCTATCCAGCATGACATGAAATATTGCAATAACCAGAACAGGGGCAGTAAGAAATCTTTTATTTTTTAACAGTCAAGGTTAGACATAACTGGGTTTTGGGGTATAAACCGCTACGATGCTTGGAGCTGTTCGGGTCCAAGTTGAACCATGATTTTAAGGATGCTCTCTCAAAGTGTCTATTCTTTAAAGATCCTCCCTGGCTGCAGACTCATTCTATTACCCAGTGATTACTGATTGACTATTAATTATTGATTGTTATTCTTTAGGTATCGCTATGCTGACCTTTGCCCTGCTTATGTCTGCAAGAATGGGGATTTTTCAGGAGACTCTGTACCAGAAGTATGGGAAGCACTCTAAAGAGGCCTTGTTTTACAACGTAAGCTTCCCCACTCAGCCGTCAGACCTCTGCCTGTCATAAACCGCTCAGTCCAGGCAGCTCAGAGAAGCTGGCGCATCCATACAGGAACCTGAGCTGGTGCTCGGCTCTGTTCATAAATCCAAACCCCACTCTCCTGCCTGTTTGTGTCACCTCTCATAAACGGCAGGCTTTAAAACTGAATGATGTATCCGTTCGAGAGGACCTCTTCGTTAAATAACGTCGGCAGTTTAAAGAAACAAGCTCGGGCCCAATGCATCGCCTCATTAAACGCGCAGAGATGGCGCGCCTGAGTTATGGCGCCTTTTAATATACGAGATGACATCACGTGGGGGCCATGAGGCGCCGCTCTGTCCGCCTCTGGTCATTCTGATGGACTCTGGCTGCTCCCGCCTCCAGTGTGACCTCACCATCTGTCCTCTCCCTCCTCTCATTCCAGCACTGCCTGCCACTCCCTGGGTTCCTGCTCTTTGCACCAAACATCTACAACCACTACGTGCTCTTCAGCCAGAGCGGTGCGCTACACCCGCCTACCTGCGCCATCACTCACTTTAGCTGACCAGTCACCCATCATCTATGGGCCTCAGCCACCCTGATTGGGCAACAGCTCCACACGGGAGGCTAAGTAAGGTGGTTTCTCTTCTAGCTCCGGTTGACATTCTGGGACTTGGGATGCCGGTTCCAGTCATGTGGGTTTACCTGCTGTTCAACGTTGTCACACAGTATCCTTAATCCTGGGCTGAGAGGGCTGGCTGTGTTGCTTTTATCGCCTAAGCACTAACTTCCTGTTTACAGCACGTATCAGGGATTTCGGTGTATCCGGTGCTGTGCAGAATGCTGGGCTTGTCGGGCAGTGTGTGGATTTTTGGTCAACCGTTGTTTTGATTGATTGACGTCTGTCTCTTACGTTTTGGCGGGATGATTGGAAAGCAGTAATGAGTCTCGCCCCCCGCCCGTCACCCTGAAACTAGCACGCCGCACCCTCACACTGCACCATTGACCTGATCTGACCCTCCCAGATACGTGTGCATCCGGGGTGTGTTCATCCTCACCACGGAGTGCACGTCACTCACTGTCACCCTGGTGGTGACGCTGCGCAAGTTTATCAGCCTCATCTTCTCCATCCTCTATTTCCACAACCCCTTCACCGCCTGGCACTGGCTGGGCACCGCCGTTGTCTTCCTGGGCACATTGCTCTACACGGAGGTGTTGACCAGTGCTTGGAGCGCCCTCCGCAGGCCGAAGAAGGAATTGAAGAAGGCGGAGTGAAGCTCCTCTCTGCTGCGACTGGGACGACAGCCCTCAGCAACTTGCTTCTCCGTGTCGTACTGGCTCATTTGTGACCAAGATGTGTCACAAATAAATGGGACATTTTATTTTCTCACTACTGTATTAGTGTAGGAAAACCTACAAGATGAACACCCCCCCCCCCCCCCCCCCCCCCCCACCCACGCACCCTTAAGCACACCCACCCCCTCTATACCTCTAATCTGCTCGTCCCCAGTTGTCCCCTACGCGCCCCTCCTCC
>JAODKE010000001.1:9662028-9674561 GCA_026779605.1 Mormyrus hasselquistii
CTCGCTTCTCCGGTGTAAGCGCGTTTTTTTGCCCCAGATGTGTCACAAAAAAAAGGGGAATTTTTTTTTCCCCCCCCTCGATTTGGGGAGGAAAACCCCAAAAAGGAACCCCCCCCCCCCCCCCCCCCAAACATAACGCTGTTCACTGATAGGAACCTTCATGTCTGTAACTGTTCACATGGTGTAGTCAGATGTTGCCCCCGAGACCAGTGCACCCAACAAAACCGGTGTTCCCAGTTAGGATACCGTTACGGGACCATGTAGCTGCCCAGCTGAACATCATAGATGTATGTGATGGTGATGTTCTTCAGCACTTGAAGGAGGAGCACAGGGCCTCTTAAGCTTGAACCGCAGGCTGCCGTGGGCTGGTTTTCCACCTCCTGATGTAGCTCTACTCATGAGCTTCTGTCTCCTCCACCTCAGGATTTATTCCTTGTTTTTTTGTGTGAAACCTTGTGCTTCTGTCTGCTGTGCTTTAGGATTTCTGTATAAAGAGCAGCACCTGTAAGCGCTGTGATTAAAGCCCGAAGCTGGACAGGGCCGCGCCTCCTTCTTTCCGGAGCTCGGCCCGGACCCCATGGGGGCCTCCTCACGGCCGGCTGGCCCACAGGGATCTTCTCAGAGGCAGACGGTTTGCCAAGCAAACAGCGCGTCCTTGGGAAGGGACGTCCCTGCTGATTCTGGCATTTATGCACAGAAGGTTTCGTGACGAATATCTCCGCACTTTGGCAGGGTGAGGCGAACAGCGTCCATCGTGATGTTTGTCGCATGCAGAAATGTTTCTGTGGCCAGATTGAATCTGGTTTTCTCAGCAAACGTAACTGTGCAGGATATAGGCTCTGGGCCACCAGTATAACTGGATCGAGTGGTATACAGCAAGTGAGTTGAACTTGTTAAGGGCAGTTAGGACCATCCTGGTGCACTTTGCAGCAGCGTTCCCTGCAGGATGCAGTGTGTTTATCTGCTCATTCTGCTGGAACAGCTGAACTGAATCGCATGTAGATTAATTCACCTGCCGAAGCGATCAGACGTCGAGCATCTGTAAGTGGGGCCAACAAGCGAGGTGCAAGCTGTGTGGGGATACGGTGCCCCACTCTGTGGACAGGGGCAACTGCAGCATGCTCCCCCTGCTGGCTGTGAAGGGCTAGGTCTGTGTTTCCATAATTGCTGAGGATCATGTTTTAAGGTCTTTGATAGAATATAGCAGAGCAAACACAGCAAAGAACACAAGTCAAGATCCTAAAGGCAACGTCACTGTAGAACACAATAAATGATGTTCTGTTATTATTTATTACTCTACATTACTACATTATGAGTATGATACATATACCATTTCATGGCAGGGGAAGGTATAACACAGTTTAATATGGCTGCTGCAGCATGAGTAACATACACACGATAGACGCTACTCAAAGCTCTCCCAGCCTGCTCAGGGCTCTGACGCCAGGCACTCTGAGGTCCTGCGTCCCGATGGGATGGGGGGCAGGATGGGTTTGGCGTCTGCCCCGGGCCGGGATGAGGAGCCTCGGGATGCCAGCTGGCCCCTGTCTGGGGGGAGGGGGTGGGACAGATCACAAGAGAGACACATCACTGCTCACGGAAGCCTCAGCAGGTATGGACGGAGACGGGAGAAGGTCATCCTGTTGGCGCGGGGGGGGGGGGGGTGATGCGTGGAAGCTGGCCGACGCAGAGACCTGCATTTCTCACCTGCTGGCTGCTCTGGGTCCAGCCCCAGACCGCCTGGGGTCTCCAGCCCGTCATACATGTCCTCCAGAGAGGCCCGGGCCAAGGAGAGCGCGGACAGGCCAGAGCTGGGGCGCGATTCGGGGGGGCTGGGGAGCGGGGAGAGAGAGACACCCCTGTCAAACATCTGACAGGCCCCCCCAGCATTGAGGAACGCAAACACCGCCCCCCCACGCCATAACTGACCCAGTGCGGCACACGTGCAACAGATGGCTGCTTTCATTTTTAACCTCAGGAAATGACCCCCCAGGATATGAATGCCTTGGGGGTTCTTTCTTCAGCCTTTATTAGTTTGATAGAAACCCGCAGTTATACCCGTAACATTGATAAGGCTGCAATGGCTTACTGCAGAGAGTAGCACTGATGCTAACAGTCATGCTAATGGTAACGCTAAACTAATGTTAACGTTAACGATAAGCAATAACAGGCTGGAATGGCTCATCGCAGAGCCCCATTATAATGGTAAACACTATGCTAAAATTAACCCTAAACAATTGCAGGGCAGAATGGGTCACCATGGACAGCAGTTATTTATGTTAACTGCCGTGCTAAAAGGTAAAGCTACACAATGGCAGCTGCTACTGACTGCAGAGGGAAGCGCTATGAGCAGATCGTGGAGGGAGATCGTAATGTCAGGGAGAGCAAGGGATGCACGAACCTGTTTTCCCTGCGTTCCTGCTGATAAGGGCTGACAGCCCTGGGCCCCCCCGGGGCTGTGACAGGGGACCTATGTTGGAGGGACAGTACATGCAAGTCATGTAGGGAGATACACACGCATCGCACACAGAGGACATGGCTCTGACAGAAGGTGTCATTGATTCCTACATCTCCAGGAGACGTGGTGAGAGATGGGCTCGGATTTCCGGAGGAGCACAGATCCCTAAAGCACTGGCCCTGAGCCATGTGGAGGTTTGGGGGGGGGGGGGGGTGCAGGTGGACGTACCTGCTGAAGAGCTGGGTGTAAGCGGCCGTACTCTGGCCCGCGACAGCCTCCCTCGCTAACTGCCTACGCCTCTGCAGGGTGGCCATTTCCTGCAGCAGTGCAGAGATAGCGAGCGGACATGTGGCACACTATGGACAAACATAGCGGAACCCTTAGCGCGTCAGCCCCCCCCCCCCGGCGATTCCTCAGCCACCTTGCGACTGGCTCCCCTTCCATGTGCTCCGTTCACCTGTCCATGAGAGTCTGATCTTCCTGACCGGTGAAAGCCCTCTGATCCAGATACTACCCCGAGTCTGACTGTTGCTTCAGGGTGTCCCATTGCCTCTCCTTCACACTCCCCCCCCCCCCTTCGCAGGCTCTGCACTGCAGTGTTTGAAGCTCACGCATCCTCCTCGAGATCTCACTCCCAGGCTCTCTCCAGGCTCCCCGCTTGCTTGATGCCGATTCTCAGAGCCACGCCTTTCCATTGCTGGACTGTTTACTACCTTTCCTGTCACGCCTGGCCCTTCTCGGATCGCTGGTTCTGGCTAGTGCAGATCTCTGCCCCCTTAGCGAACACCAACCCTGCCTCCCTCCACCAAAGAACTGAGACGTCCCAAGGTACTGCCTGCTAAAGAAGAGGTTTACCCTGTCCACCGTGTTCATACAGCGGTTTACCGCCCCTTGAGTGTTGGTGAAGCTCTCTGCATTTGCCCTCAGACTCATTAACGGGTAAACAGTTAAACTATATCCGGGCTTCTGACTCACTGTGGAGGTCGTCTGTGGCACCATCCTGGCCTCGACTTTGTTGCAGAAAACTCTGTTATCGCGGTCTCTTTCTTTCTCAGCCGCCAGCGAGTCACCTGTCACACAGAAGACACCGCCACTGCCACCAGTACGCAGACACACGCACGCCGGCCCGCACACACACACACACACACGCCGGCACACACCGGTGCTGGTGGCAGGCGTGGATTTTCCTGCCATCTGCTCATCCAAGCCCAGATAATCCCGCACCACCTGACTAAGCATCGTGTACGCCTCCCGGAGGTCATCTGCAGAAACACACTTCAGTCACTGACTGACGGTGACAGAAGACAACTCAGAGTAACCAGTTTGAGCTGGAGGGGGCCCCGTCGCGCTCACCGCAGGGGATGACGTTGTCGAAATAGCCAGGCTGCCCCCTGTTGACAGTGACGTAGAGAGCAGCACGTGCCACGGCGGCCTGCACCTGGGTGTGGCTGTACAGGCCGCGCTGACGTAGGCGGCAGGCATAGGCCTCTAGGTCTGTGGGCACAAGCAGCACGTAGCGAGGCTCCAGGTGGCTCATCTTCAGGCTGCGCACCCCCTGTCACAAAACACCCCCCCAAATCAGTTAACACTGGAATCCCCTCAGTTATTAACCCCCAACCCCCCATGCCCTCAAATATTGTGGAAAGGCAGGACTAAAACATTATAAACACAGATAGATGACCCATGAGGTGAAGGGCTGCAGGAAGTTAAGGGCCAGTGCCTCTCTTTGCAGCCCAGTTGTAGCAGCATTTCTCTGGGCACCTGAGTAAGACAGCAGGCTGTCTGAAACGGGGCCTTGCCTCCAGCTCCATGTGCACACAGCAGGCAAGTCCATCCCGGGCTGCCGCCTCGATGGCATCCCGCGACAGGCCATAGTGGTGCTCCCTGTACCGGATCGTCTCAATGAACTTTCCCTGTGAGAGAGAGACGGAGACGCAAGGTCAACAGTGAGAAGGTCTTTAGAAGGTCATGCGGTCCTTACAAAAACAAGACAAGGACCCTCTGACCCCTCTCACAGCTTCCTCTGCCAAAACCTCCCTCAGAACTACCATGTGGGTCATGCGCTGGAACTCCTCCTCGGATACAAAGTGATAATCACAGCCGTCAACCTCCCCGAAATATGGGCTCCTGGTGGTGTGGCAGGTCCTGGAGTGACAGGGACACAGAGAGCAGGTCTGTGAACACAACGGACAGGGTAGGAACACGGTGGACGGCGTAGACCGGCGCATGAACACGGTGGACGGCGTAGACTGCCGCATGAACATAGCAGACACACTGTGGATATTGTGGTTATGCAGTAATTCAGATTAAATGTTGGTTAAGAACCTTGGTTGGAACCAGAGTGGCTGACGCAGAAGCAGACTCACCCATAGGCGAAGAAGTCAGCAAAGTGCTGGCAGAGCTTGTGGGCCAGTTCCCGCTTCCCACAGGCCTGGGGCCCCGTGAGAACCAGCATAGGGTAGGGGGTGTCCAGCCCAGGCAGCGTGCTGGAACGGAGCCAGGGATCATGCCAGGTCCAAACATGCGTTTCCACTGGACGTGTGGATCGTGGCTGAGGCTGTGAGCCCCACCCGGTCACCGTGAGGGATGGTATGGACATGCTTGTACCTGTTAAGCAGAACCTGCGGCTGCATCAGGTGGTACATCAGGTGCACCATGTGATCCTTGGCTGCAACCACCTCAGCAGGGGGGTCAAACTTGTTCATGGCAGAAACCTGCAGACAGCACATCTGGTTGATGAGAAGGGCATGTCTGTGTTTCCACCAATCAGCTCGATCCGGGCTCAGGGTGACCAATCATCTGGTCAGGACCTGGGGCAACCAATCAGCACTCATTCACCTTCTCCTCCACAGTCACCACCTTTTGGTCCAAGGTGGTTAGCCTCTGCAGGAGGAAGGTGACGGCCAGGCGGTAATCGGGCTGATCCTATAGAAGCGAGATTATGATGGCGGCGTCACAGCACCTCATCCAGTTTGGGGAATGCTTATTTTTAAAAGGTCACAACCTTAAAGTTTTAAGAGCAGCATTTCATATTACCTGTACCGGGTTCTCCTGCAGATTGAGCACCCGTAGTAAGGGCAGGTCGTGAAGGTGACAGGCCTCCTTAATTTCACGCACCTGTCCCCCCAGGGAGGGAGAAGAACCACACTGTGCTTACAGACTGCAAACACATGCTTATGCTCTAAAACCCTCCTGCTTTCCCAAACAAGAAACTGTGGCAATTCTGCCCACATGTAGCCATTACCCATAAGACCTGGGGTCTAACAGTTAGGGGGGAAGTTAGGGGGGGGGGTGATACCAGGTTCCCTTCCAGGTTGACCACTCCCAAGTAGTCCAGATTCTGGAGGCCAGAGAGAGACTGTATCCTGTTGTAGGACAGGTCCAGTGTCTGCAGGGCCCGGAGGCTATCCATGCTCTCGACTCTCTGGATCTGATTGGCCTTCTGTACAGAAACACACACACAGAATGACACGGTTTGAGGGATGAAGGTTAATGTCATCTCCTGCATATGCATAAGGCTGCGAAAGCACAGGTGAGTCTCTGACAGACGGGCAGGGCTGACAGCTCAGGACTGATGACTGTGGGGAGCCAGTAAAGCTCACCCCCCCCCCCCCCGGCCCACGGGATCCGCTAACCCTACCGCCCCTCACACACTGTGGCCCCCAAGGCCCCACCCCCAGGGCCTGGCTCCACCCACCCCTGCCCAGTGTCATGCCGCGCAGCAAGCTGCCACCAGCTAGGGGAGGGAGCATCCCACAGAGGGACAGCATGGGGTGGGGGGGGGGGAACAGGCTCACTCACACCCACAGTAGGGGGCGAGGGGTTGTGAAGAATCACTTTGATAAAGGACGGCAGCAGCAGTAGACATGGGGGGTGGGAGCGTGTATGGGAGAGGTTTAGGGTTAGATGAGGCTGTGTGGGATGGCCATGTGGCCCAGACTGTCAAGTGGCTTGGTGGGAATGCGCAAAAGGCTGGTCTGTCTGCGTGTCGCAGTGCCCGCATGGCCGCAGTGCCCGCATGGCCGCCAGCAAGCCCAGCAAGCTGTTTCTGAACAAACAGAGCCGGGCAGCAAGGTGGCGCTGTCTGCAAACACACTGCACGTCTGCGTGCAAAGCGGCACGGAAATCTCACCCAGGAGTGCAATTTCATCACTTAACTATGAATCTATGTCAAGTTTATACACCCTGAAAAACGTCAATATGAATTTAAAAACCTGAGACCGAAAATGTCTGTGAAATAGATACTAAACAAATTTATTGTATCTCTTTCAAACAGAGCAGCTGCATGTAATGATTTTTTTCTCCAGGAAACAGCCACTGATACCTTTAAATCCTGATGCTTATGAACTGGGGATTATTCATTGGCATAAATGCTGTCTAAAATCTATATTGCTGCATTATTTGTATACCAAATAGAAAAATGCACAGAGTAATTCTACAGGATAATACTCAAATTACACAGCGGGATGTACCATCCACAGGCACTGCGGGGAGGACTGTGAGAAATGTGTCGTAGAGACCTTGACAGGAGATCTGGACAAGCGTGCTGGGAGGGGTGTGTGTAGGGACAATGCTACATGGAGAGATCACAAAGGGAGAACAGGAACATACCAAAGAAACATCTCTGAGGGGCAGGTTGTTAAGACCTTGAGTGCTGAACAGCCGGTTATGGGCAAGGCTGAGGTATGTGAGGCTCACGCAGCGCTGGAGACCTCGGATCTCGCGGAAATTATTGTCTGTTAGGAGGCAGGTTAAGATGAGTGTGGTCTGCTTTGTGCGAGAAGATCAATTAGAACATTGTGAGCCAACCCATCAAGACTAAGCAGGTCTGAGTCACAGCCGGTTCACATGAGAGACAATAAAGCAGGATACAGTCCAGGTTCAGTCTCCGGAGCGATGGATATGCTGACAGGTCTTTCATCTCAGACATGTGGTTGTGGGACAAGTTGACTTCCTGAAAAGCAGAAGGATGGCCTGTGAACACAAAGGTGTGATGGTCATCTCTGTCTCAAAGAAACAGAGCATGGGACCAGGGCCAAAGGCCCTGCAAAGCTTCACACACATCCTAATTAAGTTAAACACCCTCAGTCACGGTGACCCTGAGATTTCCAGGGCGAGGCGGACAGCATGCCGGCCCAGGCCGTCTGCGAGATGCGCTTCACTTTCGGCTAGCATTTCCCCGAGCAGGCTCACACAGTCTGCCAGTCTTCTTACCTCGAGGTTCCGCGGCGGCTGGAATCCAAAGAAGTCGGTGATCTCATTGTGAGAGGCGTCCAGCGTGATGAGGTGCGGCATGAAGCTGACGCAGGATAGATCTGCGAGTTGGAAAGTGGCAGGCGAGCTCTGTCAGGCGAGAGAGGACCCCCCACCCCCTATACTTCCGCAGTTTACTCCTGAAGGGCGTTGGGGAGAATCTACCAGATTAGTTAATACTGGCAGCAGGTGTGGCTACAGGAACTATATGAATGCTGAGTTTCATCATCTATTTTTACTGTTTTAACATGTTTTCCAGGCAGATAGAGGGAAGACCCACCTTTGATCTTGCTGAACGGCACTTCCAGGTTCTGGAGGTAAATGTATGAGCTGAGTGCAGATTTTCCTCTAGGACTCAAGCCCTGCAGGGGGACAGTCAAGGTGCCAGTCACTAAGGGCCATGGACTGATGTCGAAGAAGCAATCCTCACAGATTTGGGCCACAGTGTGACCTTGTGGGTTGCTGAAGCTCTGGTTTCATAATGCAGATCATCTCTTGTACCATAAAAGGATAAACTGGAGATCTGGCGCCCCCATTGGGTTGGCTTACAAAAGCAAGACCGGTGAGTGTTGTCACTGCTGTGAATGTGTTTGGTTAAACCAGCTGCTGACACACCCTCTCCAGTGCTGTTTGATTTGGACAAGAACCCGCCCCTTACTGTTATGGACAGGGACCGGTACACGTGCTCCGCTCCCGTCACGGTCCCCAGGTCGGACAGGTGGTCTCCGATTTCATCTTCTCTTAATTCTTCATCCCCCTCAAAAGTCCCACAGATAACAGTTGAAATCAAATGGTGAAGGGGTATTAAGGCTACAACTACCATGCCCCCCACCCCCCACGAGAAGGAACCATGTTATACTTTAAGAAAAAGAAATCGTGAAAAGAAACTATTCGGTTCCCGAAAGCGCAGCAAATGCGAGTTGAGTTACAGGTAGAGTCGGAGCATATTACTCTCACCGACAGACAGGCACAACAGCCGCATAATTTACCATCAGCCTGGTTCACGGCTTCATCGTGATCTGTTTGTTAGCGAGGTACCTTCATCTTTCCATCCTCCTCGTCCTCTCCGCCGGACGTGGGAGGAGCCACCACTGGGTCCTGTGGCCTCGCACCTCCGGTCGTGAGCCCCAGACCCGGCCGAGGATCACTGACCACGGGCTGCGGGGCACACTCCGACACCGACTGGGTCTGGGACATGTCCTTAAACTGCCTTACAGTGCCGTTATGGCTACAGCTTCGGCACTCCGGCGTCGTTTACAATCGCTCGGCAACCGCGCTGAGGATTATGGGATTTTTGCCTGGGAGGTGGGCTAGTTTTATTTTCTTATTTCATAGCGGACTTTGAAGGAGAACGGGGGATGTAATGTAGTTTGTATGTCCGATTTGTTCCGCATTCATGGTATCAGACGTTAATGCGCCGCGGATAGGATAATCCTCCGAGGCTGAATTACCGCTATGTGAAGGTCAAACAGAAGCGCCGGTTTCGACCGTGACAGTTGTGGTCTGCATTCCGAAAACCTCACAAAGCATGTATGTGTTTGTACTTTATGGTTTTGCTTAAATGAAAACCTACCAGGCATTTATTATAACCACTCGGAAACTGAAAATGCGACAAAATGCAGCAGCAGCATGCAAACCCATGTGGCAGGTGGACCTGTGTAGGTGTAACCCGGACATGTGCATTGCACCCTAGGGGCGCCCGTCCGATCTGCGGCTATGTCCGCCTGGACCCCACCTGCCATGGTACCGCACACTGCACGTAATTTTCAGCACCATAAACCCGAAGGAAAACTGATGAAAACAGACATTTCCTTTAATCATAAAGACGAGCATATCAGTGTTATGTATACCGCTGGTAAACACATTAAATCAGTTAATGGCGCACACAAAAAGCGTCCCTTAATAGTTTAATATGCGTTGGAATACATCGGCAAATCACTCTTTCCTTTAACACGCTTCAAGGCAATTTTCTCATTTTAAACAGTGAAGAGAAAAAAAACTCCAGCCAATCCCTTTGTATATGTTACGGTCTCTTACAAAACATCCAGTACAATGCATTATCTGGCGGTCTACTTGGCAATAAGGGAGATGGCAATTTTACATGAAATAAAAGAAACAAAAAGATTAGTGTAAAAATCGGGAGAGAAACACATAAAGCAGGAGTGATGATAAGAGCAGGAGCTGGCGATCGCTTGCTCTCTGCTCCCCGATCTGCTTCCAGTCTCTATAATTCTATATGATGAAGAGTCAGAGACTCCGGGAAGGCGCGCTAAGCTGAGCTCGCTAATGGCGCTCCTCTCCCCGTCTCTCCCACACACACCTATCTCGCTGTCCAGTCCCAGCCTGCGCTGCATCACTGTAAGGGACACACGGGTCAGCAATTCTCAGCCTCGGCTCTGCCCCAATTCCAGGAATGCCGAAAGGAGAAATGAGAAGCCACTGTTCACAGACGCCTCTCCCTCCCGCTCAGCCCCACGCGCGTCCGCCGGCACCCACCCGGAATGATGGATTGTTCTGGTGAATTCTGCATCCTGCACTGTGAAGAAGAGCCCCACCCCCGTAGAGTGCTTTTCCACCCAACAATGGCCTAACATCACCACGGGGATGTGATTTATATGTTAATGTGACTCTTTTTTTTTTATCTCTGTGCATCCGCCAGCCTGTTTAAAACAGAAGAATTAAAACCTGGGAAGCCGCTTTTGCTCATTGAGAAGGCGTGCCGGATCGCGTATTTCAAAGGGCGGCTGCAGCCTGGTATCCGGGCCGCAATGTCTTCTGGGTAAACGTGATGCGGTATTGTGCGCCTGATTCAATCCCGAACCCAATGCGTGGTATCGGGGAGGGTTGGAGCCCAGAAGCAAAACATCTACCTGTGCAAACCCAGGTTACCCCAGTGAGATTTTATTACCATTAGGAGCCCTGAAATAGAAATGTCCCGCAAGGTACCAGCCCAGGTCTAGATGGGATTTTTACTTGACATTGGCGGTTTGACATAATTATAGGGGTGTAGTGACCTGAAAGCTTAATGGGTGCTTCAGCAGGTAAAAGCAGAACTGCAGTAGTGACCAGCTGTGCAGAGAACATAGGGACCAGGTGCGTGTGTGTGTGTGTGTGTGTGTGCGTGCATGCGTGTGTGTGTGTGTGGTAAGAGGACAAGATTGAGGCGGGGGGGACAGAAAGCTGGGGGCAGTCCTGCTGGAACCCTGTGTGAGCCGCTGCGGTCACACGGTGGTGATCTTCTTGTCCTTGGTGGCTTGCTTGATGGCGGCTTGCTCACAGATGATCTCCTTCAGCCGCTGCATGCGCATGTTCTGCACGGTCTGATCGCCTACGCCCGTCTGGCTTCGGTGCAGCACGCCCAGCGCGTTGATGTACTCTAACTCCGTGTAGCGCACGCCCTGGTCCACCACCAGGTTCAGGAGCTCGTCGGCCGGGTTGTACAGCATCTCGTAGTACTGCCTGTGCGGGCGGGAGAGGGGCAGGTTCTCAAGGGCGGCTCTGAGTGGGCGTCGCCACAGGCAGCCGTGGAAGCACGCGCACACCCCGCATACACTCACTTCCTGCAACCTGGAGCAGGACGGCGGAGGGGTCACCGGGCAGACCAGAGATAAGCAAAACCGGAGCCGATTGCGCAGAGCAGAGGAAAAGGCGACGGAGATGGGACCACCTGCTCTGGGTGTCGACGGAGGGGGAAGGGGGGGGAATAGAGGAGTAAACCCCCGAAAAGGGCGTGGGCGGAGTCCGGCCGCTCGTGACACGCAACGCGTGTCTATTTAACGTTTGATCTGAAAGTCACTGCGATTTAGAGGAGGATTTTAAAAAATCCGACAGGAATATTGTAGGAACACAAAGAGACACAGAAAATCATGAAAAAGGAGTGAGAGGCTGATGGCGCCTCCTCCAGCACATGCTCCTCTTTGTCAGCACCCCCACACTGACTGGGCGGACCTGGGGGGGGGTGCTATAGGGTTTGGGCATCTGTGGGGTGCTTCACAGCAGCAGGCAAGGCAGAGCGGGGGGGGGCCTCCATCACATGACACCGACGTGGCAAGAGGAGTACGCCTCATTTGAGAGAGGTGCCAAACTCCTCATTAACCAAAGGCTTTTAAACTGTAACCCAACACTGGAGGGTTGTTAAGGAGATGACCCGAACCCCACCCCACCCCCCCCACCCCCCGACTACGGCACTCAGATAAGAGGCTGACGCGGCAGCGTGGGGGGGCTGTCCGCTCTCACTCGACGCCGCGTCCCATTAAATTTCAATTAGCCGCTTAGCACACGCAGGCCTCTGCTCCAGAGGAATGTGAAGCTAATTGATGACGCTTCTGGCGGGGGGTCTGTAAAATGGAGGGAAAACAGCCTCACAGCGACTCCCCGGCGCTCATGTCCCCGACACCCCCGACAGCACATTGAGGAAAGCGGGCCGTCCCCCGTCCTGCCCACGGCCGCACCACAGCATCGCACCAGCCCATCTCCAACCCCCTCGCCCCTTCATGGCAAAAGTGCCGTTTCTAAGCGGGTTTAATCTCGCAAATAAGAAACAAACCGCATGTCGCCAGGGGGCTCCCGGCACGACTGCACAGAGCAGCCCCCCCCCCCGGTCTGTTCTTGTCTGACTGGATTCACAGCCTCAACTCATCGATCAATGACACACAACTTACACACACAGTTGAAAACACACAATACAGGCAGGCAGTCATGTGTGTATACTAACATATAATGCACACGCAGTCTGAATACACACACACACACACACACACACACACACACACACCCACACACACACACACACACACACACACACACCCGCACCCACACACAC
>JAODKE010000001.1:9719651-9731915 GCA_026779605.1 Mormyrus hasselquistii
TATATATATCTCCCATCATTTCTTTAAAATTCATGGGGGAACACAAGGGAACTACTTGTAATTCATTTATGATTTTCAAATGATTTCAAGTTGTTTGAGGTTTTGGTTATACAAGACTGAGAAAAGTACAACCATCTTCCACTTAAAGACCTTAAACAAATGGAAAGAAACAGAACAAAATAACATTTTGAATAGTTAAATATGTTTAGATTCAATGATGAAAAATATGGAAAAATGAAGTTTTGTTTTGAAAATTTATAACATACAAATAGCACCAATTCGGTGGAATCACCCATAACCATTGCTTAAACTGCATCTTACTTAAAATCCATGTAGAGAGTTCACATGAAAAAGGATGTTTGGCACACTTGGAGATACAGTGTGACGAGTTGGCTGGTATTTTGTTTTTATTATGGTTTTCAAATAGGCCTATCTGTGTAAAAGAAAAGTGGTTGTGTAACACTTATGCAATTTTATGAGCAGAACAAAAGTATTCGTATAAATCACGATTGTTCAAATTATGTTAAATGTTTTATAATGTTATATAATTTTTTTACAACAAACTATTTAACCACCTTCCAACCGCTTATCTGCACATTTTATTTAATTTCATATACTGTGCTGTAACCTTTACAAGAAAAAAGCAACACATCCGTTTCAGTTCACGGGAAGGCTTGAATGCAGGCGGAAACATCATATGTCATCATATAGAATCTCAGTTGAGGCCCTAATACATTATCCGGCGACTTGGGTACTTCACCTTAAGTAGTCCAGTAGAACACCCTGCTGTGCAAATAGGTGACAGTTGTAAGTGGTTTTAGATAATAACATCAGCCAAGAAAATGCGCGTAAATGTATTGTAATGGTGAAAACTGTCAAGATAGTGCGCGTACCTTGTTTTTTTTATGGTCATTTTCAAAGATTCAGACGCGTGAGAGGGTTATTATATGTGAAATATGACATTGGCTTTCAGTGCATCCCCAGTCAGCCTGGGGCATTGTTTTCTCATTCCGTAGCCCTCTGTATAGGACGTGATCCAGGGGGTCGTTCGGTTAACATGAAGTCCGTGACTGACATCGATAACTTAACCGTGCCTGGTTTAAATCTCCCTTTCCCTTTGGAATAGCGGGCAAGAAGCTAGACTTAGGACCAGAAGGTATAAAGTTAAAGCACATCTGTTACTTTCATCAAGACACTTAATCTAAATTGCCAGTAAAATATCCAGTTATGTTAACGGACAAAGTGTGAAGCAGAGAGCTCTGCTGTATAAGACCATCTCCCCAACACGTAAAGAATGAAATAATGTCACAGCTGGGGAAATTGCTTCAGTAAATACCCAACATGTCTCTGTAATGGAAGTTGCCCTGCAATAAAAGCTTCTGCTAAACCCATAAATATTGTGATGAATTTTGAACTGTGTCCCCGGTGAAGCGAAATGATTTATCGCGTGAGAGAGACGGTCCCCGCCCGGCTCTGCGCATCTCCAAGGAGCGCCTCTTCGTTTCAGCCATCGCTGCATGCGATAACGGCAAAGGTAAACTAACGTCTTGTTGCTGCCAGAAAGAAGTACTCCTCGCCTTGAACTTCGCAGATTTTTTTTATTCTAAATTCACTCATAAATCTGTTTATTTACAGGTTTTTAATAGGCCTATTGCTTTGGCTTTTTTTGGGATGGCTACTTAAAATGACCCGCATCAACAAAATTTAATCCAGCAAACTAATAATGGCAAGCCGTAATAAAATTGACTCATTTTTAAAATTAAAATATCTTTCTCCCTCAGTTGCTTCACACATGTCATAGGCCTACATGCATCTGTGCTAGTTGACAGCCCTGCATATTTAAAATCGTAATATCACCGTCGTTTCTCCTATTTTGTCTCTTTACATTTTATTCTAATCCTATTTCGGAAGGATTAAATACCGTAATAAAAACTGTAATATCTCTAGCCTTGTTCCAGGCTTTTCCAAGAAAGACTTTTAGTAGCTAGATGGTGGGTGAGGAATCGGCTGTCTGAGGGATCAACCTGTTAACCAGAACATAGTGGGTTGTGAGTCCCAGATGGGCTGCTGCGTAACGTCCTTCCCCTTTAAATACTTCAGCGCATCCAGCTGTGAAATTGGTCATATATAAAAATGACGAGGTTTGTCAGTCCCACTTTGAATAACGGCATCTGATAAGCACAGGTGTAATTAATGAAAATAAAACATCAAACCGTCAATTTAGAGCATGTCATTGAGAACAAAATGGAGAATGAACAGAACACGTCCTCTGGGCGGAACGTCTGGGCTGCGTCCGGTGCCGGATCCGGCCTGAGCGAGACACGTTAATGCCCATACATTTAGGGCCATTACCGGACATTAGCGACGCTGTCTGATCGTCTGCCCAGCCTCGAGTCTCCACATCAGCAGCAAGACCCGATGGAAACAAAGTGTGTACATAGGGGAGGGATGAAACAAAGGCACGTAAGAAGAAGAAGCCCCGCATTAATCTCTGCTAATTACCCTGAGACGGGGACAGGTATAAACGAGATGGATGCTGCGCCCCCTGCTGATCGCTGCAGAGAATTTGGCGGTATATAAGATGGTATCCAGTGCCGCGGGTGACGGGCATCATTCCGAGAGCAGCTGAATGCAGCAATCCTTTTCGGAAAACAGTTGAGTTCACTTGAGTTCATTTTCCTTGTGTATAATCCCCCTAGCTCTTACAGGGACGAAGGAAGAATGTTGGCAATTACATCCTTTTTCCCGATGAAATAATTTTAATTAACCCAGTTGATGAATTCCAAGCCTCCATTGTATACAATATAAGTACACGCCAATTCTCCCCTCACCCCGTAAATCCTCCAGCGTTTGCCTTAAACGGCAACATTTGTTCTGCTACGAAGTCCAGGAAGCAGAGTCAAAGACTTTCAAAGAAGTGTTGGAGGGTCCAGGGGGCCCAGTACTGTACGGGGGCTCAAAGTCTGCTGTCAGGGGCTCCCTGCTCAGCAAAATCTACAGAACAATTTACAGAGGGGGGGCCAAGGTGACATTTCGTCATCTGCCTCAGAATTGTGATTGGTAAGTGATTTCGGAAATTTTTAATGTTTTCAGCCCAAAAAATGAGATATTGCAGAGAAAACATTAATATGTTGATCACTGATCTATCGCATGAGGCTTGTGCTGGGATTGTAACCTGTACGCAAAGCCAGTCAGACACACACCCGTGTGCGGGAAGCACACCAACACGGGGGGAGGCACATGCACACAAAGTGCCAGGCCGAATTTGAAGCCGAAGCCCTGGATTTGTGTGGCTACAGCTATACCCAACACACCATTATGTCAAGAATAATGTTAAATAAATTTCCGTGGCATGCCTGGTCAAATTTCGATTAGTACAATGGCAACCCCGTGACTCCCGCACTGGTTAGCACCCATTCAGGTACAAGGCCGCAGGTGGAAACCCACTTAAATCAGAACAAAGAAAACTTATTTGCAATAGATTAGAAGCTTTCTATTACTGTAGAATTAATAGTTATTAACCTGCTTCACCCTTCTTATCAGGGGTATTTTGGGTTCTGTATAGAAAAGAATGTATGCTTCTTATGCAAGGCAGTGCACAAAAATTAAATATAATTTCATTGATGAACGGATTGATTAATAAGGTCATAGTTAGGGTGTGCTGAAGGAGCACCGACGTCGCACAGACCGACCAGCGCTGCGTGGAGTTTATCAAGCTATAGTGTTAATATGTTAGATGCTACATGCTAATATGATGGGAGATGCTAATGATGGCTTGGCAGCCCCTCTCCGAGAGGAGGTACACTCACACACACAGAGACACACACACACACACACACGCACGCATGTAAACACGCAGAGGAGCGCTTTGCTAGATGAAAAGCATGTTGATACTGTCATTTGTGGCATTCTCAGATTGTCATCTGTCGGGGGGGGGGGTTAAGGGGGTGCATTAACGGTCACCTCTGGCATAAACTGAGGCAAGGGCTCCATTGGCCCAATTGGTGCCCCAGCAGCGCTGATAGCATCAGCAGCGTCTGGGAGACCTTTGTGCAGAGTGATGGCGGAGCATCCCTGGGCGACTTCCAGTTTCACACGCTTCTATCTACCTGCGTTTGCTCTGGTCTTACCCATCAGTCTGGCTAATCTATCAACTTCCTCTTGATGAAAGGGAACAAAGGCTGTGTGTCAGGGTGACACCTGCTGAGGTGAGCTGAAGGACTTTCAAACCACAAACAGCGTCTGTGAACGACATCTGCAGGCCCAGGGCCGAAGTCATGCGATCAGGCCCAGGTGACCCCCCCCCCCCAGGGCTCACGAGATTCGAAAATCTGCACACATTCCTGCCGATATCGAACTTAAAAAGCAATAAGATATGATGTGATTTTAAGATCTCTGCCGCACATTAGCCGATATTGCCGCAATTCAGAATTGGACTTCTGACACAGGTCTTTGTAAGTTATTTGATTATGGTGCCTGGAATTTAAGTTAAAATGATCAGAGCGTATCATGCAAAACCCTGTGGATATTAACAAACTCAGATAATTGACATCTTACTGCACTACACTAGGACTCTTGCGCCACCTTGACTCAAAGCAGCACATCTCGTGGGCTACATCTCCCATAATTACTCATGGTAGGTTTATCTGCTTAGAGTCGTCAGATCTCCAGACAATATAAACAACACCTTCAATTCCTCTCCTCACCCACATGCCTGCAGATCATATTTCACTCGATTCATAATAACTTGCTTATTATTGCACTGTAACTATTGTAAAGGTTGGAGAGTAAAGTGGATATAACAGCAACTGAGGAGATTAAGGTCTGAGTTACATTTGGCTTTTTGCATGTGAGGAGAACCGTTCCTATGGTAACTGGGAAGATGCCCATATGTTACAGGAGATGGTGACGAGTGCTGCCTTTGTTTTTCT
Organism: Mormyrus hasselquistii; assembly: GCA_026779605.1. Taxonomy (NCBI): domain Eukaryota; kingdom Metazoa; phylum Chordata; class Actinopteri; order Osteoglossiformes; family Mormyridae; genus Mormyrus; species Mormyrus hasselquistii. Next base: position 9,724,583 of record JAODKE010000001.1, read on the forward strand.
GTTAATTATGTTTATGGCTGCTGGAAATGTCCCGGGAATGAAAGAACGCAAACGCCTCGTAATTTTTTCACTGACAGGAACATGAAATTTCAGCATCCGAGACGTTCATCAAGTGCGTCTGATGTCGGTTTTGTTCGCCGGACATAAAAAAAAAAAACATCAAAATGAACCTGAGGTGTTTTGGAGCGGTTATGACACGCACTTTGCAAAAAGGGCCCGAAGGTCTTTTTTTCATGCAGAGCTGGAAACGCTCTGTGTTTTTCCCTAATGGATTCCATCATACAGAGGGAAGAACATAGAAGTTTCTGTTGCTGTTCTGACTTGAGGAGGCACGTGACCCTTAAATGGGGGCATGCGCTGAGCTGAAGACGCACCGGCCTGCCTGCTCCATCGCATTGCCAGCCGGGCCCTAACGACGTGGGTGATGCCTGGCTGCAGTTTGCATCTTAGTGGACTATTCTCTTTGAGAAGGATCCATCCCACCACAGCACAGAGAGCCAGGAATCAGACTCAGCGCTCTGTTTTTAAAAGACAACATTAACAACAGGAACATATTTAATCTGGCACTTCATCGGTCTCCCTGGAGGGGGCGCTTCAGAGAGGCAGCTACAAGCATATTGTTTCTTATTTCGTCTTCAAGCATCTCCCCGGGGCAAAGACGTCCTCCCAGGCCTCATTGACCACATGCCATTGATCTCTCCTCCTTCCTCCTTAGACATGCTTCAAAGTCCTTTCTTTACATGCCACCTCTCCTTAAATCACAATAAAATGCATTTAAATACAAACACAAGGGCTTCTTAAATTTCACTACACGGCGCTAAATGCTAAATGCTTACGAACGCTGCTGCTTGTAGACAGGCGGCTAGGTGCTCTGCAGGTATTTGATGTCTGCAGTACAGCTGATTTATTTTGTCCTCCATACGTCAACCTCACTGAATATTCATCTTATTGTGATTTATAGAGCATGATTCTGCATGTCATTAGACCTGGGCAGGTTATTCCCGGTCTGTGCTGTGTTCCCGTTATTTGCTGCTTCAGGGACTGAAACTGACCTGGATCGTCTGTCGTTTACGGGGGTCCTTCACACACCGCTGCCTCCTGCTCTCCAGCAGGTCAGCCATCGCAGCAAGGCACTCGTTGGCGAAGCGGCATTTAAAGAGCCCCGCCCCCAGCCCCCTCCAGACACGATAATGGAGACATCTACTTGAAATAGCTACGAAGCTGACTATAAATGGAGGTGCAGCTCTGAGTTTAATCTCCAGGTCGTTCGTTATATAGGCCGTCTTCTTGATTTATACGGCACGCCATTTAGAGTCCGGGCCCAGTGAGTGGTGAGGATGAGGGTGTTCCCACGTTCGCCGCCTAATGGAATCATTTTCTTATGGTGCGATTATAAGCACATTCAGATCCGAAGTTTACAGAACTTTTACATTAAGAGCGACACATCCTGCAGTTTGCAAAGTGGGTGTCTGCCAAGGATATCGTATTTATGGCCTTTCCAGGAAAGATCTTTTGCCGAAAAACCCGGCGATCTAAGCTGAATGAACCAGAGCTCTAATGTCTTCCAGGGGTCCAGACCTCTGAGTAATGAAGCTTGATTAACCTCACTCTGTTAAACTGTTACACACTATGTTATATATTGCATCTATTAACAGTTATAAGGTACGGGTTCTACGAGATGGGTGTTCTGAGTATGCCTGTGTGGATTAAAATTTAAACACATTACCTTAATTTATTAATGCTTCTCGGGCAGCATTATAAACAGTGTGAATTGAATTAAATTATTTAAATCGTGCACCTTGCGCATATCACAGCTTCACATCAATCTTATCATGCTTAAAGGAAATTAACTAAAAATATGTATGTCTGTAAGAGGCTGTCTCTGAGGTCAGACTAAGTGGAAGGTGAGGCCGGTTCTGAGTGCAGCCCTTAGCCGTCACGCCACCTGCTGGTAGGTAACATATACTGCAAGTGCCCCCCGGTGCTATGACGTAACACACATAATCCCGCACAAATGTTTATACACTTTGTGCACTATTATGTCTTCTATGTTCTGTCTGAAGTCTTATATGCCCTGTCTGTAGAGATGGTACTCAAGTAAGAATTTCATTGTGATTTGTACACTGTACTCTCTACATATAATAAATTCTCATTCTCAAATCGCAGTACCTTTCTTTTTTCACAGAGCTGTTGAGGTCTGATCTCAGCCGTCCGGTTAAATAAAACCAGATACCCGGCCACTATTGGGTACATCAATGTTGGTGATCATCTGGCCGGCCCCTGTTCCCTGTTGGTGCTCCAGTGTGTTCAGCTGGGTCTACCTAAAGCGTTCTACATCTTCTGCGTTCACGCAGCTTAGCCCTAGACACCCATCATTGTCTGCCTGTCAACCATCCACTGTATCAGCCACTGTGTGACACTGGCTGCCATAGTTACCCCTCCCCATCATGAAACAAGGTTGCCGTCCTTCACTCACTGCTTTGCCCCGCTGCTGGTAAGTTCAACCTGCTCAATGTGAACACACACCGTCTTCTGTCCTCGGGGTCTCTTCGGTTCCCGGGCCGCGGTGCCACGTGTAAAAGCCTGCCATGGTTGTGCAGTCATTTTGTACCACTCATTGCCCTTATTTGGTCATTGGGTGTGTGCGGATGGGTCACGTGACACAGGCAGTGAGGGAGTCGCGTGAGCACAGCTGTTGCGCTTCCTCTGGCTCACAGCATAGCTGTGGGTCGCACCGCTGCTCTATTAGCAGACTTTAATAGCATCATTACAAAAATTAGCATATTAGATCACGTTTTCAGCTATCTTTTGAGGAACGCAGTAGGAAGGGCTCGCTTTTGATTAATTTCATGAGGGGTGCAATTGGCAAACTGACAATGAAACAATTAATTCCGACTGGTAATAAGTAATAAAGCTAATTAGCCCGCTTTGTAATGAAGCACTCGATTTTGTCAAGTGGAGACACTGCTGCACGGTCTCCTCCTCCTCACAGCTCCGCCTGTCACGACTCGCTTTGCCACTCGTCACATGGCTTTTTTTCCCTAATCCTGCGTTTGTTTATTTATTTGGCCCTGCCCCTGGTGCATTAAATGAGTTTACTCTGCCATGTGTGAACTATTTGGCCTGGTCGTTTAGACGTCACCACATTTAAAACCTCTGTCAGACTAATGCCATTCATTCAGCCTGCGGTTTTCTTGGCTGGGGCGTGGGGAGGCGGGGTCCGGATTACCTGTTGGGCCCCAGTTGAGAGCTGGCCTGGCATACAGTCCTGGGGGGTGGGGGGCTAACATGTAAAGATAATTGTGCAGAGGAGCCCTTATCATAGAGACGTAGATGTGATGTTAGCCCAATGTTGCCCCCTACAGGTGGGGACATGCAACTGTTTGAGTGTGAATCTGCCCAACCCAGATGAAAGAAAATTTAACCAGCCGCATAGTTGCTGTCATGTTCTGGCCCCCACCCTCCCACACCTGTAATCCCGCCCTGACTTGTGAGTGTGGGGGGTGAGTGCTTTGTGCAGGACTGCGCGTCTGAAGACACTCTGCCATGTGTCTGCATATGTTATTATGCCAAATTTCCCTCTCTAGCAACAAATAGGCTTGTTGGCTGCCTGTTTCTGGAATGATGAAAAATGTGGCAATTTCCCAGTGTCCTCTGTGAAGGATTTGGCTATGCGGCGCGGCCCGGCTCCCACTATCACTCCGTCTCCCTCCCTCGCTTCCTCTCTCCTTCTCCGTGCTCTCTCTGTTGCCATTTCTTCCCTCTCTGTTCGTATCAACCCCCCCCCCCCCCCTCCTTCTCTCCCTCATTGGCAGGCAGTGGCTCACACAGCTTAGAAAACCGTCTGTCGTGTGAGCGGTGCGTTTAGTGCGTCACGACGGACGCAGCGGGGTGGCTCGGCGGCGACGGCAGCACTCCGGGGCTCCAGGGTCCTGGGAGGGCTGTGATGGGCCACCTCCCCACATGCCGGGGGTCTCCCCACATGCCGGAAACTTCTGAGGACATGTGTACAAACAGCTGGGTGGAAAATTATAGTGATCAATATGCAGAAAATGTAACATTTCTAAAAAATGATCAGATGACATTTGTCTCGCATGTGCATCACTTAGGACAAAAGCATATGCTAAATAAATAAATGCAAATACAAATAAAACCCACAGCCCAGACCAAGATAAGTCGCTGGAAGAAGGATGGATGGATGGATGGATAGATTCAGATAACAAATAAGTGTAAGAGTAGTATTATGAAACCATTAGCATAAATGGTAGCTTAGCTGTCTTGCAATCTGCTCCCTGCCATCTGTCTGCTCCTTCCTCTCCTCCTCTATTCCTTTCATCCCTAGGGGGCGCCAGATCGCAGGCCCTGGGGCCAAGCCGGCCGCCTGCAGTGATCTGCATCCCATCAGCTCTTATCTTTTCATCCATCTTTTTTTGCTGTCGCTGCCGCTGTAGGGGCCCTCAGAAATGCAGCAGCACATAATCAAACCAGTTCTGCGACAGAGAGATGGGGAGATGGTAGTAATTCAGGCAAAGAGACAGCAGGGGGCAGGATGATTAACTGCCTCCACCGCAGCTTTTACTTATACGGCAGGGTGAGACTAAGCTGATTGGTCAAGAGTTCATGCAGCCCCACCTCCCTTCCTCCATTGGGGATTACATAGCTGGAATATATCAGCAGCCAATCACAGTCATGGGAATTCCTTCTGCTCTCACCCACACCATATGAACAAAAGTACTGCAACACACCTCGTAATCATTGAATTCAGGTGTTCCATTCAGACCCATTGCTCTCAGGGTTACAAACGTTTGTGAAAGAATGGGTCATTCTGAAGAGCTTGGTGAATTTGAGCGTGTCACCTTTGCAATAAGTCAGTTTGTGAATTTTTTTACCTGCTAGATATTCGACCATCAAAATGGAAGTGTTCAGAAACTTGGCCGCTAAGTGGCAGACCACATAAAGTAACAGAGCGCGGCCGAGAGTGCCGAGGCGCGGAGTGTATAAAAGTCGCCAACGCTCTGTTGACTCTGGCATTAACCTCGGCATAAAAACTGTGCCGGGAACTTCATGGAATGGGCTTTGATGGCCAAGTAGCTACATGCAAGCCTCACATCACCAAGCGCAATGCCAAGTCTGGGTTTGCAGATGCCAGGAGAACATTACCTCCCTGCCTACATTGTGCCAACTGTAAATAATGACATGAGGTTTTACTGTTTGACATGGGTCTTGCTTGGCCCCTTAGTTCCAGTGAAGGGATCTCTTAATGCTTCAGCATACCGAGACATTTTGCTTACAACTTTGTGGGGACAGTTTTGGGATGGCCCTTCACTGTTCCAGCATGACTGGGTCCCTGTGCACAAAGACATGGTTGGGTGAGCCTGGTGTGGAAGAACTTGACCGGCCCGCACAGAGCCCTGACCTCAACTCCACTGAACACCTAGAATAGAAATTGCAAGACAGGCCTTCACGTCCAACATCAGTGCCTGACCTCAAAAATCCACTTCTGGATGAATGGGCAAAAATAGCCACAGACACACTAAAGTACTGTGGAAAACCTTCCCAGGACAGTGGCAGGTATAACTGTAAAAGGGGGGCCGTGCCATAGTGATGCCTATGGATTTAGAATGGGATGTCATAACAGTTCCTATAGGTGTAAAGGCTATGTGTCCCAATACTATTGTCCATATATTGTATATGCACACGCAAAGGCCAACTGAATGTGATTAGTTCTTAGGGTGCTGTTACCCATCCTGTACAGAGGAACATGACCCCCATTTCACTCTACAGAGGAACATGACCCCCATTTCACTCTACAGAGGAACATCACCCCCATTTCACTCTACAGAGGAACATCACCCCCATTTCACTCTACAGAGGAACATCACCCCTGCTGTTCCTGCTCAGATCTCTCTTGCTAAATGTTGTTCCCGTTCTGAAAGAACGGAGACACTTTATACATCTTTACACCTGTCCAATCATGCTCTCAATCAGACACATACAGGTGAGAGCAAGGACAGGGTCAGCGAGCCCCTGGAGAAATCGAGGGATAGGGGCCTCGCCCAGGGGCCCGACAGCAGCATCACTCTGCCAGCTGTAAGATCCCCCCCGTGCTGACAGGCCCTGGGAACTTTGATAAATGGTTTTGGGAATGTTATGGTGACACTTTTCTTGGCTTTTTTTGGAGGGGGGGTGGGATGGCATATCGGAAACCGGATTACTGAGGAATAGCTGATTGGGGCAGAGGAACAGGAGAAGCAGATTCCGATGATGTCGCCACTGCGGTAGCGCGAGAGTGGGGGCAGCAGCGGAGGGGCTCGTCGATCATGCGGCCGGGGGGGGGGCAGATAGCAGAGATTCATGTCTGCCAGCTGGGCCCGTCGGCCCACATGGCAGTTCTGGAGACAGATGGGTCGAACACGGGCAGCCGGGCCCCGTTACAGACATCGAGTCCATTCATCGGTGAGATTAACGCTGAACTTTGTATCTGAATTGATTATCCCCCCCCCGCGCGTTCTACTTACGCTAAAATAGAACAGAATCTCTCCCTGTCGCGGCCGATCTCTCACCGCTGTCACTCCCTAATATAATTATAATTATTTCGTTCCCCACTTTAACTAAATCTACCTCAGTTACGATGTCAGGGTCGCTGGACTCCATCTTTCTCCATCTCGTTACAATTTCAGAGCAAACGGTCGTCTCTAAGGAGGGCACATGTCACGCGGCAATCAATTAACAAAGCATATCATGCGTTATACATCTCTGTACACCCAATAAATACAATATTAAAATTCACAGCACCCTCCAGTGTCCCCCCAAGAGAGCTCCACACAGTAGATTACTTCGCCACTATGGCGCATTCGTGCCTGGGGGGGGCGGGGGGGGGGGGTGGCATTGCATGCTGGATAGTTCTGCGTATGTTCAACAGCCAATAAATAACAAAACCCAAAAATGGAGTAAGTGAATGAATGCGTGCATAGGTGTATACGCAGATGTTATGTTGCTGTTCCTCTTTACATTCAATTACTTTATATTTCAGACAAACTCTAATTCTGCATATTTTAGTTTTAAATAAGAATCGAGTGTGGGAATCTATTCTTCAAATCTTAAAACTCAATGATCTTAAAGATCTGATATTTAAATTTAGATTAGCAGTGAATGATGTTCATGTTTCTGTCCATGTTTCTCCTGTCTGTTTCTCTGTCTCCTGTCTGTTTCTCTGTTCTCTGTCCATGTTTCTCTGTTTCCTGTCTGTTTCTCTGTCCCCTGTCCATGTTTCTCTGTTCCCTGTCTGTTTCTCTGTCTCCTGTCTGTGTCTCTGTTTCTCTGTCCCCAGTCC
>JAODKE010000001.1:9751288-9763924 GCA_026779605.1 Mormyrus hasselquistii
CCCCACCCACCCCATGCGTGTCTGGGAAGGAGGCCTGCAGGCTTATTCCCCGCGTGTGCGTGTGCTGCGATCCACGGCCACCTGCACAACACAAACCGAAAGGAACTGAAGGTCAAAATAACAAGAGGCTCAATCTGTCTCGCTAGACTTTCTGCATGATTACCCACAACCCCCTGCCCCACTCCACCGCCACTGATTTGCTCTTAAAATGGGGGAGGGAGGGCTACTTTTTAATTTTCCTTCATGGTTTTTGTCCACAGGGCTTGCTGATGGAAACTGCTGCTGAAGTTCTCGATGCTGGTCAGGGAGGCACTCAAATCCCCCCCTCCCCTGAACCCCAGCCTCATGAGATGTGTTCTGCTCATGTTTCCTGGGTGACAGTTATCCTCTCATAAACTATCCGTCTCGTTTAGAGGTGCAGTGTTTCCCAGCAGATCCTCGACAGTGAGATGGTGCCTGCCTAAAACTCGCCGCAGAGCAGAACCCAGGGAAGCCCTCGATAAACACTTACAGGCATAAACATGCACTCTGCTGGCTTTTACCTGCTAGGGTGCTCCCTGGCTAAAAGACAGGCATCAAGTACGGTTGGATTGGGGGTAACAGGTTGCCTCCCCAAATGATTTTGAGTGAGGAATACCCTGGGGAATGGGGGTTTGGCTGAAGGTTGAGCTCAGAGAACATTGACCCGCCCCCCCCCCCCCCCCCAATCCCTGTGTGATGAGCTGCTGCTCTTGAAAGTGGCAGAAGGGCAGAACTGTCTATGGGCGCAGAAAACGAAACTGTTAAGGTCTTTCTGGTTATGTGATTCAGTGAGAGGGGGAACCCCCCCAAAGACGAAACAGCAATTACTGTCAGTTAGGAGGAATGTGGGCACACTTCTCTGTGACCTTCGACCCCAAACACACATCCGTCTCCGAGAAAGAGCACCGGGGGTTCCGTTGGAGCCAAACAGCAGTTTTGTCTTTGTTAGGATGCTCATCATACCACCTGCCAGCTCACCAGTTAGGAGAGGCCGCAGGTCATTTCATTGGTCCCCATGCTGACAGCCCCCTGTGATTGGACGTGGGAACAACAAAGGTACAGAAAGCTTGGGAGCCATTGGTTGTCACTATAGCTGATACAACTCCCTTTGGAGAAATGACATTGGAAAGGAACAAAAGTAAATCTGGATTTAGGAATCTGGATTTGTTCAGGGTCACAACCCTTATCACACAGAAACAGCTGCCAGCACATAAAAAAGTTCCTACGTGGAGGAGATTGCAGCCTGCATAAGGCGGGACCCTGAATATTGGCATTTTATGAGTGTGAACACCAGGGAACGAGACTGGGGGCCACGTGCAGACCACAGGGAACCTTCTAGATGCCTGGACAGGAGCAGCGGTCCACTGATGATGGCACAGGACCCGAGCTGGGGCAGCTGGCTTTGCATGGCCACAGATCATCGGCCGTCCCACATTGGTTTCCCACACTGGGACCAGCTGATAGGTGAAGGGGTTTTATTCGGTCAATGGGGGGCTTGAATGGCCAAGGCTGAAGCCTCACAGTCACCTGACATATCGATTGGTATTGGCTAAACTATTTATCCATGGATAGATCTGAGCAGAGTGTGGGCTTTTTATCCTTCCTATCTCCTTGTGGTTTTCCGGTCAAGATCATCCCTCATTCTCCCGCAGGCCTGTTATCTCTGAGGGTCGTCCTGCCCATAGCAGTGGTGCTAATTTAATTAATCTCTAGATAAGCTCTGTCTTTCTGTCCAGGCCTTACAAAGGGTCCAATGGGCTTTGGAAATCATATATAAAGAACTACAGCTTCACTAGGAATGCCTGTGGAGTATTAAACCAATATACAGCTTCACTCAGCAAGCCAGTGGTGTATTTAACCATGACACAGCTTCACTTATGAAGCCTGTGGAGTATTTAACCACAGCACAGCTTCAATTATGAAGCCTGTGGAGTATTTAACCACAGCACAGCTTCAATTGTTACACGTGTGGAGTATTAAACCACAACACAACTTCACTCGTCAAGCCTGTGGACCGTTTACCCTTTGCTCGTTAAACATTTAACCATGAGCTACCCTTCTTGTAGGATTTACAACTGAATGTGTCTTGGGTTAAAAAATGCGCAAAAACAGTGACTGCTTGTTAGTTAATCTTACATTTTGTTTAATTTTATGGCATCTGGTCAACAAACCACTGTATTAGAATTACAGCAACAACAGCATGAACCATGATGACAGATGTAAACTTACCCCATCTAACAATGGTAGGCATTGAGGCACTTCCACCTGAAAGTGAAGATTATACCGTGGACAGCATGTCTGACAATAAGCCCAAGCTTCATCCAAACATCCTGGGGACACTGTTTCCCCACCTTGGTTGGTTAGTGCAACGGCTCATTTTCCTTTTATCGACACAATAATTTCCTCTTTATGCTAATTTTCTGGTCTGGCTGCCGACTCAGACGTGTCCTGCTGGTAAACATTGAAACATGCTCTGGGCTAGACTGCCCCCCTCCACCCCCGCCCACCCCCGCCCCCTCTGTGAGCTGGCTGCCCTCACCGACTGGCTCGCTGTTCTCATCTGCCTTAGATGCCCCGCTGGCGATTTCACATGCATGTTCGCCCCGGATGCCGATGACGTACTGATGTTGCCTTGATTGACACCTGGAGACGCAAGGGAATCCGCCGTCGTCTTTCCGGTCGATTACAGGGATGCAGTGCCAGTATATCGGGGTACCATGTCTGGGACATTTGGCTTCACAGTTGGTTGTGATTACTCAGGTGTGTTTCATTACTTCATTAGCGCAGGCATAAGATACTTAGGCTTGCTTCTACCATTTGAAGTTTGTAGTTGTCATTGTTCAACATGAGAAGAAGAGCTATGCCAATGAAAGTCAAAGAAGCTATTATGAAGCTGAAAAACAAGGAAAAACCCATTAGAGACATCAGTCAAACCTTAGTATTAAAGTATTAAATCAACTGTCTGGTATATCATTAAGAAGAAAGAATTCACTGCTAAGCTCAATAATCTCAAAGGAACTGGTCGGCCCAGGAAGACCTCCACTACTGATGGCAGAAGAATCCTCATTATGGTAAAGAAAAATCCAAAATGTCTGTCCAAGAGATCAGAAACATTCTTCAGGAGGCAGGTGTGTCCTTGTCAGAGATTGCTATCCGCAGAAGACTCCATAAACAGAAATACAGAGGTTAGACTGCAAGATGCAAACCACTAGACACAAAAACAGGAAGGCTGGATCATAGTTTGCAAAAAAAGTACTTAAAAGAGCCAATTGAATTCTGGGAAAAGGTTTTATGGACAACAGACCATAGATAAACCTGTATTAGAGTGATGGCTAAAGGAAAGTGTGAGGAAAGGAACTGCCCAAAATCCAGAGCATACCAGCTTATCTGTTAAATGTGGTGGTGGGGGTGTTTTGCACATGTATGAGTGCCACAGGTCCTGGCACACTTGTCTTCATTGATGATGTACCTGCTGACGGTAGTTCTGAGGTGAATAGAAACATCATATCTGCTCAAGTTCCAGTAAATGCCTCCAAACTCATTTGACGGCATTTCATCCTGTAAGATAATGATCCCCAACATACTGCTGAGGCAACACAGGAGTGTCTCAAAGCTAAAAAATGGAAAATTCTTGAATGGCCAAGCCAGTCACCCAACTTAAATCCAGTTGAGCGTGGCTGAAGAAGAAAATTAAAGAAAACAAGCAGGAGGCTGCAGTAGAGGCTTGGCAGAGCATCACCAGAGAAGATACTCAGCATCTGGTGAGGTCTATGTGTTGCAGACTTCATGCGGTCGTTGTATGCAAGGGATATGCAACAAAGAACTAAACATGACTGCTTTAATATACACACCATTGCTGTGTCCCAGTCATTATGGTGCCCTGAATTGGAGGGGATATGTGCAAAAAGTGTTGTAATTTCTACATGATTAAATGAAAATGTATGCACATTTTGTATTAAAGTCTTGAATGTGCACTTAAAGCACGTCTGAATTGTTTGATTTGAAATTTGAAACTTTGGAGCGGAGGGGTAACTCAATGAAAAATGTGTCTTTGTCCCAAGCATCATGGAGGACACTATGTATAGTTCAACTGGAGCGCACATACATGAGCATGCATGTTAGTTATGCTGGCACGCAAGTGCATGAAAATCACACGCTAAGCCGCCTGGAGTCTGGCATAGGAAGGAATGTGAATTAGCGTGTTATTATTGACGCTTGACAAGCAAGAAATGACACAGGTGAACGGGGCACAAGCGTGCTGCTCATTACTCAGGATTAACTACAGCCACACGCATACACGCACATGTACACGTTTGTATTCATATCTTTCTGGGGACCAGTCATTTCTATGGGCAACCTAATCCCAGTAATGACGACCGTAACCCCTACCCAGACCTAACTTTAACGTAACCAAACAAAATACAAGCCTTTTGTTAGGACTGAAAAAAAATTATAATCAAAAGGTCAAAATAATGGATTTTTGTCACATTGTGCAGACATTTGGTCCCCATAATGCAATTTATACATGGTCAGACACACACACACACACACACACACACACACACACACACACACAAAGATGGCAGTAGTAAGTATGAAGACAGCAAGTAAAAGGTGTTGTACTTTATTCTGCTGGCGTTGTCATGGAGGCCCTTCGATTTCTGAGGCACGTCATTGCTGTGCCTAAACGTGACTTTCGTGACTATTAACGAGCCGCTGTTAATCCCCAGTGTGTGGCACTGCTGTACAACTCCAGCCCTGAAATCTTAATCATTTACACTCGTTATTTAAATTGCATGTTCCTCCGTTTCTCCAAATCAGCTCGGGAGGGAAGAAGTCAAATTTGGCATTGCTGGGTAATCAGAGAAAGATGTCAGCCCCCCCCCCCCCCCAAATCCCTCCCACCCGCACACAGCACACAGTGACCACAGGGACCTGTGTGTCCTCCTTGCACCCATAATCAGACAAAAAGTGCCACTCAACAGAAACCCTGCTATCTGCCATGGCCATGGACACGTGGGTTAGAGTGTTGCTGGGCAGCTTGGCTAACCAAATCGCTCAGCAGCTTAGCAGACCAGCAGGTTCAGAGCCAGGAGCAGCATTCTGGGAGCAGCGTCCTGGGAGTGGCATTCCGAGAGCAGCATTCTGGGAGCAGCGTCCTGGGAGTGGCATTCCGAGAGCGGCATTCTGGGAGCAGCATCCTGGGAGTGGCAGTCCGAGAGCGGCATTCTGGGAGCAGCGTCCTGGGAGTGGCATTCCGAGAGCGGCATTCTGAGAACGATGTTCCAGGAGCGACATTCCAGGAGAGGCATTCCAGGAGAGGCATTCTGGGAGCGGTGTTCTGAGAGCAGCATTCTGGGAGCGGTGTTCTGAGAGCAGCATTCTGGGAGCGGTGTTCCGGGAATGCCATTGCGGTTGCAGCACCGGCCTCCCGCCACCCCTGAGGTCAATCCTGACACATGACTGAGAATGAATCATCGTGTGTATGAAATGGGACGTTCAGCCAGGAGGCAAAGCAGATTTGGAAGAGAGGCTCTCCGGGTTACCGCATGGCTCCTTTATGTTTATGCTCAGGCTGGGTGGATTTTCCTCTGTTAAACACCCATAATCCATAACGTATTGGGACATTAAGAAGAACTAGATGCTGTTTGGGGTTTCCCAGGGTTCCCCCGTCTTGACAGCTGTATCTGACAGAGGAATCGCCTCATATCAGCTTTTGGCTGAGTGCTTGTGTAATCATTGACGTGTATAATTACTGACACGTGTAATTACTAGCATGTGAAATTACTGACATCTCTGTCTGGATTGAAGATAATGTTTGGTTTTCTTTTTAGCTGTTAATGTTCATCTGTATGTGCACCCTGGTTGCCATGGAAAGCCAATGAAACTGTCCAATCATAACACAAAAACTGCTCCCATTGACGTGTCTCAGCGAGAGCTGGGTGTTTTTTCATAGCACGGGTCTCTGCCTGCGTCGTTGTTTTCCCCAGCATCCCGTAATCCCCGAAAATGAAACCGTTCCTCCACCGCTACTCGTCTAAATCCACTTCTAATCAGACTCCCACTCCTGAAGCTCGAGAATGAGAATGAGCCGGTAGGAAGGATGTTTCTAGCGAGGAGTGATGGAGGAAGGGTGCACTCTTCATAAAGATGATGATGATGATGATGACGACGGCGGATTTCATTTTATGATTATCTCCTTCTTACTTTCATCACACAAGTAAAACTCCGTCTACATCCACAGCCCCCCTCCCGCAAAGACCTGCCTGAATCTGAGGCTTTTGTGTCCCACAGCTCCAGATCCGCAGAGAAAGGATTATCGATCTTCTCGCTTCTTTTGTTCGCTGGTATTGATCGGATGACAGGGATAAGTGGAGGTTCGAATCCAGCTGCTGGACATGTGGTTGGGGACTGAGGCAAAGTGCCTGTGCCCTTTGAAGAAAGTGACTTCTTGGGTATTTTGGAGAACACAGCAGCACCCAAACAATGAGACCAGTCTTCATTTGCGCTATAATCTTCTGTCACCTGCCCCGCAGTCACCCTTCCGACAGGCATCCTTTGCCTGCTCCGCAATCACCTGGCGCCTGCCCTGCAGTCGCACTTCACCTGCCTCATGATCACCCGTCAATGCCCCGGCTCGCCCATCTTCTACCCTGTGGTCGTCCTTCGCCTGCCCCGCAGTCGTCCTCACCCCAAGCTGCTTCGGGTCACCACAGCAGTGTCCACACCGTACTTAGCATATACTTCCCCGGTGTTGCTTCCTTTGGAGAAAAAGCACATTGTGTAAAGCAGGCTGTGCGTGGGACTGCCTGCTCACTTCAATAGGCTTTGAAATCGGTAAAAAAAACTACAAGTGATTAGAAGTTGACATCCAACAAATCCACTCAAACTCCACAATGCTGTCCAGCAAGTCGCAGGTTCAGACTCATCTCGCATCCCAGTCTTCTGCATCTCCTTCATGGCTCGACTCCTGCATGTGCGTCTCTGGATTGGCTAGAACATTCAGTCAAGGCTTGGCCCCCCACTAACACTCTACTCTCCCTGTCAAGCTCCAATGGCTCCAATTTAGATCTTTGCAAGGATTTCAATACTTCAGGACTGGCAAAGCCCAGGTGCCACCAAGGTCACCTTCAACACCATGAATGTCACCACATTACTCATGAGAAGGTGCCCAAAGCTTTGCAGGTCTTTGAGATTCACCTTGTTTTCAGGATGACAGAATCCTAATTCTCCAAAATTGCGTTCATATTTTTTGAGTGTTTCCAACTCATCCGATGCATGTACTTGCTGTTCACCTTCTACAGATGCTGTCGGTGTACTCAGATTCACTGTTTCTATTTGAGATTGTTATTTTAAGTATCCTAACTGCCTGAAATTTCTCTGTCTCTGACAGTTCTGTGTAGAGCTTATTAAGTCTGTCATACTATAAAGAGGTACATTACATTGCTTACACAGTGCAGACGTGCTACAAGGCGCTGTTTTTTTTTTTTATCACTGCATATGAAACAAACAGTGCTCAGTGCTTATTACATTTTGCGATTACGTGCTTGTGTTGATAACCTTTCTGCACTCTTTGATCTGCATTCTACACTTTGGGCAAAAACATCTGGTAGATGTAATTTCTATGGGGAGGAAAACAATCGCAGCCGTTATTTCTGTAAACAGATGGAATGTGAATGAAGTGTCGTTTTTGTTTGTCTGGCTTCTTCTTCTCTGAGGTTTACATGGGGGGGGGGGGGGGTGTTCATCCAAGCTTGCGATCAGGAGAACATAAGCTTATGGTATGTTTTTTTACATCTGGTTCGGGGGACTTTGTCGGGTATGGAGGACAGTGAAGGTTAGCTGGGAGCTCAAAGCAACTGGAGAGGTGAAGATCGGCAGCAGGATAAATTTGGGAAACATTTGGAGACCCGCTGGCGTGACACAGGCATGCTCAGCATTGTGGATATTAACCAGTGTCCAAAAACACTTTACTTTCCTGCAGGACATGCATAAGTAGCACACACCGCAGACCACTGGAGGCTGCCTCTTCCAGGGACAGCTCCTCTGCTGGCAAGTCCTTCATACTGCTGGCATAATCCAGGTCAGGCTAATTACTATTATACTGGGTTATTTGATCATGTTGGTTTTTCATGTTGGATCAGTTGAGGTTAAACGCAGCTGAGCGCTCACAGTGTACTCCGGGACAGTGCAGTTAAGGTTCACCCATACAGTGTATGTGTGTGTGCAGATTATGTATATATTAGATTGTGGGGACATTTGGTCCACACGATGTAATAAAGATCTGTTCTTTTGATGTTGTGGGGACTGAGTAGCAGGGTTATTATAGACTTCAAATTTATATTCGTTTATTTTAAAATTTTATGTAGTTTTCCATTTTGGTTTTCAGGTTTACTTGAGTTCCAGTTTCTTTTAAGAACGTATAAATTGTTCTAGTGTTGTTTTTATTCTAGGAACAGTTCAAGTTTTAGTTTTTATTTAGTTTCAGTATTAATTTTCATTTTCAGTACCGTGTTTTGATACCACACTGGAAGTGACTTACATGCTTTCACATTGCACATGATGGTATCAACCCCTCACCTCTTTCCTGTAGCACCATTATATTCATTGATGCCCCCATTCCCCGATTACAATACGCAAACACTTGTTGGGATTTGGCACTTTAGGAGAAAGTAAAGACTGCCTGGGTCTCCTCTCAGTGAAAGGCACAGGGAGCAGTGGTTAGGGAGTGAGGAATCGTTCCTAGAAATATCGAAGTAAAGCAACAAGATAATTTTTATACAAAGCGTTAAGCAAATGCTGAACGTTTAATGCAACAATTTCAAAAACACTCAAGATGCCAAAATCAATAACATTTCACTCAACATTGAATGTGTGAAAGATTCTAACAGTCATCTGCAGTCCCACCAGCCCTGTTTAACCTGGACAACGGGTACAGGAATATGACTAAATAACTATATCTAATAAACATAAATCCAATTGCAAATTATTAAACAAAGCTTGGTAACCGGTTTCCATCTAGCAATAATGTCTTATTTTAACAAAAGATTAGCCTAGAGGAGTACATTTTCATTTATATAACATGCACGGCACATATGTGTGTGTCTGTGAGACAGAGAGAATGAGCGATACTCACTAACTAAATAAAACTTAATCTCTCCTCTCTAGATCGTGTTTTGTTTTTTACAATTATTTTGGAATCTTAAAGAATCCCTTATCTCTGTCACAAGACAATAGTACCTTGAGCAGAGGAGAAATGCATGGCGGTCTTCGCTTGTGGGCACGGCGGTGTGACGCAATGGCAGCCCACGACCACAGCGCGTGTCGTGAGGCTAAACATGAAAACGAAGATGATTTTACGTCCATTTGCATTTCGTGTTCCTTTGTTGACTGTAGTTTTTATTTGTTTTAATACTATTTCTGTTTTTTGAAGACTGACGTTTTAATTGTCATTTCAGTTAGCGGAATTATTTTGTTACTCTTAGTGTTAGTTTTAGTCTTAATTTTCGTTAAGTGTAATAACCCTGCTGGGTGGGGGTTAAGGTTTCATTGTTGGGATTAGAGTTTTGCCCATAGAAATTAATGGAAAGTCCCCACAAAGATATAATTACAAACCTGTGTGTCTGTATGTGTGTCCTTGTCTGTGTTTCTGTTTTATGTGTGTGTGTGTGTGTATGTGTGTGTGTGTGTGTGTGTGTGCATGCTTGGCATTAAGGGCAGCGTCTGGCTGTCCGTCCTGCTCTGAGGTGGGTGCAGCAGACAGATACAGGAAGTGATCGCCTGCCTAAATAAACAGACTAGTGAGTAATGAGCATACCTGTCACACACAGTGCATCCGCACAACGACCATCGCAACTCCGAAAACGGGAAGCTGGGGAGGAACCGGGAGCGCCGTTATCCGACCCAGCGCTCGGAGCACCATCAAAGAGAGTCCCTGTCGAATGAAGGCTGCTCATTCATTCACTGGCACAATTAAAGCTTTATGACAAAGCGCACTTTCAAACTCTGCAGGCTCTTATTACACGCTGCCAGAAAAATGTTCCTGTGTCAGTCAGCTTGGGAAGGTGCTGCTTCTGCAGGTGAAGCTCGTCGGCAGTTGGGGGGGGTCGACCGTGGCCCGGGCCCATTTGGTTCTGCTTGTCGATGTGTGAGTGCCTGTTTGAAGGGAATCATTTGGCTGAATGAATTACAGTTTGATATCTCAGATGTTAAAGCCCCAGTAAGGTGGGGGTTGGGGGAGGGGGGGCTTACTAAGAGTCAGGATGGGGAAGAAAATGGAGAAGTGTTTCGTTTCGGGCCATGTGACTGTAAGTGGCTCTAAATTAACAGCGTCTCCCAGGAACGTGAGTCTATCCAGAAATGCCGTCTAATGCAGACTCTCAGAGTTCCACCACGGACCTCGCCGGGCACTGGCACAGGTACGGCTACTCTGGGACACGGAAAATGATGGCATCACGCACGAGCATGCAGCAGAGCCAGAAACAGCCAGAGCTTGCCTTTGTATGCCGCAGACAGAGCACACGATGGCCCGGTATTATCCTCACAACACCCCTCTGTCATAGCGCCATGTTGCTATAGTAACATCAATTTGTGGCAGGGTGTGCAGATTGCATTAAGATTACATTAGCGTGCCTCTATTGTGCGAGCGTGTTCCATATTGTCTCCAGAAACGTAGGGAAAAGTAGGCATCTGGGGCCTTTGGGGTTATGTTATAGGCCCGGCATTAACACACGGCTGCAGTCAGATTGCAGTCAAATCGCATTAGAGCGTCATTAGCGCGACACGACTCGACTAGCGACGGGATCATGTGACTAGTGGCAACATTAACCAGGGCTCTGATTGGCTGATTGGATTATATGGTTGCATTACAAGAGCTGTGATTGGATTAGAAGGGAGGAGGAGGAGGATGTGTCTGCCTAGTAATGAAATGTCTACAGGGTCTGGCGTTAGCAGAGGGGCCCCAGAAAGCAGTGCTGCTAAGCTTTCAGGGGCTAATTAAGTTTGGGGCGTGTCCTGTGAGCTGTGTAATTGGGTGGGGGGTGTGTGACCATGTGTAGCGTAGCAGTGCTGGCTGGGGCTCTCGCACACTGGGGACACTGGGGGCACTGGGGACACTGCGGGGGGAGGGAGCAATTTGATTGTTTCCGCCCCCCAGAAAAGCTCGAACAAGATCCCTCCCGGACCAGGACCCTCCCCGACGAGGGCCCCTCCCAAACCGGGGTTTCTGCTAGGCCAGTGCCCCTCTTATACTAGGGCCCCCAGCAAACCATTGCATGTCCTGGACATCCGTGCTTCAGAATCCATATCTCAGGTCCACTGTGCTGCCCTGTGTAAATAGAGCAAAGGTCCTTCCCTCCTTCTCCTGGCTGAGCCAAATGCAGATGGATCGTCTCTCTTGCAGACTCGAGGTAGCGAGAGCTGTGCTGAGTCCCAGGGTGTGAGTATGGTGAGTGTCTTTGAGTCAACATGCTACACGTTAATGTATGAAAGCAGACGGGAGACACACTGTTAATCTCTCTCTCACACACACACGGGTTTGTAATTATATCTTTGTGGGGACTTTCCATTCATTTCAATGGGGAAAACTCTAATCCCATCATGACTAGCTAACCCCTCAGCCCTAACCTTAACCATCACCAACCAAAATATTATGCCAATAATTTTGGCATTTTTAGTTTTTTGATTGCATTTACAGATCTTTGTGGGGACCTGAAAAATGGCAGCGTAAACATAATCCACACACACAGAGGATGAGAGCTCAGTGGCAAATCTGCACTTTAGTTGCATCCTGTTTGGAGGGTGCCGAACCTCTATATAATGCGTCATCTTCATTATTATAATGGTTTTTGTTTATTTGCTTCCATGGTGACTTAAGCATAGAGCAACAATAGCAATTTGCCACAGTGGATTCACATTTGAAGACCCTGTCTCACCTTCGTTCCATCCTGGTGCAGCAGGGGGTGCAGTGATGTAGGAGCTGCGCATTTTAAAATATTTATACCATAATCTTCACGCGGATGTTTTGAATATTTCAGTTTTAAAATATAGCGTTAGTATGCCACAGGGGACTGGAGCAGTCAGGGGTGCTAGTCTGAGATGAGTGACTCTGGGTGGTTCCCCTGTCGGCTTCCTCCCTGCTGGGGGACCCATTTGTCACTTGCTGCTGATTTAAGTGTTTTTCAGTGTAAATTTGCCTGTGTTGATGTCCGGAATCATGTGTGGGATTTATTTAATGAGATGGTTCAGGTTGTTAAACTTGGGGGCGGAGGGTGATAGTTTATTAGTTGCCTGTGCTCTGGTTATCCAATGTCCCCCCCATTAGAGGTATCTGTGTGTGTCTGTGTTTTACCCCCCTCTGACATGGCCACCCCCGCACCTGATGCGGAGTGATACAAAGCCACCTTGGATTGTTACACAGTTGAAGACATGCCACCGTTTAACAGAGCTCTATGTCTCTCTGCTGATGCCAGCTGTGTCCCACACTCACAGTCCCGCAAAATCAGCAGCCACTTTGCCCCCCCACCCCTCCCTCTTCTTCCACTTCTCTCCCCCTTCCTCTTTCCCACCCCCATTCGATCTGCCCCCTTCCTCTTTCCCACCCCCATTCGATCTGCC
>JAODKE010000001.1:9770952-9784325 GCA_026779605.1 Mormyrus hasselquistii
CACACTCAAAGACACACACTCAAAGACACACACTCAAAGACACACACAGACACATACACACACTTACAGATGCACGCACATAGAAACATACAAATATAGTCACACAGACTGACACTGACACACACACAAAGACACACATGCATGCACAGAGTAACCCCCTCCTGACCTGCAGGCCAGCTAACCATGTTTGTGAGAGCAGCGTAAATCCGTCCGTTGTGACATCAGGGTCTGGCTTGGAGTGATGTGCGGAATGGCAATGAAACGCTGCTGCTTCTTCTCTGAGGCGTTAACGTGCTTTCTGTTCCTTCCTAGTGCACGCTGACCCACGGGGGGCAGCTCCCCCTCCCCATCACCGAGTCGGGGGCTCTGTGAGGCAGGGTACCGTTTCCACCTGGAGAGACTTTCCAGAGTGGAAAGGGCCCAACAGCTGGCACCTAAGGGGCATTGCACAAAGGCAGCCTCCATGCTGCCCCGTTGGCATGGTGATGAGACATATGGGGGGGGGGGGGGGGTAAATGCCTAGGCAGGGGGGCAGAATGGGCAAATAAACAAGAAGAGAAGGGAATAAAAAAGGGAAAGAATGAGAGGAGTAAGAGAGGAAGAGAGAGGATTAAGAGAGGAAGAAAGGAGAAAAGAAGAATAGGAGAGGAAAGAGGAAGAGAGGAATAAGAGAGGGGAAGAAGAGAGGGAGAGGCAAAGAGAAGAATAAGAAAGGAGAGGAATGAAAGGAATGAGAGGAAGAGAGGAATATGAAAGGGGGAGACAAAAAAAACAAGAGGAAGAAGAGAGGGGAAAAGAGGAAAGAGAGGAATAAGAGAGGAAGAGAGCCTGAGCGGTGTGGGGGGTGGGGGGAACAGACAGGCCCCGGCCTTCCTGCTCTGACTTTTCTGAGCAGCTGACCAGGAGCATGGGGGGGGGCACTACTTACCCCACCCACCAGAAGAGTCCTCTACTGGAGAAGATCGAGCAAATCAGGCCTGTTGTGCTTGACCCCACCCTCGCTGACTTCCCTCCCTGATTACTTAATTAGCCTTCGCTGTAATGATAATCATGGTTAAATATTTATAAAGGGGGAGTCCTTTGTTTGGGCTTGACCTTCTCCGGGCCTCATTAACATGTGTTTATCAGCTCGTTTTAACCAGTTATTGATTCTGATGACACCAGTACTCCAGCTCCTGGGTGTGTTTAATACTCAGCATCCGCTTTTGCTGTCCAGGCTGGGGGGGGCACATCTGCCTTCAGTCACCAGAGAGGAAAAACACTGTGTGTCACTGAGCTAACCCCCACCCGCGCCCCCGTAGGCTGCTATCTTCCCGCTGAGTGTGCCACTGTACCGCTATACCACTGGCTGTGAGGTCCGCTGCGTTACCACAGAAACAGCCGCTCTGTGTGCAGACATACAGTGAACATGCAGTGAGCATGTGAAAACACACACACACACACACATACACAGACAGACAGACATACACACACACCGGCGTGTTGCCGTACGATACTGTGCAGGGAGCTGTGTGTGTGCTGAGCCCCGGAGAGGTAGTGTGTGCATATGTTAGCGTGTGAGTATGGTGAGTGTCTTTATGTCAACATGCTACATGTTAATGTATGAAAGCAGACAGGAGACACACTCATCACACACACACACACACACACACACACACAGGGACCCTGATAATTTCCAAAAACACAGATCCTGCGGGAACCTGCTCCTCCCAGCAAACTCTCCTTCTATGCTGATCCATATGGACCACGTGCTCTATATCCCCTTAAGAGGGGAGGGGATGCATCGGCTATACTGTAATAAAGCAGAAGACAGTGATATGCAAAGCTGCTGTCTGCTTATGGTGGAGTAGACTGGGGCTGTGCCAGCCCCTCCCAGACTTGCAATGAGCCCCAACAAGCACCGATCCCAAGGGAAACCTGGTTTATGGGGTCTGTATTGGGGGATTCTGGGGAAGATCGCCCCCTGCAGGTAGCAAGTGAATACAGCAATAGGCTCCACTTAATCTGGCTCTGTGATGTCTCCAGAGCAATATCACCCCCCCCCCCCCCCCCACACACACACACACACACACACACACACACATGCAGATGCAAAGTCAGACACTTACCGTAAATCCCCATGTTGTGAATTGCAGAAACTGTTATACATAGACCTTCCTACCTGGGGCCACCCATCAAATGCCTTTAGAAGACACGATAAGAGAATCCTGGGATAGCAGGAGATGGACACTTTCTGAGTTAGCATAAATGTCAACAAAGGCAGCCGAGATGAAAGAAAGACAAATATTTACAGATATTTGCTTTTGTTAATTGAAAATAAACACGCACAACAATGTAACAGGAAAATGTCTGAGCTTTCAATTACACCATCAAACAGTCGCTCATCCTTCACCATTTAATAAAGCCGTCCGTCAGCCTTGCAGGAATAATCCCCCTCCCCCGAAAACGCACGGGGGGCTGCAGTCAAGCATGAGGGGGGGTTTCCTGTAGATCCACTCACATCCCAAGGAGAGATGTGGTCTGAAAGGGCGGACCTCAGAGCACCTGTGACCTTCTGGGGTCTGGAAGACAGCGGTTCTGCCCCTTCCTGCAGAGGGCGCTAACCTGCCCCATGCATGTGGCTCAGAGAGCAGGTGACTGTGTGTTTCCATCTCACTCCCCCACCAAAGCCAGCACACACTGGCAGGGAGAAGGGAGAACAATTTGTCCTGAACCCCGGCTGGTGTCAGAGGGTGTGACACAACCTCACAGCCTGAGGGGCTTCGGTTCAGATGCATACCATTATAACAAGCCATTTGTTGTGAGCCGTTAGGTTGTGATCTTATACCGTACTGTATGCAGTGTGTCTGTATGACTTTGATTGTGTGTTTTAGGCTCATTTTCTGTGCTGGCAGAGTAGGGCCCCCCGCACCTCTTCCTCCAACTCTCCCTACCAGAATCATTAATCTTCTTCCCGCCTCGAACACCGTTTCCCCCAATTTCCTACATTTCTAATTATTTTATTTCTTCAGCTGCAAGAGCAGCACTTGCATCCGGGCACCCTGCAAGGTCCACCTCCATGGGCCGATTCAGAATTCCCGGCGTTCTGAACGCCGTGGCGGGCCCACGTGGCCACGACCCTAATGGGCTAAAATAGGATTAGGAGCGACGCGATTAGGGGTGAGAAATGAGCGCCGGGTGGATTGGCAAGCGGCGGCTGTCTGTTATCGTCACGGTAACGCAATAAAGCCCTGGGGGGGTGGGGTGGAGATCGCAGCCGAGGCCGAGATCATATCAGCGCCGTCGCGCTCGCAATCGATAGCGGGAGATGCTAGCAGCCATTGATTTCATTAAAGCTCCGAAGCCAGCGTCCCAAACGCGATTACATAACGGGAACCGGGAATTTTATTGAAAACAGTAACAGCCAAGTGGGACGGGGGCTTGCATCCATCTCCGAATGTCTGAGCATGAGGGAGAGGGGTATGAGGGCATTCATTTATGATAGGGGATCTCTTACGGGGATCAGGACCCCAACCCTGCAGCCCCTGCCTCATTGGACACACCAAAAATGCCCCATTAATGCAGTGCCATTCCCACATTGGTCTCATGCTGTTTCTGCATTGATCCCATGTTGATCCCAAATCGATCTAGCATTGATCCCGCATCAATCCAGTGTTGATCGCGTTGATCCCCCATTGATGTTGTGCTGATCCCACGTCAGTCCCGCATTGATCCCCTGTTGATCCCACATTGATCTCATGTGGATCCCATGTTTATCCCAGGTGGATCTTGTGTTTCTCTTGTGTCGATCTCGTGCTGATCCTGTGTTGATCCTCAGTCGATGCCAAGTCTGTAACTTCACAGGAATTTCAACAAAAAAATCAGCTAAACAGTGTTGATAAATACAGGCGTCCTTAAAACCTAAAAGCAATAAATCAAAACAATGATACAATGTGTGCTGCATTATTCATGCAGCGGAGTAAATCCCAAAGCCACCCCCACGCCCTGCACCCTCTAGCACTGCAAAACCACATTTGAAACAAACTGCACTATGAACTTGATCCCAACCTCCCACCGTGTCTGTCTGTGTGTGTGTGTGTCTGTATGTGTGTGTGTGTGTGTGTGTGTGTGTGTGTGTGTGTGTGTGTGTGTGTGCCTGCCTGGCAATCCACTCTCCGCTGGACACCCGGATATCAGGCTCAGAGGGTGAGTCTAGGACAGGAAACCCAGCGGGATGGGAACTGGGAAGATTTCATCAAACTAAAAATACTGATGCGGAGAAACTCCCCATAAACACAGAGCGCCTGTGTGTCGATGTCTGGGGCCTCACAAACGGCCCTGTGGGCCCTCAGTAGTTTGTGACTGAAAGGAACTTTTGAGAAGATCTTCTGCTCTTCATGTGGAAATGCTGATGGACGCTCATGGGGCTCATTGAAATTCCGTCACTGCGGACCCATATTCCTTGGTTGGTGGGGAGCGAAGTCCTCTGTTACCACTGCCCCAGGCCAGGAGAAGCCGCTTAGTGTCCGTGCGGAAACAGTAGCTTCAGACGGCAATGGCTGGCCTCAAACACAGTGCACTGCAGACCCCCACTGTGCCAGATAGATACTAACCGAGATACTACCCTCCCTCTCTCTCTCTCACACACATACACACACAGGTTTGCAATTATGTCTTTGTAGGGACTCTCAATTCATTTATATGGGGAAAACTCTAATCCCAACATGACGACTTTAATTCCTACCCAGCTCTAACCGTAACCATAAGTAACCAAACTAAATATGAGACTTTTGACATTTTTACTTTTTTGATTGCATTCACAGATCTTTGTGGGGATGTAAAAATTGTTATAAAAAAAAAGAAAAGAAAAGGAAGGTTTTATTAGATTATGGGTAACATTTGGACCACATTAACCCCAACCCAGCCGTAACCATAACCATAAGTAACAAAACAAAATACAAGACTTTTGTATTTTTAGTTTTTCATAGCAGTCACGGATTTTTACAAAATAGAAAAAACGAGTATTCATTTTGTCCCCACAAGGTAAGGTATATACCTTGACCACACACACACACAAATACACACTCCTGGCAGGTGACAATCCCCATCCCCACTTTCTGATAGGACCCATGTCAGGCAGCAGGTATGTCACCCAGTAACATTTTTCAGGGACCCTAAGTGGCTGTATCCTTGACTCACAGTGACGCTGCTGATCACTGCTGCTGTAGTTCTGTGAGCTGCTATAGTGTTGTGAGATGCTGTAGTGCTGTGAGCTGTTGTAGTGCTGTGAGACACTATAGTTCTGTGAGCTGACGTGGTGCTGTGAGACGCTATAGTGCTGTGAACTGCTATAGTGCTGTGAGACACTGTAGTTCTGTGAGCTGTTGTAGTGCTGTGAGACGCTGTAGTGCTGTGAGTTGCTGAAGTACTGTGAGACACTGTAGTTCTGTGAGCTGCTGTGAGACACTGTACTGCTGTGAGACATTGTAGTTTTGTGAGCTAATGTACTACTGTGAGATGCTATAGTTCTGTGAGACGCTGTAGTCCTGTGAGACACTGTAGTGCTGTGAACTGTTTGAGATGGACGTGGATCACTGTTAAGAGACGCTGAGAGCTCTGAGGCCTACCCGGTTTGTGTAAAATCTGCTGCCAATTATGAGATTGATAAATAGCTCTTAAGGACTCTGAATCACTTTCTACTGCACCCTGTCCAACACGGAACCTGAAACAGATGTTCAAAGGAGATGAACCTGCAATCCTCTTCTCCCATGTCTACCTCCATCCACAGCATGGAAGGTGCAGCTGCTAGTTAACCTTCTGAACCATGGGTTCTGCAGAATTGGCTCCAATG
The DNA here is from genome assembly GCA_026779605.1 of Mormyrus hasselquistii. Taxonomy (NCBI): domain Eukaryota; kingdom Metazoa; phylum Chordata; class Actinopteri; order Osteoglossiformes; family Mormyridae; genus Mormyrus; species Mormyrus hasselquistii. The sequence continues at coordinate 9,776,783 of JAODKE010000001.1, forward strand.
ATCAAGAACCTCATTGTGGAACATGACTACATTACAAAAAAAACACTGGGGATTTTACAGTCGCCCATGCTGAGGTTCTGCATACAGCAAAGGTGATACTGTTCTATCATACAAATTCACTCTGTGAAGGTGATGAGTCGCGGTCCTGTGCAGGTCTACAGGACAAAGAGGGGAAAGCTCACCTCGGATGCAGAGCAGCGAACGGGGGCGCCTGCTGTGACTCTGCAAAGCCTGCTGGGTGCCAAACATCTCCCCAGCTGGGGGAGGAAGATGCACCATCAGGCTCCTTCATGCTGATTAAACTGTGAGTTTGCTCTGACGGGTAAACGAGGACAGCTTCTGTGTGTGTGGGGGGGGGGGGGGGGACCCGGCCAGGCATCCCGTCACTGTTCGCATCCCCGCTCCTGCTCCCTGGGGGCTACTGCAGCCCCCTGCTGAGCTTGGATCTCCAGCAAGAAGCGTGCAGAGACCTTGCCAGGAAACTGAAGCTCCTCATCCTGGGACTTTTGCCCTACAGTAGCAATCCAGTGAAGACTAAGTACCAAGCTCAGGGTCAGACCCAACAGCCTCACTCACCTGGAAGACTAGTTATCCACCGTTTCTCACCTGAATGACAAGTGACCAACCCTAATCACCAAGTACCCACCTGCACAAAATGGTGAGGCTCTGCTTCCTACCAGCTAACAGATGTCAGCTTCAAAGGTTCATTCAATCTGAGACCCATCCCTTGACTGAGACTCCAGCTTCAGCTTTCAGTACTGTTTAACCCACAGCAGTGGGCTTCCTCTTGAGTGATTACTCTAGCCCTTACCAAAACCCCAACACCAAGCCACGAGCAGACAATGAGAAATTCATAAATATTTTACCAATAATAAATAAATTTTTAAATTGTGAGTGTGACAGACATCTTGAAGGAGAGCCAAGCACTTTGTGCCCCCAGTCCACAGGGTGGCGCCCCACTGAAGAGCATTGACAGGGGGAGGTGCTGGTGCCAGGCCTGGTCCTGGAGACTTCTTTGGCCCGCTGTTCCTTCCCCTCACTGATGCTCTATTCCTGGCCGAGGGAGCACGTGACACTCACACACCTGCTCAGGTGACCACGGGGTCCCTGGGCCCCCGCCAGCCCCCCGCAAAACCTGCTTCACACTGAACGCCGCTACACAGACACCTGCTAAATAAAGACCACTGACTCACACTGACCACTGACTCATAGCGACCGGTGCTCCTCACGACCTCACACTGACCGCTACCTCACGTTGACCAATGCCCCGCCCCCAGACTGACACTACACCCCAATGACACCGTCACGCTCACCACTGCTCCCCACGAGTGCATCTGCCTGCAAAACCACACCGTGTGCTCCTCCTCTAAGCAGGCTCGACCCGCACTTATGGGTGGCCGCTTTTGCCCTTGCATTTCCCCAACGATTGGGACACAGAGTCAACTCGAATAAACCCAGAAATCCAATGTTGATCTATTATCCCGAAATTAGTTTACCAAAAACAGTCAATTGTCCTAGATGTTAACCTTTAAAATACAGCCTCCTCTGACCCAGCATCAGTCCCCCAGAGAGCCCGTGAAATTAGCAGCCAAGCACGCCTCCTGTACGTGACAGGCGTTTGTCACTTGATAGCACGGCTCCAGGCGCCGCGTCCGGACGCAGGGTGTAAGGAACACTGCATCTCCGCATAAACAACCTTAAAAACAAATGCAACTAAATTGTTCCTTTAGCATTTGGTAGGCAAGTAATAAGGAGAATTGTTTTTAAATGACGATCCGACTATAAATATACTTTTCAATCAGTTTCACACCTTGGATATTTGGAGATATGTACTATATCCACAAAATAACAAGTGAAAAGGTAAATCTAAATATGGGTGCAATTAAGGACTTTGGACTCCGTTAGTTGTGGAACATTGATAAAAACCAATAGCCGCTTGGATCAATCGACTGCACAGGCCGTGTTGGATAGACATATAGAGATTAATGGAGACCCAGGAAGAGAGGGGATCTGCAGGGAATCGGCCTGAGGGTGCCCTGACAGGGTCATTACGGCCGCCGTGCCGGGGCCTGCTCTGTATGGGCAATTGGTAGCTGGCTATGGCTTAAGCTCGGTATAATTGCGTGATAAAGGAGGTACGCAGGTGTGAAGTGGGAGCAACGGTGTCGGACGGGTGACTTCCCACATTTTCCGTTGTTGTTCATTAGACGGCAACATCCCGGAGGACTGAGAAGACCTCGGGCGGCTGGAAATTTCTCCACCAGAGGTTTGTGAAAATTCAGTCACAATTCGTCTCTATTTTATTTTAGGGTATATGGATTAATGAGATCATTGTTCAACGATTTCAGAACACCGAGTGAATACAAAATTGCGAATACTCTTTAAAAATTAAGTTTTACGGGGGGAAAAGAGAAAATCGCAATATCCGCTTAACCTGTAGGTGGCGCTGTGATGCAGGTTTTGCGTCGCCGTGCTTATTGAATAGCGGGAGACCCGCATAGTACAGTATCGGCGCTCATTCACGTACAGAAACGTGAATCCCGCAAATGACTATAGTCATGGCTCTACCTGAAGGGAGTGTCCATCCTATCAGATAAGTAAAGCTTATAAACGACAGCTAAACTGCAGCTTGTTACACTTAATAACAGAAGCGCCACATTTCATTTCTACACCTTATGGACAAGGCACCGAAGTTTCTAAACATGATATTTTAAATTCGTGCATAAGCTTTTTTTACGAGGCATTAAAGTTGCCAAATGGTACCCCTAATATCTACAGTGAAAATCATTGCCATTAAATAATTAAGGCGTACATAATTAAGGTGTATTAAGCAGATTAATTCAGCACTTTCCGTATGTTACGGACGCTCGCAATTACCGCTTCGCCCAATGTGATCTATTCTGTAATCTCGGTCAGATAAAAGGATGGAGATGGGGTCTTAAACAGCAAATATCTCACTATTATGCAAGTGGTCGTTCTTTTTAAACCCTAATCTCCATTCTGTCCCATGATCAGACAGTTAATGCCTTGGGTTATTTATTTATTTATTTATTATTATTATTATTATTATTATTATTATTATTATTATTATTATTATCATCTTCGCATCTCCCAGCCCCCTTACATAAACAGAGACGCGCGTCTCGTCGCCCCCGGAGCGAAGCATATGCCACCAGTCCATCCAAACTGCGTGCGCCCATCGCCGGCGATGAAAGTTCACAATTAGCCCAATCAGCGGCCAGATCGGCGCAGGCGAGTCCGGGGGTGGGAGGGGAGTTGGGAGGGGGGGACCAGAGAGACACACGGCAGCTGGTCCCGGAGCTCCAGCAAACGGGGGAGCCTTGCGCACAGGATCGCAACCCAGTGACTCCCAGTGCCAGAGACCGCGAAGTGGAATCGCATCGCCCTCCTCGGATCCTCAGGAGTGCAGCGGCAGCGCGGAACCAACGGAACTGGGGGAGAACGAAGCGCCAGCTGGGATGGGAGGCGCCGCGCCACTGCCGGGTCCGAGAGCCGTACTCGGCACGGTCTGAGTCCCCGCAAGAAGGACCTTCATCTGGCTGAGGGGACTAGCTGCCGCCGTCCTGGTCCGTGCGTTGGATTCGCCAGCGTTTATTCACGACTTCTTATCGCGGACGGAATTTTGACTTATAAAAAAACCAAAGACAGAGGGAGAGGAAGGGAGGAGTAGCGAGAGGAGCGTTCCTGGACGGGGTTCAAAGCGCTATAGTCCTCATGCATGTGTAGATTTTAAATCTTTGGAGGGTTTGGGCTGCCCGGTGCCACCGAGCCCATCCGCAGTGCCAATGCCACTGCGGCGGTGAAGCAGCTAAGGCGGCGCTGGCAGGTAAGCGGCAGGGGACCTGGGGACCGGGGCTGCTTCACATGCCTTCACCTTTATCATAAAGCTTCATTAATGCGCCTTCTCACCCGCTGTCGCCCGTCCGCTGCGGCACCACCAGGTAAGTCGCGATACCTGCTTCGCCTTTCGGAGCAGGCTGCCGTACGGCTGAAGCATTGCACCATACTCGCTCTGTCTTTATATATTTTATTTTTTAAAGCACCAATGACCATTTCCTTTTCTGTCGCAATACACATTCGGACCCTGGTCATTTTATAACATTTACTATTTTAAATGCACGGAGCGACGGGGCGTTTTCTTCCGAAGCGCAGCGCGCCCGCTCTTTTTCGGGATATTTAAACTTAATCGGCTGGTACTGAAGGATGCGGACTCCGGGCTGCGGCGGCTCGCATCTCCGACTCAGAATTATAATCACGCCTGGGAGTTGTACCGGGCTGTCAGTGATTTTTACTCCCTTTTCCTGGAGACAGAGTCACGGCTGAGCTGCTGATTTATAGCAGTGGCTGTGAATGCAGGAGAACCCGCATGACGCCGCCGGGCTGCGATACGTGCGGCAGCTTCGGCACTGCGACTCGACAAATCCGTATTAATTTCACGGGGCATCTTCAGGTCGGGATTAATGATGATAATCGGGAAATGGCACTTTATTATTTTTATATGCTATTGTAAGGACTGCGTTGCCGTTTGTGAAATATTTACTTGTGTGTCACTCAGCCGGGCAGAGTGCGAGTCGTACTCTTATTTATAGTTAATATGAATTAATTCTATAATGTGCTACTATGATACAAAGCCTGATAAATCTTTGAAAGCGGATCGGCAGGTATTTTGTGTATCTTAGAAACGTTTGCCTCCAAGTAAATGTCTTGAGACATTTTGTTGTTGAATTTTTAATATTGTAAAGTTCGCCGAATTTAAGGCTGTATAATCTCAGGCTTTATACTAAGAGGTCCACCTGGGGTTCTATCTTTGAGTTCCAGTTACCCTAAAGCTCTGATACCAGGCTCGGTACCGTGCTGCAGATTTATACTGGTACCACCGTGTCTTGATGAGTTTTCGCTATAAAACGCCGCCGATCACGTCCTACTTCCCCGCTTTCACTTCTGCCCCGAAAAGCGTTGCAGATGTCGTTTCTTCACTCTAGTGTCGATGTTCGCTTTGTTGTAGGCCTATTTATTAACGTAAATCAGCCGGACCCGCGGATCCGGTACCAGTGAGCTTTCTGTTGATCGGGCCACAAGTGAAACGGGATTAGCCTGCTTGCCTCACAGGGGACCCTCGGTGTATGTGATCGCTGCATCACTGCGGGCGGACAGATTACGCCCAGGTGGGTTGAGCTGAGAGCGGCCGGTCAGCCTCCAGATGCGGCGTGGCCGCATGCAGATGCCTGCTCTTCAGGGGCTGCTATGGTAATCCGCCGAGTCGGGCCCGGGTTCTCTAACCAGGATGTGAAGGAGGGTCCGATTGGGCCGAAGTTCGTATGTGCACACGTGAGGAGGGGATGGCAATGACCTTCCATTCTGACTTTGCGTGTCCCTGTGTCAGTACTTTACATGTATGTCCCCTGTGTATGTCCTTGCTTTATGTGTGTGTGTGTGTGTGTGTGTGTGTGTGTGTGTGTCCCCGTATCCCTACTTTATGTCTGTATCTCCTAGTACTCTGTCTCCTGTATGCATGCAGGCATGTCCTCCATGTGTGTCCCTGCTTTAAGTGTCAGTCCCCAATGTGTGTGTCCCCCAACTTAAAATGTGTGGCCCATGTGTGTATGCTGCAGTGTCCCCTGTGAATGTATGTCCCTGTGTGTGTGTGTTCCTGTCCTTGGGTGTGTGTGGCCCCGTGTCCCGTGTGTGTCCCTGGGTCTCCTGGGTGTGAGTGTGTCCCTGCTTTACATCCCCTGTGTGTGTGTGTGTGTGTGTGTGTGTGTACGGGTATGTCCTCAGTTTACTTGCATGCTGTTGTGTGTGTCCCCTTGTGTCCTGTCCCCCACTGACGTCCCTCTTCTTGCTCGTTATATGCTCTCCTGTCCCTTCCGGTCTTTTCTGAGACTTCCTGTCCACACTCTTCATCCTGCTCTTGGGTGCTACTGTCAAACGGTGAATCAGCCCCTCGGACTCCCTGCTGCTTCCAGGTGTCTGTGTGTGGAGGGGCCGCATCCAAGTGTGTGTGTGTGTACGTGTGTGTGTGTGTGTGCGGGTGAGTGTGCAGGGGTGGGGAGGGTGTCATTGGCTTTTGCTTGACCTGTTCCTCACCCCCCCCGCTAATTTTCCTCAGATCCTCACACGGCAGTGCCCCCTCCCTCTGGAGCCGCCCAAATGCGGCAAAGCCCCCATCCTCCCCCCCCCCCAGAATAATTTTATGTTGCTGCGTTTTCTGGTGGCTCCCTGGCCAGCGCTCAGCCGTCTCCAGCGGGACAGCGGCCGCGTTGCGAGGGAGGCCCTCCATACACTGGCGGTGTGCATCAGCTGGAAAGGAGAAGCATGGGGTGTCCAGGTGTGCATGGGAGGGGGGGGATGAAACTTTTGATGGGGAAGCACTCTGTGTGTGTGTGGGTATCCATATATTGTATTGCGAATGTGATAAAATCCTGTTATTTTGACCTTGTGGGGACATTTTTCTAGTCCCCACAAGGAGAAACTCATTTTATAAAAATCTGTGGCTACAATCAAAAAACTAAAAAAACCTTGTATTTTGCTTGGCTACTTATAGTTAAGGTTAGGGCTGGGTAGGGGTTAAGGTTGCCATGTTTGCGATTAGGGTTATGGCCTTAGAAATGAATGGACAGCACCCGTAAAGATATGAATTCAAATGCAGGTGTGTGTGTGTGTGTGTCTGTGAGTGGATGCTTGATGAGCAGTTTGTACATGTCTATGCAGTGTACCTTCCCCTAGCGTTTGTGTGTCTTCTCCTCATGCAGGTGCCTGTGTGTCTTAGTAGAGGTGTGCATGTACGTATGTGTGTGTGTGTGTGTCGGACTGTCTGCGTGTGTGTGTTCGCGCTTGTACACATGTGTCATGCTCTGCACGCCTCGTTGGAAAAAAGCTCCCTTTGTTTCCTCCTCCCGATTAGAAACTGAGCTCCTCGTCACCGTGGCAGCCGGGATTTTCCAAACACGTGACTCGTAGCAGGGAACGAAGGCGCTTCTCTCGTCTGCGGACCAGCGTCTCTCTCTCTCGCCCTCTCTCACTTCCTCTCTCTCTCCCTCTATATCTCCCTCCGTCTCTCTCACTTCCTCGTTCTCTCCCTGTCTCACATCCTCTCTTTCTCCCTCTGTCTCTCCCTCTCTCTCCCCCATCTCTCCCCTCCTTCTGTCCCTCTGTCTCCCTCTCTCCCTCTGTCTCTACCTCCCTCTCTCTGGTCACCTCTCCCCCATCTCATCACTTTCACTCTCCATCTCTCCCCCCATCTTGCCCCCCCCAGGCGTTGTGACCCCAAACCCACCACCGATTCTCGGCTCACAGACAGAACAGCCATATATCCCTAACAGTTCTGGATGCTGAATTCCTTGCCGCTCTCTCTGTGTCCTGTTTTCTGGTGATATTTTTACATTTTATGATTTTGCATAAGTGTCATGAGGTACAAAGGCCCCTGTTCTATATGAGGTACACCGTAATGCCTACACACATATGCACACACACTCGCATACATGCACACACATATGCACACACACACACAGACACACACACA
>JAODKE010000001.1:9831200-9844794 GCA_026779605.1 Mormyrus hasselquistii
CAGATTTATACATGTACCCACGTGCACTACACATGTACCCACACGGAGCTACACATGTACCCAGAGTTATACATGTATCCACACTCACTACACATGTACCCAGAGTTATACATGTACCCACACTCACTACACCTGTACCCAGATTTATACATGTACCCACGTGCACTACACATGTACCCACACGGAGCTACACATGTACCCAGAGTTATACATGTACCCACACTCACTATACATGTACCCAGAGTTATACATGTACCCACACTTACTACACATATACCCAGATTTATACATGTACCCACGTGCACTACACATGTACCCACACGGAGCTACACCTGTACCCAGAGTTGCCCATCCTCTTGTAATCAGACACAACTGCTTGTGTTTCTCCTGGCTTGCCATTAAACACACAAGCAGCAAACATAAAAAACACATCCTCCCCGCCGGCCGGCTTGCCGACTTCCCGGCTGCCTGAAAACGCCACAGGCCGCTGCGGCTCGCGGCCACGCTAATCTATGTTAATATATGTTAATGAAGGCAAATGAGATGCACCGAAAAGTGCCACATGTCCCAGAATGCCACAGTGCAATCACCTGTTACCAAAAAGACTGGCTGCCACGGGTACGGCAGCTGGTGTGCGCCATGGAAACGAGGGGGGGGGGGGGGCTCATTCACGTGTGTTTATGTGTACCTTGGCCGTGCTGGAGGCTGTTTAGAGAAGCACCCCTAGCACAGGGGCCTGGAATCTCGTTCTTTCCAGCTGGAAGCGCGTGGCACCCTGACAGGTGTCGCTATAGACTTTTCACCGCCGCTCTTTGCCCAGGGATTTAGCGGTTCTGTTGGACCCATCCGCGAGCTGGTAACGGATCTAACGTGACAAAGCCGGCAGGTTCTGTGGAGGGCTTGCGGATATAGCAGTTCCCCAGGACAGATCACGGTGTAAACAACAGCGGCGGTGGGATCATGCGGCAGTTAACCAGACAGACCAGCTCTCTGGTGCTACGGCCCCTTTCTGGGAATGGGAGGGGGGGGGGACTTCCCGGCACCTAGTTTAGGGGTTTTATGCTGAGCCAAAACTGGCCAAGAGTTGACACCGCCCGGCTGCCGCAGAGACACAATCCTCCTGTCAATTAGGCTGACAGATTGTTTGCCAGTTGCATCACTTCCTGTCCTGTCTGCATAGGCCGACTCACAGGTCACGCAATGGCCACCGCACCCCCCCCCCCCCCCACCTGTGAGATCACAGCAGAATGTGGTGGGCAGCATCCAGCCTGCGGTGTCCCCAGAAACCAGCTGAGCTTCACCAAGGATCTCTCTCCCTGCGATATGAAGGACCATCATCGTATTGGTCATGTCAGTGGGAAAGTACAAAATACATAAACTTAAATGCATTATGCAGAACGAAAGGACAGCATCGCCTAGCATGCAAAACAGCTGCTAAACACCGTTTCCATGGTAACATGGGGCGGCTCCGTGTGTGTGCATGTATCTGACCGTCGGGACTGCGAAAGGGTGCAACGCCAACGTGGTCAGCGGCATTCCTGCTCTCTCGTGAAGACCGCGGCTATAAGCTCTGGTCATCGATTTGGCCCGGGGGGGTGGTGCAGTCGTCACTAGGAATCGGTCTCATTCCCACTGCAGATAGTGGTGCTGTCTGTGTCATACTGGCAGGAAGCTGCCTTCACAGTGGTGTGCCAGCGCCGGCTGCCTAGAACCCATGTGAGCAGAGCGAGCAGGAAGAAGGTGGGGGGATGCAGAAGGGAGGGAATCACGAACGCGGGGGGGGGGCGAGGAAGGTCACGGCCGAGGCTGGGAGGTCTGCGCGGGCCTGATGCCACCAGCAGGCCCATATACAGGTCCCACGCATGGCGTCACATGCCGCGGGCCCGCCATGTGCTGGTGCGGAGTCCAGAACCGGCAGAACCAGGGCCCGTGGCTGGCACCGGGCGGGACTCTCATTTTTTTGGGCTTTTCCCTCTCTTTTTTGTATCCGTCTTAATATCATATATTTAATTTGCTAACTTTCCTCCTCTATTGATCCCTCGGTCAATATGGTGAACATTCCCTAAGAATTATTACCAAGGCCAGTTTTACCAACAGGTAGAATTGTTCGGTCAGCTAACATTAATCTGAGGAGCGTCAAATTGTGATGTTATGTTTTCAAGTAGCGCTTTCAGAAATACTAAGTGTAATTAACACTTTGATCATGTTCCTTCTTCCTCCACCCCTCCACTGCTTTGCTCTCCTCCTCACTTACAGGTTGATTGGTCTCTGGAATAATAGCTTCCCCGTCATGTAAATCAAAATGTCTCACTGCCTTTTGTGGTTTAATTGAATATGTTGGTTTGGACTATGATGCAACTTAAGTCAGTTGCTGTGAAAACAGTTCTGCATTATGAGAGACTGGGGATGTGGTTGGGATGTGGTGGGGGTGGCAGCCCTTGGAGGCTCCATGTGGGGCAGGGGTGGGGGGGGTCACAGATTTCCAAACGGCACGCGCATAGATTCACATCCAGCTTCTCTGTCATGTGTCTTCGCTAATGAACCCAGGCCGCCCAACCAGAGACCAGAGACTTCCTGCACAAGTCTGCAGCATTTTTCATGCTCTGTGTGCAGCCTACACCCCGTGAGCTCTCTGGCGATTTATGTGCTCGTGCGACGCTCGTGCTGAAAGTGCACGTGAGCTTTTCACCCAAAGAAAGATGAATTCAGCGGGAGTCAGGTAGTGTGGAGTGTTAGTAGATGTGAGCATGAGGCATGTGCGAGTGACAGCATGAATTAAAGGGCAAGTGGTCTCCCAGGAGTTACAGGGATAGAGGGGTGGGGGTGCTATTTTTAGGGCTCTTTGTGATGCCAGAATAACTGGATCCCCCTGGGAGTCCCTAAAGGACACAACTCTGGACTCAAGAACCCGGAAAGAATGGAAGGAAGGTGAGCATGAGTCCTAGTGTGGCTACAGGAACAGAGACAGTGAAGGTACAGTGACGGAGACAGTGTGGCTACAGGAAAATAGACTGTATAGGTACAGGGACAGAGACTGCATGCCTACAGGAACAGAGACAGTGAAGGTACAGGGACGGAGACAGTGTGGCTACAGGAACAGAGACAGTGAAGGTACAGGGACGGAGACAGTGTGGCTACAGGAACAGAGACAGTGTGGCTACAGGAAGAGAGACTGAGAAGAGTAGAGAGTTTTGAGAAATGCTTGTTTTTCCCAGAGAGGAAGCAGGCCCACAGATTCCCCAGTACAGCCAGCAGGGGTGTGTTCCCCTTTTATCGCGGCTGCTTTCACAAATAGAAGCCCCCCTCCTGACCTGCTGACTGTAGGCCGAGTCAGGGCCAAAGGCGTTAGTGAGGGAGCAGAGATTCAGTGATTCAGCAGCTTCTGCCAGTTAAGCAGGTTTCTACCCCAGGGCTGCGTGTCAAAAAGAGGGAGATCCACCCCACAACACAAATACCCCCAACTGCACATAACCATCCTGCTGCGTGACAGCCCCGCGCCAGTTCTCTCTGTGTTCTCAGCTAATCTCCTCTGCATCAATCTCAGCCAGTGGTTCAAAAAATAAGAATAGACATGTGGGCATGTCGTAGGTGACGAATCATTGTGCTCGTTGTTCATCCTGCAACGCGCACCTAGCTGTGTCAGGGAGGAGTTTAATTTGTAGTCTGTCATTATGATGACTTACGGGCCGTTTGCAAGGCAAACAACTGTGGACGTCTAGTTATCCAGCTTTCTAACCAAAACTGCTAACGCTTGTTAGATTTCTCGAGCCAGCAGGAGCACAGTTTTTTTCTGGAAGAATTTCTGAGACAGAAATGACACAGACAATCTCTTAAGGCAACTTTGGCACAGTTCGTCCAGTCAGTGCTCAATATGCAAATCAGCTAACATGTGTAGGAAATAATGTGACAGACAGTCAGTTGCCACAAATCAGACTATTGGGTGGTCTATTCCTGGTGGTCAGAAGCTGCTAGTGAACTGAGAGATCGTGATTCGGTTTATTTTTGACAGAAACAGTGCAGAACGATCTGTGAAACATGGGCTGTGAAATTGTGATTTAATTACCAGATTGGTGTTGTTCATATGTGCTTTCGAATCAGCAGTCATGTTAGGTTGGTAAATCAATTGCTCTGAGTTTGAGTCCACATGTCGCTCTCTTCAAATGGGAATGAGAATTTCTGCTCCCATCAGCTTATCCACGGTCGATCATGGTCCTCCGTGGAGCCGAGGAACTGCCAGGCGTCTGGCTACCTGCTGGGACTGTGTCCCCCCCCCAGCCTTATGCTGTTTCTGGAGGCTGGAAGCAGGCCAGAGGAGGAAAGTTCAGGTCCAGACAGTAAACATCCAGACCAAGATTTTGTTTCAACCAACCAGTTGAGTACTCTGTGACTGTGACTCGTTATACTCAACTGTTTGGTTGAAATAAAATCTTGGTCTGGATAATTACTTTATAGACCTGAACTAACTTTGCAGAGCAACTAGCTACTGGCCAATAGCCAGGGCTCCCTCTGACATAAGAAAATACTCTCCTCCAGGATTAGGGATGAAGTCTCCAGCTCTCAGTGTTCAGTGCACATGGGTTACCTGTCAGCATGAAAGCCTCACCAGCTACCAGCCCTGCCCCTGACTACAGACCACAGGAGGAGCCTGTTTTATGCAGCACTGACATGGAGCTTTTCCTCCACTTGCCGGCAGTGTTGGGGGATAGGCAGGACAGAGTCACCTGTCAAGATTCTGTAAGAGTCGGTCACTAGGGGATGCATCATTCAGGCAGCAGCCAGCAATGGAAATGGCTCAAAGAGCAGAGATTGCACTGCCCTCCAGTGGAGTGGAATGGCACTGCAGCTTCTACACCTACAGAAGACTTACAGTAGTGCAAATTCATAAGTGAGGGTTAGCCTGGTGGTACAATACTGTATATTATTATTATTATTATTATTATTATTATTATTATTATTATTATTATTATTTAACTCAGAGTGATTTTTGATAAAGTACACAGAGGTATGCAGGGCATTTAGGCCTCATTGTGTGTATGCGTGTGAGATGCAGACTCTTTCTAGCATCTTGACAGTTCACCCCATTGAACCTGCAGACAGCTGGGAAACATTCTTATCAGAATGGATCTGGGAGGATAAACCAATTTAGCAGCTATGTCTGTGATAAGAAAACAGTTTAGGAGAGGGTCTAAGGGGATAAACCAGTTTAGGAGCTGGGTCTGGGATAATAAACCAGTTTAGGAGCTGGGTCTTGGATGATAAACCAGTTTCAGAGCTGGGTCTGGGAGGATAACCCAGTTTAGGATCTGGGTCTGAAAGTATAAACCAGTGCAGGAGCTAAATGTTAGTGAGAAAATCTTTGTAAAGATTCATATACTATATTTTCTCTTGAGTTAAAGATCCATCATACAGCTAGATGAGAAAGCTTTTGTCCTTTTCAAGCCTGACTTCTTTATTGCTACGCCCCCTGCTGGCCATGCTGAGGACTGCTGGGCTGCTGTGGAATTGTACTCATGGGCAGCTCAGTAATGCTCCAGCCCTTCAGCGATGCCCTACTTAGCAAGGAACTGATTCATATGCTTGGTGTCTTTTGCATTTATGTAAATATTTGACCGTCTAAAAGTATTAATTTATTTGCATATATATATATATATATATATATGTGTGTGTGTGTGTGTGTGTGTGTGTAACGTTTCCAGTTTGAATAAAAGAGGGCAGCTGTAGCATTAATCAAAGGCAGCTTGCATCAGCTCACTTCCTGAAATCCAGACTAAACGTAACGTAAGGCGCACTTCTCCCTTCATAACAAAGAGTGACATTTTCTAATTATTTTTCCGTGTGCCCTTCCTGTCGGAGATGGGCTCTGTGATTAATTTGCCGGCGTAGCCTGTGTGCCACAAGCTCTGCTGGGGCTGGAGGGTGCAGCTTGTGGGGTAAAAGATCTTAAGAGACAGGAACGGAGATGTTGGCTTTTTCAAAACGGGAGAAGGGCTGGGAGTGTTTTGAGGGTCGCGCAGGTATGCCCGTATCCTCTGGGAGTTCGGGCCCAGTGTTGCCGTGGTAACAGGGACGGGGGAATAGCGTCGGTTTTATTTGTTTGACCGGCCCAGTGGGTGTCCCCAGATTCACGCCTTCCCATGGCCCGTGACCAATCGATGGAGGAGTTTGGACCTGGCACTTTTCTCAGAATGAGATTCTCCTTACATCTCCCGTGGAAACTGAGCACGCTCGATGGCGGCAGTAATGAGCAGGTGCCGGCCAGACCTTTGTTGTAGTCCACCTCATCTAATTAGACCCCGGATGCGAGCGGAACCGACATGGAATCGGAATCCGAGCCATTGAAATGGGTTTAATGGGGGTTTGTTAGGGGCAGAGTCCCCGAGAAAAGCGTCTGGATGAATGTTACTTAGCTGTGGCTAAGAGAACAGGCGACGGAGGGCTAACAGAAGGGAAGGTTTATTAGGTGATGGGAGGTCATCCAGTGGACTGTATGTATGTATGTAAGTGTGTTTGGGGGAGCGGGTTCACTGGATGTCTGGGCATTTGAGGAGAAAACACACTGGGGATAGTCATGTGACATGCGAGGATGTTGCCACAGTAAATTAAACCGTCTCTTTTTCAGGGACTAGCTAACTAGCTGGACACCGCCTTTGTTGTGATTATTTGTTGAGAAATGGTCTGTCTGACAATTTGAGCATATAAATCAGGACTTTGTTATTTTGGGTTTCCTGTCGGCCCCTGGAGGATGGGCTCCCCCTTTGAGTCTGGTTCCTCCCTAGGTTTCTTCATTCTAGAGAGTTTTTCTTTGCCACTGTCACCTATGGCTTACACTCTGGGGACACTGGGTAAGGATAATGTAAAGCGCTTTGAGACAATGTAATGTTTTGAAAATTAGCCATACAAATATAATTGAATTAAACTGAATTGAATTGATCAATGGTGTTTGATTAGCTGATCGCTTCACCATGCCCTCGCTGTGAATGTTTTAATGATTTGTTTGTCTGATCTGTGACATTATAGCTAGCTAGTGACTGGACACTGCCCTTTTGTGATTATTTGTTGAGACTGGTGTGATTGATCTGTGATGTTATAGCAAGCTGACGGCTGGACACCACCCTTGTTTTGATTATTTGTTTTGATTGGTTCAATTGATCAGTGATGTTTTAGCTAGCAGATAGGTGAACGCTGCCATTGTTGTAAGCGACACGCCTGTTTCCAGTTCCCATGTGTCATGTTTGCCTTTCCAGGGTCACGATGCTTCAAAGGTCGATCCTCTTACCCATTGCCACAGTCTGGTAGTCAAAACAGTTCAATGAAGTTTTCTTTGTGTGACCCTTGAGGTCAGAGGTCAATTAGTGCCAGTGGTCAGGGAAAAGTCATGATATTTAAATTGCAAGATGGGTAAGCATTGATTTCCCCCCCCGCTGTCCCTGAAGGCTACTGTCGAGTGGCTTTTCTGGCTGCGGCCAGATGTCACACAAGTTGTATCATGGAGAATCAACTGTCCGAGTGCAAAAAGATAATTCCACACCAATTAGTGTGTGTATAATCAGCGTAATTCACATCCCGTTCCACTTATGTGGAAAACAAAGACAAAAGTACACTGGCATGCTAATTACAAACATATTTGATTAATTACACGCTCTGCGAAACCCCGTTTAAAGAGACGTGCTCCCATTGGCTCACAGCAGAATTCCTTTTGTGCCGGTCACAGCAAGCGCGTCCAATTAGGAACTTACACTTTGTTACCGCGGAAACAAACATGCACCGGCTGGACGTGGCATCCCTTTGACACGGCTCAAAGTAAAGAGTAAACATGGTGAGATGAGCGTGTATTTGCAATCGGGGCCCGTGGGGGGCAGGAGGTTACTAACAGAGCCATACCCATTTCCTGCTCCCCTGTAAACCATTCGACCCTGCCTTCCCGCATACTCTCCCCTATCAGGGACGTGGCTGGCTGCCATACTTCTCCAATTGTGGCTCCTGCTCAGCTTAGTGTAAGATGTGTTCAAATCCCATATTGTAGCCAATCCTGTCATAGGGAGGTGTGTGTACCTGCTCTATGCCCCTCCCTTTTGTACAGCTGTGTATAGACCACACCTGCCCTATGCCCCTCCCATGTGTACAGCTGTGTATAGACCACACCTGCTCTAAGCCCCTCCCATGTGTACAGCTGTGTATAGACCACACCTGCTCTAAGCCCCTCCCATGTGTACAGCTGTGTATAGACCACACCTGTTCTATGCCCCTCCCATGTGTACATTATTAGTAGTAGTGCTCCTATGCCTGCTACTGAATAATTGCAGGTCTGATGTCCTCATAATCTTTCTGCATTGAGTGGGTCTCTGTCATCTGCTCCTGGTCCCAGAGGGTCACTTAATCTGCCCCCCCCACCCCACTTCCTCCCAGGGGTATGTAGTTTCTCTCAGAGCCAGTGAAGGTAGTGTCCTGGAGGTTCCCCCTTCCCTGGCAGCCCCCACACTGGAGACTGCAGTAAACATGCCTTCTGTCACTACCCTCGCTCCCCCCCCTCCCCCAGCAGTAACACTTCTCTACAGAGAAAAGATAGAGCTGCTGCTTTTCAATTTGGAGGACAGTGTTCAGACCCCTGGGGGCTGTGGCGTCGCCCCCTCCCTTGTATATGACGTGTTTCACTTAGCGCCCTGTCTGCTGCTCCCACTCTGAACAGGAAACTGGCTTGTCTGTCCCACCTGGGCGTCGTGGCAACCTGTGGCAGGCCAGAGCTGCCCTTTGTGGTTTGTATGTCACGTCTGTGTGTGTTTGTATGGGTTTTGTATATATTACACCTGTGAGGACCAGATGTCCCCAAAATGTGATAAAAACCTGATATTTTAAACTTGGGGGGAATATTATTTCGGCCCCCACAAGGGACCAAAAACATCAAAACAAGCCCCTAAGTTTTAGACATATCTTTGACTGTAATCAAAAAAGTAAAAATGTCAAAAGTCTTATATTTTATTGGTTACTTATGGATATGGTTTGGGCTGGGATTCGGGTCTTTCCTATAGAAATGAATGTATGATCCCCAGAAGATATGAGTACAGGTCTGTGTGTGTGTGTGTGTGTGTGTGTGTGTGTGTGTGTGTGTGGGTGTGAATGACAAAGCAGTGCTGAATACTCTCTACACAAGCAGGTTTTTTCGTTTCTGGGCCAGGTCACCTCCACTTTACAGGGTCCATCTGGATCAGAGTTAACCAGACCGCGGTCTGTGAACCTCAGAGCTAACTAGGACTGGATAACGAACTCCCCGTTCCTTCTTTCCAGCATGAACCAATAAGGAAACCCCATCCAAAGCCCTCTGTAGATGGCTTCAGTGATTAGACGTGGTCACTCTGAGGTGTGGCTTCATATCCTAGTTGTTCCCTCCCTGTGCTGCCATTGGTCAGCTGGTAATCAGGTGGTAGGACCCGGCCTTGCCAGACCGTCTGTGTCCTGGGTCCTGTTTGCACAGCTTGAGGCAAAATCCCAGACTGTAGCAGCTGCTGCGGTTTTATTCACTGTGTGCAGATAACTTAATAATTTTTTAAAAACTTTAATATAAACCAATTGGTAACTCGCAACTTTAAGTTTGCTAAGAAATCGGAAGAAGGCTGAACAGTGCATTGTTCAGGGATTACCCATCATGCTTTGCTGTTTTTTTAATAAACTCATTTCCCTGCTTCTCCTAGAGGCTTGCTATTTAAAAAACCATGATAATTATCTTTCGTTATTATTTAATTGCTGTTTTTCATTTTAAAACAAATACAGATTAACCCCCTTCACTTATCAGGAATAATAAAGAAAGTGTAGGTTTGGCAGTGGGCTAGTGAGTGCAGCCCCCACCTTCCCTCATTCAGAATGTATCTCCCCGCCACACAGTGCCGCGCAGAACGGCTAATCCCACCCCCCCACCCTCAGCCCCGAGCCGTTACCACGGCTTCTACACAGCTCGCTGGCGTAGAATAAAGCCCATCATTAAAATGTTAAAGAGTTCTCTGGGATAATCCTGAACTGGGCCTTGCTGGCGGCACCGTCCTGATAGCGGCACAATGCAGGTGCTAATGTGGTCAGAAGGAGGAGCTGATGAGAGCTCCTGGCATGCGGGATGGGGGGCATTTGGGGGGGGGGGTGACCTCCAGAGGCAGACCGGGGGCAGCCCGGGGGGGATGGTTGTAAGTACGCAGGTTGTGGACGAGGTGGGTGAGGTTTATAGGTAGGGCGATAATCTGGAGGGTGAGGAGGTTCCGTCAGAACATGGTGGGTCAGACCTGATTTACATGTACCTATGTCTGAAATAATTTCTGCAAAATTGTGGGACCTAGACTTAGACCTAGCAGGAACAATGTAACTACAGTAAATGCAATGGTCCACGGTGTTAGGCTGTGACCTATGGGATCCAGTAGGGGGCGCAGCAGAGTACTGCGTTTAGGAGGCTCCCTACTGCTGGGAGGGTACCAGATGGCAACTTTTGAAGCAGGGTGTATAGGGCGGGGGTGGGTGGAGATACATAGGCGTGGGGTGCGGTCAGCTGGAGCAGAGGAGCCACCAAACCCAGCTGCCGAGGGGTGGATTGTGCCATCTGTGCGGGGCCCGTGCAGGCTGTGGCGTGTAGGAAAACACTGTGTGCCAGCGTTTTCTCTAACCCAGTCAGCCCCCCAGGACTGCCTCCCCCCCACGTGTCTCTACCGCTCTTAATTAGCCCAGATGCTGAAAAGTTCACGAATCCTTAGCCAAAAACCAGTCTGAGGCCCCACAGCCCTCCCCCGCTCCGATTAACACGCATCAAACCCGGGGCCACGGATGTACCGCTTTCCTGTGCCTTATCCAGCTTGGCTCCGCCAGCACAGCCCCCTCCTCCGAACAGTGGCTTGCCGGGTTGGGGGGGGGGTGTTCTCTGTACCTGGCTGGTGTGTCTGGCTGAGCCTGCAGCCGGAACATTCCGGCGGCCCGGTGAAGAGACGAGGCAATTAAAAGCGAGCGAGGGGCATGCGGCAGGCAGAGGAGGGAGGGGTGCGGCTCCCATGCCAGCGAGCTCATTAAAGCCCCCCCCCTCAGTCTGTTACATCTTAGAAATGCTTTTTCAATGAAATGCACTTCTGGCCTGACGGACGGAGGCAGTTTGTTTGTATGCATAAAAGGCTCGGTGGGGGGGGGTGTTTGCTCCATTTATCGTTATTATTGCAGTTCATTGGAGGGAGAGGGAACTCTTAATGAAGTAACTACATGCGGGGGTGAAGCACGACTGAGACCCCCCCCCCCCCCCCCCCCGGGGGTATCAGTCATTAGACAGCAACCCGGAGTGGGACAATCAGAGATGGAGATGCAGTAGGAAGGGAGACAGCAAACAGGCCTTCAAGCACATGTGTTGGGATGGGGTGGCATGAGGCAGCTGTGAATGTTGGGGGATAGATGGTCGTGTGGGGGGTGTTGACTGGTTATGATGGGCCACGGGACTGGAGTGGCACTTTGAGATGCATGGAGCTCACCAGCAAACAGCCGATGGTCGGAATGCCACAGGGGGGACTTCAGTTTAACCAGGATTAACCTGCCGCCATATCTGGGCCTGTCGTTGCCGGGCTGCCTCACATCCCAGAGAGCCGCTGGAGCCGCGTTTTAATTAGCTCTCGATTTACACCTGACACATGGGTGAGGCCCTCACCCTGGCAGCGTTTGGATTAAGCTGTAGGAGCAGGCAGGGCGCTGTTGTGCTGGGAGCGCCGAGGACTGCGGCCTGAGCTTAGCCGTCCCGCTAGTGCCTGGAAATCTAACGCCACTGCTGCTCCCACCCACCGCGTTCAGAGGTTTATTTTCTTCTTCAGGGACCCAGGTACCCATGTCCTCTCAGCAAATGCTACCTTAAACTCTTAAAAGCAGCTGACACTGATCCAGGGTCAGTAGCGGGAGCAGCTTTCCATCTTTGCCTCTTAATTTGATTCCAGTCACACGGGCATGCTGGGTATACAGGCCGTGTGACACAGAGCAACGCAGCGCCTCCCTGTGGTAAGGTCCGCTCGGCAGCAGGAGCCGTCCCCGTAAAGCTCTCTAATTAAGCTCCCACTGCCGTCAGGTAGTTCCAAGTCCCCTTCAGACACTTCCTTGATTTTCTCGTCACACGTCAGGGGTCAGGGGGTCGTAGGTCATGACCTTCAGCAGATTCTGGTTCTGGCCTGACAGGAATCTGCTCCCCCTGAATATGAGCCCCCAGCACCCCCTCCCTGCACGCTTTCTCCATGTTTACCCTGGAAATCTGCATTGTGCCTATGTGATTAATGCCCCCCCCCCCCCTTTCAGTTGGGCGGGGGTGGCTTCCAGAAGGGCGGAGCTTCTTCTGGGGCCAAAAGGAAGCACAGATAAAATGGGATTCCAGTAACATGGGCACTCGGCAGCTCTTCAGAGTAATCTAAGCTGGGGGGGGAGAGAGGAGGAATGGGGGGGGGAGACAAGGGGGACATTTGGGTGAAGGAGGGGGAGGTGAGGGAAATATGAGCTTCTTCTCCTTAGTAGAGTTTGTGTTTAAGGGGCTGCTGTTGCTGTTTCTCTTATATGCACATATGCCTGCCTTCGAATATGTGACCTGCTCTCTGCCAGCGTGGCTTCTCAGCATGGCCCCAGTCCCTAATTGAAACTTTGAGCTGCACATAAGAGGATTTTGGTGTCGTAATGAAAGACAAAATCAGCACATCCTTTTCAGCATTCTCCTTCTGTGGGAGAGCAACTCCTGCCACTCTTTCCAGGATTACCCCCCCCCACACACACACACACACACACACACACACACGCAAGCCTGCCAGAGATTCCACATGATATATTTAGATGTTATTTGCCAACAGAGCCGTGCGTGCACCGCCTGTGCTCTGCCCCGCGCCACTCCGCCAAGGCTGCCTTTGATTTGTCACACAGGCAGGATAACACGCCATGCACTGTCATGGCACCAGCCGGGGCGGCAGGGGCCCGCGGTGCTGGCCGCCATGGGGCTTTGGGAAAGGGGCCAGGGATGCGGATGTGAAGAGGGTTGAGAAGGAGGCCAAAAGTAAAGAGGAAAAAGGGACACAAGGAGGGAGTAGAAGGGGGTACAAGAAGGGAGGTGAAGGATGGAGGAGAAGGAGACACATGGAGGAAGGAGAGGGGGAACTCAAAGACGGAGAAGGGGGGCGCAAGGAGTCACACAGTAACATCTGCATCCACACAAATACAGAGATGCAAACACACAGCCACATGCTCGCACACTGACACAAACACGTTGGCGGTATTTGGAGCCTGTGAGGTGTTTCCTGTGTGTTGCCCTGCCTTTCTGTCTCTGAGTTTCCCTGCGATCTTTAACAAAAGCAGTTAAATGGGAAACTGTTTGTCCCCTGCTATCTGTCCAGCCAGTCGATCCCTTCCCTGGCAGTAATCCCTCCCCTCCGTGCACTTAACCCGTGGCCATGAGACAGATTATTAATTTATGGCCCTGGCTTCTGATTGATTCTGCCTCATTTGGTTGTTACAGAGAGACTTGGTCATTGTTTATTTATGACTGCACTCATGGGGGGGGGGGGGGGGGGAGTCCGGGCCACCCCCCGCCCCGGCCAGGCCCCGGGCCACCTTTCCGCACTCG
>JAODKE010000001.1:9854841-9872399 GCA_026779605.1 Mormyrus hasselquistii
CCCCCCCACCGCCCCCTCCCCCCCAGCCCTTCCCCAATTACGCACTTGTGACGCAGAGCAGAGCTTCACCATTAAATCACGCGATCCGCATGGCAACCCACGGTAACCCGCCTGGCGTGAAAGTCAAATGCTATCACCCCGCCGCCCCTCCCCAGAGGCACGTGCCGTTTACGGGAAACAGTGCTTGCAATCTCATCAAAAATATTTAATGAAGACGACCTTTCATTTCAATTATGAGCGTGCCTTTAATGACAATCATCGGGGTCCTGCGTTATATAATCCCCCTGCCTCACATCCAGTTTATGGACTCTTTTTATTAGGTTTTTATGGGATCCTGCTTTGTGCTGGAGGGGATTTTTCTTACTGGGGGGTGGGGGGGACCCCATACGCTGTATCTCATCTGCTGTATAAAGACTAAATCAGAAAATCCCTGGGGGAGTTGGAAAGGAGACATCTGCACTAGCAGAACCCTTTGCTTATGTCTTATATATCTTATGTATCTATACCCACACGTGCACATCCTGCTGTGTCATATATCTTATGTATCTATACCCACACGTGCACATACTGCTGTGTTTTATATATCTTATGTATCTATACCCACACGTGTGCACATACTGCTGTGTCTTATATATCTTATGTATCTATACCCACACGTGTGCACATACTGCTGTGTCTTATATATCTTGTGTTTCTATACCCACACGTGCACATACTGCTGTGTCTTATATATCTTGTGTTTCTATACCCACATGTACATAATGCATACAGACGCATTAATGCCCCCGCCCACATGGATGCGACTCCCATGCGAACGCAGAGTGCAGTGCGTTTGCATCCTTCCCTCCCGGTCCTATTTACTGAGTCCCCCCCCCCCCGACCCCCCCACACCAATGCGGCTTGCACAGAATTGCCTCTGATGCGTTGGAGTACCCCTGCGAGCTATAAGAATGAATGCAAAATTGCTTTAGTGTGTGTGGGGGGGTGCTGATTGCTTCCGTACATTACTAGGTGGGGGGTGTAAGGGGGCCTCTGCGGGGCTTAGCCCCCCCGGTCACACAGACCAGCTGGGTGACCAGGGCCTGGTCCCAATCAGGCTGCGTGCCCCCCCTCCAGTAGCGCGGCGCCTCCTTCAAGGTAAAGCTCAGCCTCTATTATCATCTCCATCGGTTGTGCCGTCGGCTTCTCGACCACAGCCACCTCTCCTCGGCAAGAATTAATGCAGTTGATTTTATTGAAAGGGTGTGTATTTATGAAAGTGTTGGCCTCTAGGGCGGCAGTATAAACGCAGGAGGCACTGATGGAGACAGAGAGCAATGGCGTGTGTCACCCGCGTCACCGCTTAGCTGTCCATCATGCTCAGGTATGTTTGACATGTGATATGTATACCCGTCTGTCAAACAGAAACAAATAAACATAAAAAGCTTTTTTATACACATACTGGTATCCACTCTCATTTAATTAAAATGGCGGGATGCTTCAAGGATTTGATGCACGGGGTCATGAGCTTTAGTAAACAGCTTTGCAAAGAGCCGATCTGCTTTCCCGGCCCTTTCTGCGCTCTCCAAAATCTCCAGCACCTGTCCAATCCGCACAGAGTGGGGCTGTTGATGGAACAAAGCGCAGATGACGATACTAACTGCCGATCCGCTTCTGATAACGGGACGAATATCAGGACATCTGCTGCGTTTTACTGCCACCGACCTCCGTGGGTATGCAAGGCGCTATACAGCAGGGTTCCAATTGGCCGAGAGCCGCGCCACCTTATTCGGCTGGCATGGTACAGCCGTTTTCCACCAGCTGGGCTGGTGACATCCCTCCCTTGATGCATCTGGGTGAGAAGAGGCGGGGGCGTCATGTGAGCCCCCCAGAGACAGTTGAAAATGTGTCCGCTTTGATTAAACTCCCCCCCTCACCTTCCCACTTGCTGTTTAATGCAGGGTGCTCGGGTGGTGAGACATTAACAGCGACAGGGAACGACAGAGAGCCATTCCTCTGAAGACTTGGATCGGACACAGGGGGTGGGGGGCTTGGCTGCAGGTGAAAACTGCATTTTCACCTCCGTTAATTATGGGCCCCCGGAGGACTAACGAGGGATCGGCATAATAAATCTGGGGGTGGGGGGGTAGGAAGACCCCAGGCCTCAGGCTTTAAGGTGGGATTGGGGAAGAATAGACAGTAACGGAAGGCAGAGGAAATCTGTCTCTAATACCGCCCCCCTCAAACCCCCCCTTTTGGAGCAATCTGTCTGTTGAGGGCCGCAGAGGCTGTCAAGTACCTTTTAAAAAGCCATTTCTTCAAACTTTCTTTGTGCTCTTTGTCAGTCGCCCATTTGTTCCTTTTACCCCCGGTTTTCCTTACTGATTTTATACAGAGGAATCCCCCTCATGCCCCCCCCCACCCTGTTATATGAGTTTAATTCATTCTAGCAAAACTGCTCATTCGGTGAAAACTCGTATAACGCAAATTAATTCCCCATTACCTCCCATGTTATAATTTTTAATTGGTTCTCCCCAAGCAGCCAGATTTCACGTTAGCGTAGAAAACGCTGAAATGGGAAGTAGTGACTCCGGCGTCACCTTGAAGCAGTGCCGCGTCGACCATAAGAGGTCACTGTGTCTCATTGACAGGGCTGAATGGCGTGATGGATCTAACTGAATGTGTTTGCTTTTAATTTTTGGTTTTAATACATTAGCATAGTTTTTGGGACTAACTTTAAAAATGTCATCATCATCATTAGCGTTGCTGCTGTGTTTCTTGGGCTCTCAGTTTTCTGCGTTCAGTCAGTGGCGCATTCTGAGTTCTCGCCCAATTCTGGGCTGATTCTTCCCACCTCCTAAACATAAAGAATGGGCAGCCGTCTCAGGGACGGGAAGCTGAGGAGAGATTTGCTTTACTCCCAACTTTTCATGTAGCGCCCCTGAAACTCAAGGATTTGCTTCTGTCCTTGTAACTCTGAAGCTCTTCTGCTCCCATTTGGTAATATTTGTTATCCAGTTACTGTCAGAAATGTATGTTAAATCTGAACAGTAGCAAAACAGTTGCGAACAATGAAGTGTGAGACACATGCGCTGACACATGCCCGCATGATACTTCTGAGCGTGCTTCTGACTTTCCCATCTCTGATTGAGGTTTCTTTCCTCTGAGCACGTCTTCCTGAGCAAAGAGCACGGATGAGTGAGTTATAATCTCACGGGTTTTATGGGTTATAATCTCTCATTTTTACAGATTATAATCTCAAAGGTTTATGTTTTTTAATCTCAGGTTTTCGGATTAATCATCGTACCATTCGGACCGTGTCCAAGTATGATGGCACAGCATGCAATGTCGTTTTAATAACAATGTCTTTTTC
Source organism: Mormyrus hasselquistii (assembly GCA_026779605.1). Lineage (NCBI taxonomy): Eukaryota > Metazoa > Chordata > Actinopteri > Osteoglossiformes > Mormyridae > Mormyrus > Mormyrus hasselquistii. Next base: position 9,858,194 of record JAODKE010000001.1, read on the forward strand.
TATTTTCATTCATCCTCTCTTTCTCCTGGTCTTGCTTTTTCCTTAACATCATATGTCACTGTTAAAGGATGGTTCTCAGAACAAATGGAAAGTCCTTGGAAATCCAAGGACAAGGGGAGAATTCGGCTGAAAAAATCTCTGTGGCTGTTTCCCTCCCTGACTGAGACTCTTACTTACACACCTCTAATTACGGTGTTGTATTACCATCAACTGGGAAAAAGCCTTAATCTCACGTTTCTTATGGTACTTTTTGTTACCCTTTTCATGACCTCAATTGTTCCTTCATGAACAGTGAGGTCCAGAAACAGCCCAGCAAATGTCTTGTTCAGTGGCTGCAGAAAGGACACATGTTCTGATTACTACTGTGCAACAATTAAGCTGCCTTTTGATCCGCATTGGTTGAATGGTTTTGGTCTTTTGTTTTTAAATCCTTTCATCAGACATTGCTCTTCACCTTCACCGAGAACCTCACAGGAGATTGCAGTTACCCACGTGTCACGATATGCCGTTACCCACGGGGTTCGCAGTTTGCCGTTACTCACATGTTGTAGTTTGCCATTACCCAGAAATTGCAGTTTGCCGTTACCCACAAGTTGCAGTTTGCCGTTACCCACGGGTCACCAGGGTTCTGTAGACACCCTGCTCCTTAGGTCTCATTGCTGGTCTCGTATGATGAGTGAAGTGACTGGAGGATTATCGTAAATATGACCAGAGCTGCACAGCGCTTTTCCCTTGATATATCCCCTGCATAACTAGTTCCTGCTTCCTGGTAGATGGGTTGCTCATTCTGTTGGGATTGCCACTAACCCACACCCACTTAGATTACCCCATCTCAGCAGAAGAGCTCCGTGTGCTGATAATAGTCACCATACCACTGTCATCTCCGACGCAGAGTCGCGCAGAGCAGGTCCTCGATAGGCTGAAAATATCGGCTTCGCGAAAGGGGCTTGCTGCTTGTTGTTCATCACTCTTGTGCCTCATGGAGATTTGATAATATTTTGATTTAATCCATTTAACTGCTGCTCTTGACCAGATCACCCAGCCAATTAAAGTGCTATGCGGCGTTTGATTATTCAGTATTTACCTGTGGGGTCCAGGGAATGGATGGTGTTCAGAAAACAGAACTATAAATGTACACGGGATGTAAAACAAATGCAAAACATGCATCACCGGTGTGTGAAATATGCAAATATACCATATGAGTCTTGTGTTTTGTTTGTATAAAAGAAGATCCCTGTGACTTTGGGGGGATTTCGTGCGCAGGGGTAGCAGTTACAAACTGCCAACATTGGCGGTCATGAACTGTAAACAGTGAGAGCTTCCCCCCAGCAGGGGGCGTGTGCCTGTGCTCTAGTTCTCTGGCTTCTCGTCAAAAACACAGTCGGGAAAAACAGGCGCGGCGCTGTAACACTCACCCGCAGTTACAGAGAGCGGCTTGTAAAACATTAAAACGTTAAAAGGAAGGAGAGAGGAAAATGCCCCCTGACACGACAGAGCTGCGCGCCGTTCGAGGCTCGCTAAGAAACGCGCTATTGATATTCAGTGGCAGGGAAGGCTATCATTTCTGATGCTCGGTTTTACTGGATAAATATTCAGATTTCGCCACTTGTCTGGGGCAGGTAATTACTGCTATTACACTCTGTGCACTTTCTACCCCCATAAAAAAAGATGGAAAAAGATAAGAAATCTCCTTTCAGGGATAAAAATGGCAGTTGTAAGTTTTGAATAGCGTAAATGATAAAAGCCTCACTTTGGGAGTCAATATCAAACCTAAAGTACCTTAAAATGCGGAGAGGCATTGTGGTGCGCTGTAGAGATGCATGACATTTCTGGGGGATGCACTTTGCTGCCTCTGACAGGGTGCTCCCTTTTGTCCCTGTGAGTCATCCGCTACATTAGATCCGCACCAAACTGCCCCTCTTCCCCACTCCCTCCTTTCCTGCATCTCGCCAGTGCGCGCTCTGGTTTTTTTATTGTTGTTATCCTCACATTTGTAACTTGCCGTCGGTCTTTTCAGCGTGTGAATATTCACGCTTCGGCGAATGTAATTAACTGTCTGCACGTGCTGGATTTTACCCCGTTTAACTGATGCGGGCTGAGGGGGCGTGACGTTCCTGCCCCGTCATGTTGACACCGCCGGCACTTACGTATGGAATCGGTCTTCTCAGCCACATCGAGTATTTTATTTTTTTTAATATACAGTGGCCCAGCTCTTTGGCGATGGAGGACTCCAGGGGTGACATTTTAAAATCGACTTCGGTGACATAAATATATCACAGATTCAGCTGTGACAGCAGGCTGAACCCGAATGGAATTGGAATGGAAGGCTGTTGGGGCACCTTCCAGTTCCCGGCTCGGAGTGCGACGCAGCCAGGGACGACTCCCTCGGCCTGTAACAATGAAACCATTCCTCTGTCAACGGTGACGAGAATGACGGGCCTCGGCCACTCCTGGTGGGGCTTGTTGCTGTTTCCATGGTAACAGCCTCTGCAGGGACGTGGTCTGGGTGCTGCCTCCCCCAGAGATAGCGAGACCCCCACCGATCATATCAGATAAGTCCGGCTGGATAGAGGAAAGCAGCCTTTATGGCACATTATCTGACAAACCACTCGCAGTACAGTAATGAGCTCCTCTTCCTCGCGCTCTCTCATCTTTTTAATGATCCGGCATGAAAGTAGCACAGGGAGACGTACTAGACCGGTCAGTTTTATGGATAATTTCCCTCTCTGGGGAGGAGAACTGAGATGGCCAAAAAAGGGTGAAAAAAATGGATAAAGTTTCTTATTCATTTTGCGGCTGGAAAGAAACAAGGCTGCTGAGGAAGATCTGCCTTCACTGTGGCCTGCTTCAGCAGACACCTCCATAGCTTCAGAAGACACCTCCATAGCTTCATCCATAGAATCAGAATCAGCTTTTTTAGCCAAGTGTGCTGCGGCACACAAGGAATTTGGTTCTGGCGGCTGGAGACTCCCTATTACACAGACAATAAATGACACTGTACAAACAATAAATTGCACTATACAAGACTATACACTATAAGACTATACACTATAAAATTTGAAATATACACACATGGGTAACACTGTACAAGTATAAGGTGCGAGGCTGAGTGCAAACAGAGTTTAAGGGGGGAAAATTGACAGAAGGCGGGTGACACAGCTTAGCTGTTTATGAGGGTGATGGCCTGAGGGAAGAAGCTGCTCCTGTGTCTGCTGGTTTTTGTGTACAGAGTTCTGTAGCACCTGCCAGAGGGGAGAAACTGGAAAAGATTGTGTCCAGGGTGTGACGGATCTGCAATGATTTTATCTGCCTGTTTCCTAGTTTTTGCATAGTACAAGTCCTGGATGGAGGGCGGGGGGGCACCAATGATTTTTTCCGCTGCCCTCAGTATTTGCTGCAGTCTCCCTTGGTCCTGTTTAGTTGCTGCTCCAAACCACACTGTGATAGATGAGCAAAGGACAGACTCAATGACACAGGGTAGAACTGGCTCTGCAGCTCCCGTGGCAGACCGCACCTCCTTACTTGCCGCAGGAAGTACATCCTTTGTTGGGCCTTGTTGAGGATGGAGTTGATGTTGGGCTCCCACTTCAAGTCTTGGGAAATGGTTGTTCCCAGAAACTCGAAGGTCTCCACCGTTGGCACAGGGCTGTTGGATATGGTGAGAGGAAGAAGTGCCTGACGGTGCCTCCTAAAGTCCACTGTCATCTCCACAGTCTTGAGTGTGTTTAGCTCCAGGTTGTTCTGACTGCCCCAGAACACCAGCCGGTCAACCTCCCGCCGATATGCAGACTTGTCACCATCCTGGATATGTCCGATGACTGTAGTGTCATCTGTAAACTTCAACGTCATCTGCACCTCCATAGCTTCCGGAGACTCATCCATAGCTTAAGGAGACACCTCCATAGCTTCAGGAGATACATCCATAACTGCCGGAGACAACTTCATAGCTTCTGGAGACACATCCAGAGCTTCAGGAGACACGTCCATAGCTTCCGGAGACACATCCAGAACTTCAGGAGACACATCCAGAGCTCCTGACTCACTCCTGGAACACAGAAAGCACATACACATTTGGGCAGCAGGGGAAGTTGGTGGATGAGCAGTGTGGCTGACTGTCAGCTGAACCACACCCCCACAGTAATGACCCTTAACTCCATCCTCTTCCTCACAGTGCAGTAATGACCCTTAACTCCATCCTCTTCCTCACAGTGCAGTAATGACCCTTAACTCCATCCTCTTCCTCACAGTAATGACCCTTAACTCCATCCTCTTCCTCACAGTGCAGTAATGACCCTTTACTCCTTTCTCTTCCTCACAGTACAGTAAAGTCATTCTCCTCTCTTCTGCAGCTGACACGTGTTCCAGTGGAGGTGTGTAGCCAGTACTCCAGTTGCAGTGAATGCTTGGGCTCTGGAGATCCACACTGCGGTTGGTGTGTGCTGCACAACATGTGAGTATGTGCACGGTACACGCACATGTGTGGCACACGCATGCACACGCACGGTGCATCCATGTGCTTTAGACAGTGCTTCTCTGGTGTGACACATCCATCCATTCATATGTCAAACAGTTCATCACGAACACACTAAACATGGGCAGAACACGCATGGAAATATATAAGAATATACTATGGGTATTGCATGACACTGCTTTATACAGACAAACAGGAAATGATGTATATGTGTGTTAGCGTATGACATTAACAGGAAATGATGTATATATGTAGTGTATGTGTGCATGTGTAATATACTGCTGAGAGCAGATTGACCTCTGGCTCGTGGGTTTGTGCTGGTTTGAAATTGGGTATGGGGAGGGTCATCTCTTTTCCATTTGTATGCAGAGGGTACTGTGCCATGTGACCCAAACAGCACTGATTCCTGGGACAGATTCCTGGTTTGTAGGGATAATAGAGAAGTGTGCCAGTGCCATGACCTCTGGCTGACCTCTGGCTGACCTCTCCCCATCTCGGATAGTGTTCCTCAGACAGAGCTCTGGGATTCATTTACTCTGATCCCTGTCCTAATTCCCTGGGCAGAGAGCCCGGCAATGCCTCCAGTTGGTGTAGAAGGAGGGGCTCCTCTTTTCATGGCAGGAGCTGGGGTGATTCTTTAGGCCATGGGTGTTGTGTGGGGGGGGGGGGGGGGTGTGGTGTTGGGGGGGGGGGGGGGGGGGGGGGGAGGGGCGGGGCATAATGTCTGTTTGGGGTGGGAAGGCGAGGGGGCACTGACCGGTGCTTCTGTAAACTGGGTGATAAATTCCACGCTTGTCAACAACCTATAAGAAATAAGCATAATAATTATGAAAAACATTAAATATCTATATGTATGAGAGAGTTTGGAACATGCAGCAATCAGAATACCGACAGCTGGACTGATGGATACAGAATGAGAGACATTTCCTGTCGTGCCCCTCAGTTACCTGTCTGTCCTCCCATCGCCCTCTCTGCTCCCTTCTTCTCACTCTCTGTCCCTGGTCTCCCTCTCTGCCCCCGGTCTCACTCTCTGCTCCCTTCTTCTCGCTCTCTGCCCCCGGTCTCACTCTCTGTCCCCGGTCTCCCTCTCTGCCCCCGGTCTCACTCTCTGCTCCCTTCTTCTCACTCTCTGCCCCCGGTCTCACTCTCTGTCCCCGGTCTCACTCTCTGCCCCCGGTCTCACTCTCTGTCCCCGGTCTCACTCTCTGCTCCCTTCTTCTCACTCTCTGCCCCTGGTCTCACTCTCTGTCCCCGTTCTCCCTCTCTGCCCCCGGTCTCACTCTCTGTCCCCACAAGTACTTCTTTGTCTCCTCCTCGTCCCCCCCAGCTCCCTGTCTGTCCTCCTGCCCCCTGCGTGCCCCCCCGGATCGCTCCCTGTCCCAATTCCTTGTCTCCCTCTCTGTCCCCCCTCCCTCCCCCCTGTCTCTCTCTTTGTTCTCCTATTTCCCATTCTGTCTCCTTCTCTGCTTTTCCCCCCCACCCCACTGCCCATCCCAGCACAGAACAACACCTCGCTCTGATGGAGACAGGCGACTCGATCGGGGCACACAAGCCTTGTCTTAATTGATTGACCCTCAGTTTACCTCTCTTGGTGAAAGTCCTCTGAATGCCTAACGAGGTCCTGGTAACTGTAGACGATGCGGGGGGGGAGGGGCACTCTCAACTCACAAGGCTCTGTTTCCATGCTACCGTCCTGCTGTGATCCCACCTCCATGTGCCGAAAACGACATTAAAAGCGTAACTTAAAAGCTGGACATTGCTGTTTTTTTTCTGTGTGCCTGGTTTATTGCGTGTGTGTATGTGGGAGGGGGGGGGGGGCAGACTGATCGATCACACCCAGGCTGTGTAGAGAGAGATAAACAGCGTTGTCACGGCAATCGTTCGACTCCGGTGCCTTTGCACGCTGAGAGGATGCTCGCCTTAAAAACCAGTGGGTGTGGGGGGGGGGGGAGCATGGAGAGGGCTAGATGCACTGAGAATGCAGCTCATCTGCCACTCAGCCATCGGTGCTCAACTTCATCGTTGATTGTATGCAGAAAGACAGGGGAGCGCCTTCCATAGTCGACTAAGGCATGTGGCTGTGGGCGGAGCTACGCATGGGCGGAGCTCTCTGACAGTGTGTGAATGCTGGCGTGCGGTGTCCCATTTTCTCGATGCCATGACACTGTGTCATCGGACTGCGGGGTCATTCCCAGCTGGTCACCCCAGACACTTTCAGACTTCTTACAGACACGTAAAAGCACTCATGAGCACTCTGAAAGTGATGTGAAAATCATGTCCTTCACAGTTTCCCCGGTACCAGCTTTCCGGACAGGATTCTGGAAGCATGTTTGATTTTCCCTTATTTCCTCCTTGCAGAGGGAAACAGCCCAGTGCTCAGTCACAGCTGATTGGCTGGTTGGCTGATTGATTGGCTGACTGATTGTAGTCTTGTAGCCAGTAATTGACTGCATAAACACTTCCTTGGCTTTGTCACTTATTTACTCAGAGGGCCCCGCCCCCAGTCCATGGCCAATGTCCCACCACCCAGGTCACAACTCTAGAGTTATAGTCTCCTTTAACCCCCCTGGGAAAGTGTGGGGGGGCGTCTCTCTTGGGCTCTTTCACTCTCCTTGCATTTCATTTGTGAGTCAAGCGAGGTTGTCCCCCCCCCCCACCCCCCACCTTGGCCAAGTGTGACTGTAGTAATCTGTCTGAGATTGGACAGGTCTCAAAAGCTGCAGATAGCCCCTTGGGGTGGGAGGGTGGATGTTCAATAAACAAAGCTCCATGCAAACGTGGTCTGTGGGAGGCTGTTCACCGGTGCATGCAGTTGATTACAACGAGATCATATCCCCGGGGCTGAGGGGGGGGGGGGGTCAGCGTGACAGTGAATTAGCAATGTATCAACTCTGTCTGCGGCCTCGGAATCCCGGCCCTGACCTTCACATTGTGTGCTCAATTGCAGTGACAAAAACAGAAGCCCCCCCGCCATCCCCCCGCAGCCCCCCAGGGGACACTGTCATAGAAAACAGGGACGGCGCTCTTTATTGGCTGGCTGACACGCTCGAAATGCGAGTAAACGATACGGTTGAGTGCCGACTCAGAACCCGCTCTTTTGGGCCCCCAGTGTACCGGGCCAGGGGTTTGGGAAGTGTGTCCCACTTGCAGGGAGCAGGATTTCTGCAATTCTACCTGTAAATGAGTTTCCAAGTGACCGGGGCAAAGCACGGAATTCTTTTGGCTGCAGACTCGCATCCGCAAAGTGTTTCGCTCTCATCTGTGAATCTAGAATAATGAACCGCGCGGGGTCGTCATGGATCACACTGTCGTCGTCGTCTTGTTTGCGGCCAGCTCCCACAGTGGGTTCTCTTTGCTCCATGCCGGCAGGTTCAGCCCGCATTGTGGTAGGTGGCCGTGTGACTCCAGATCGGGACGGTTCTGGAAGGCCCAGCAGCACCGGTCTGGTCTGTCCCCCTTGTCGCAGGGTCTGTGTGTTTTTCTTGCTGTCACCTCTTTATTACTTAATTGGCAGCATGATTTTGAATTGGTCAGCATGTTCTTTCTTGAGAGCGATGCAGGTCGCCTCCTGTGTCCGTCCACAAGTTTCCGGATTCTTCCTCCCGGCTTTGGGCTTTGAGAATGCTTTGGTTCCGGCAGTATGGCCCTCGCCTGGCCAGCGCCTGGTTCAATGGTGACACGGGCGGGCGGGGGGTTGGTTTAGTTATTCTGTGTAGATGATGATGGCGCAGTGCTTTGCCTTCACTCAACCTTGAATTCCCCCCCCCCCCCCCATTCACACACCCCCCGAATGACATCTCTCACAGAGACTCATTCTCTTATTTACCAAGGAGCAGCTCTTAGAGTGAGGCGGCCTGAAAGGGAACCTAAAATCAATGGGGGGGGGGGCTTGAGCTTTAATTGTGACGTTATCTCTGATTGACGTAACTGGCTAATATGGGACATTGGGGTCTGAGAAATGACATGAAGGTGTGTGTGTGTGTGCGTGTCTGTCTCTGTCTGTCTGTCTGTGTGTGTGTGTGTGCGTATGTGTGCGTGTGTGTGCGTGTGTGTGTGTGTGTGAGAGCAGTTATACCTTACCTTACCTTATGGGGACACAATGTCCCCACAATGTGATAAATAACCGTTTTTTTTCCCCTGGTCCCCAGAACTACAATGAAAAAACTAAACATACGAAAACTTTATTTAAAAAGTAAAATAAACTAACTTGGTCAGTTATGGTTAAGGTCAGGGATGGGTAGAGGTTAAGGGTGTCGTGATCGGGTTTAGGGTTTTTCCCATAAGAAATGAATGGACGGCCCTCATGAAGGTCCTCATGATGAACGTGACCTTGTCATCGGGGAGGATGAAGACGAGCAGCTGCTCTGGGGGGCTGATGATGATGACAGTAATGATATCGAATGCCTGCTGACTGGGCGTGCCCCCCCCCACACACTCTGCCCGCCAGTCACACTCTTTGCCCCTGTGCTGATCGGCTCTGTGTGCAGCCGCCTGGCCTCAGATCGCGTGGCCTCATTTCCACGCATCACGGCTCCTCCCCCCCCTCCATGCCCCCCCCCCCGATTCCTCCATCCCACCACCCCTCCAGTCCCTCCTCTCTCCTACTCTCTGTGTTTCAGAAACTACATTTATCAGTATTGCAACAATTTGGCCAACTTATTATGATTTTTTTTTTTTACACTATGAAGTTGTGAGTAAGTTAAGTTTTCCCCGGCGGGGGGGGGGGTTGACTTTCTGTTATCAGTCAGAAATATGTCAGGTGCCGATTTCAGGCTGTGAGAGAGCTGTCAGCTCATTGGACCGTGATTGACGGCTCGTAGATGGATTAGAATTCAGTATTTGGAAGAAAAAAAGTTAAAGCGGGTGCAGCTTTATTCAGATCTCTCTCTCACAGCCTGATGCGGTAAATCAGAGGCAGCGGCGAAGCCAGGGGCCTTGTTTATGGTCCATGCTCTGTGTCCTATTCTTTTGGACTCATACAGAACCAGAGATGATAAGGAGAGGACAGAACTAGGGGACGGATCCAGATATCAGAACCACAGGACAGACCCGTGAGAGACACCGACAGATCGCAAGCTGACGACAGAGATCAGACCCAGATCTTTCTTACACACAGAAATTGTTTTCTTATTTCCGGTTGGTTCTGATATAAATGCAGAGCTGGGGGGTCAGAGTCTCACTCGCGCTGGGGCCTGGCAGACCCCAGGGGGGTGCGCAGCTGAAGGACAGATACAGGTTCCTGGAGTGACTGCCTGGTGCCAGCGATTCTGCAGCGCTGTCACGGTGCTCCGCCTGCGTCCCTCACTGTCACCGGGCCTGTCTCCCCCAATGCCATGTCACAACCTGGCCAAGCGTGAACCAAGTACCACCCGGGCTGCCAGAAGGAAGAGGGACCGGGAGAGTGCGGGGGCACAGAAAACACAACACCAGGCCAACTTCTTCATCGCCTTTGTTCCACCGCTATTCATGCATTTCTCTCCTCTGCTCTGCTGTCCGTCAGACAGATCAGGCTGCCATCGCTCGTGCTCGGATGGGTCTGGTGCGCCCTGCATTGTTTGGTAATAGATGATAGGCTCGGCACTAATCAAATGCTCCTGTGATAAAATGCGTCCCTGGTCACAGCATCGGGTTACAGATTTTTGGAGAATACCTTTGTCATTGGATAGGCCCCCGGATGAAAGCCGGCCTGTCACACTCGCAGCCCCTGGCTGCTTCAGCGGACACTTGTGAGGGCAACTCTTTGTTTTCTTTTTGGGTCCTTGGATCCTAAGCCCATATTTTCTGCTGTAACTTTCCAGGCTGCGTGGTGTCATTGTTTAGCTGTGTGTAGGTGTCTCCATCACCGCGGTGAGCTGTCTCACAGGTTCGAACAGCGAACAGGTCCCCCGCGAGGTCGCCGTGCGGCGTGGCTTGTTTTTAACGTGCTGTGATCAGAGACAAGCTTCCTCGCCCTTCTTCTCCATCATCGAGAGGCCCTGGAGATGCAGGAGCTCAGTGTTTCATAGTGTTAACCTCCACAGACTGGCTGCTCCTTGCTCGTTTTACACTGACAAGTACAGGTGACATCAGGAAGAAGTGGTTGATATAGCAGTGATGGCGTGGTGAGAGCCGGGCTCTGGACGGGGGGGGGGTCACTCAGTCAACGAGCTGTTTCTCATGCCTCAGCAGAGTCACTCTGAGTGTGTAAGCATGTTTGCCCCCCCCCCCCCCCATCATCGCACCGAGGTCCCAGCCTCCAGGTTGGCTGTGAGGTTTGCATCCTACTTGTGCTGATTGATTTTAATCAGCCTCAGCATTAAAACCCTCCTAACGCAGGATGAGGTGCGATGCCGCTGTGCATGGGGCCTCTAAATGCTGCTCCCCCCCCCCAGCATTTAGCAGATTATCAGGTCCATGCAGACGTCGTCGGCAGCCCCACCCTCCACCCCAGCTGCGCTGCTTATTACTGATCTCCATGCAGTATTTCTTTTTTATGATATAGTTACTGGCAGAGATGATTATAGGCCAGTCTATGGCTTCCGTGGGATCTTCTGATCTGCTCTCTGTTTGACCTTCTTGACGCCACAGTGTGCAGTAAAACCGATTACCCCAGACTGATCTGTATCCCGATGGCTGTTTTTGCTTTAGTGTGATGCGCTCAGCTCCAGGCCCGACCCATGTATAAGGCACACTCTGCCCGCGTTCAGCCAAACCCCCAGCTTTAGCATTGGTGCTAAAAGCCTTGTCCGCTCCCGCCGCACCCTGGATGTGGGTCACTGTGTCATCCTGAAAGCTGGCATGCTGCCGCCTTACGCCGGGGGCCGGACCTCTGCCTTCCCCCCTCCTCTGATTGGTCCATGGGATTCATTCTTGCCAAATCGATTATCCACCTAAACAATGCTTTCCGTTGTGTTTAGACTTCATTTGCATAATGAGACGAACAAATTGCCCTCATTTTTGTGTTTGTTTTAAATGAACAATTTACTTTATTAGTCATAATTGGATAAGGAAATTTGTAACGCGCAGGTCTTAGCAGCTTCAGCTGACTGGCGTGGTTCTGCTGAAGCTGAAGCTGTTAAGGCGTCGCCACACCGTGCAGGCGTCATGCCCCTGGTGGGCAGTGTGCAAGGCAGGGCTCTTTCTCTTTGGTTGGACGGGATTGTGGGAAGTCACCAGTACGAAACCTTGTAAGACTGAATTCTTAGCTCCCCCATGAAACCATACCCCCCAAATCCCCCCCCCCCCAGGCTCTGCCTAGCTATACCGCTTGCCTCCCCAATGTCCACGCTGTGCCCACTCAGCCAGAAGTGGTATTACCGTGATGCGTACGGTCGCAATAATGACTCGAAGCTTAGGCTTATGCAGACAATGGCTTTGGGTCTGCCGGTCTCTATACCGGGCTGCCATAGAGCTTTATGCCCCTGTCCTTCACCAGGAATATCATGTTCTCACGGTACCTTCACATATCTTCACCAGACAGTCATGTGATCAATCCACCAGACCTCCAGAGGGCACCTACTTTGCTCTCAGCCTCGGCTGGAGGATGCACACTGTGGGTGAATATGGCACTCTAGATCTGCGCTGAAGGGTGCACTTCTGCCACCTGCTGGTGAGGACTGACACTCCTTCTCTTCCAGGTGCACCAGGAAGGAGAGGTGTGAGCGCTCGTCAGAGCCCAGGCGGTTCGCCTCAGACACCAGGCAGTGTGTCCGCCTCAGTGTGCACCCCAACAACATCTCCGTGTCTCAGTACAGCGTCATGGTAGGTGCTCCGCCCACAGCTGCCTCAGCACATCTCCTCTGTGTTTACAGGGTGATTAACAGCAGCTCTGCTGCTTACGGGGTGCAGCGTATCCTGTGCTAGTAGCATTGCTGTCCTTTTGTACACCTTTAATATAGCTTGCCCTGTATCTCAGTGGGCAATCACAGGAAATAAGCCAAGCTATTTGTCAGCCTGCTCTCGCAGACACAGCACCTCCTCCATGTTTGCCTCCGTGTCCAGCATGTTCATTCCCTTCCCATCATTTGATTCCATCTTGAGCTAAGAGGTACGTTAATTCCCTCCTTTATCTCTGTGGCGCGTCGTCAGGGGGTGGGGCTAACAGACGGCCCATACCTTGGGGGCGGAGCCAAGGCATTCGAGACCGTGGCGGCTTCTCATTCTCAGTATTAGCATGAAGGAATGGATGGCGGGAGTCCGAGGGGGTGGGAGGTAATAGTCGAGCTTTGTCGACAGCGGACAGGCCATCACGTGCACCTCTGCAAGGAGGAAAAACCCAGAGTTCAAAGTTGACCATGTGTCCTCCTGCCGTCCAGCCTCAGGCTGTGCTTCAGGGGTCAGGGGTCAGGCCCAGGTGACAATGCAGCCGCTGCTGGTCTGCTCCAACCCCGACCTCAGGGCAACCTTCCCCGCCATCTCACGGCTGCACACGTGAGCCCCTCGCAGCTCCCGTATCGACCCACTGTCCACACCACCTGCTGACGACGCCATCACGGAGGACATGGAGAGGTCGCTCCTGATTGGACCTCGCCACCGTTTTTGACCTATTGTCAAAGCTTATTATGTACAACCCTGATTACATCTCTGCATAGACGTGTCTTTGTTCGAACGAGCGGAGCATGCAATTTAAATCAAGTCCCTGGGCCTCCTACTGCCTTTGATTGCATTCCTGCTGTTTTTGGGTAGCACTGGGTGCCTTTTGGAACGAGCAATTAGCCCTTCATCAGAGAACATTCCAGACTGTCCGATGCTTTGCGGAGAGGAACCTGAGCTGACCTCTCCAAGGTTCCTGCGCTTTTGTACAGGGAACATTTTTCTGAGCCCACTTCTCCCTGTGGAGGCAAAACCTACAGAAAAAGACCAGCTAAATTGTTGCATTGGGCCGCTAACAATGTTTCTGGACCCAGTTAAGCTGAGGTGGCGTGTAATTCCGGCAGTTTTTCATTTCCCTGACTGGACCCGCTTCCCAGAACAGCCCAAGGTGACCGAGTGTGCGTGGCCTAATGGTCTGGATCCAGCATCTCCCCCAGGGCATTAACCACAATGGTCCAAAGGCCCCGGAACATTCCGGAAATACGTGTGTTTTATTTGACATGACCTACAGAAAAGTAGTAAACAGCATAGAAATGATTTATTCCTAATTCATCAAGACAACAAATACACCACCTGTGTCTCTGGAAACTTCCACTGGGCTTGTTGGAAGACAAGAGGTCCTGAACAGTTTGGGAGCTTTTCCACCGCACAAAGTATGGTACTTTCGGTATGGTACTTTCGCTTTTCCATTGCCAAACCAGTTGGGGTACTTCGGTACTTTGGGGTGGGACTTGCAAGCGTATTTGCTGTCCATTGGTTATGCAAATAGCCTGCCGCTGAAACACAAAATACAACCGCGATCTTTTTAAACACACAGCGAGACGCGAAATAAAAAGCAGTAGAAACAAAAATATAAAAAAAAGTAAAATGGAAGGATGGACAAACGAGGAAACACAGGCTTTAGTCGCCATATGGTCGAATGATCCACCGGGATTTGGATGACACGACTCGAAATAAAAAAGTTTTGCCGTTCCGGGCAATTCAGTTTCTTTGTGATTCCCCTGTCGCGCGTTGACTTCTGCACGGTTTCGCTGTTGTTTATGCCTTTTTACAAAGCTCTTTACAAAGCAAACAAACCATATATTTCAAAACATCACATGCCTTTTCGATGTTTCTTGTTTTTACGGATAATAAATGAAATTATTTAATTCGCTGGATAGAGAT
>JAODKE010000001.1:9899646-9911781 GCA_026779605.1 Mormyrus hasselquistii
CCACGCCCCCCACCCCCCGCAGCGCCCCCCGGCGACAGAACGGGGGGCGGGGGGGGGGGGGGGGGGGGGGGGGGGGGGGGGGGGGGGGGGGGGGGGCACTGGTCGCATGGGAAGGGGAGCGCACGGGCAGGACAGGCGCACCTGAACAGGCCTGGGGGGGGCAGGGGGGAGGGTGTGGCCAGAACAGCGGTGGCAAAAAGTAGATGGAGTGCTTTGCTAAGCAGGATTAGGGACAGAGCCTAATAATAGCAGGTTTGTTGTGCTGATTCAGTAGCTGGAGGGAAGCAGGAAACATTTGGAATGTTCTGGAATGGCACCTGGACTGTGGAGTAAGGGGTTTAAAAACACACACAAATACATACATAAACACACACGTTCACATTTCCCACCAACTCATCCGGGATGGTCTGGCCCTGGTCCCCTCCCTGTACATCTGCCTTCCCCATAATCCTTTGCTCTGCTGAACCGCCTGTGTTTGTAGGGCCTGAGCGTGTCTATGCCGTCACACATGTGAGCGTGTCGGCCGTGTGCCTCTGTCTGCGCAGGCACGCGTGGGGGGCATCGAGTTCTCCCCGGGCGTGGTGCACATCTCTTCGGACAGCCCGCTGAGCAGCACGGCCATCGTCAGCATCGCTGGGGCCGGGGCCCTCCTCATCCTCTTCATCGTGGTGGTGCTCATCGCCTACAAACGCAAGTCCCGAGAGAGCGACCTCACCCTCAAGCGGCTGCAGATGCAGATGGACAACTTGGAATCCCGGGTGGCACTAGAGTGCAAGGAAGGTGAGAGCGGCTGGCTGGGGTGACCTGCGGGGTCCTTTAGACCCCGTGGTAGCCCTATGCAGTGTTATTATCATAATATCTAGCTTAATAACTCTAATGCTTGTGTTGCATTTCATTTAGCATAGTATCAGTTTTAATGATGCTGTAATGTATCACAACACACCCATGCAAAATCTTGGGGCAACTCTGTTGTGAAAGGCACTATATAAAAATTAATTCAGTTGAATAGAATTTAATTATTTTGTGTACCTCTGGCAAACACTACTGAATAGGGCTCCCAGAATACTACCTATAAATACATTTTGCCTTCTGTTTTCTTGTTTATTTAAACTAAATATTATGGATTTTTTTGCCTATTTTATCTGTTGGAAGGCAGCATGCCAGCATTTCCCACGTGTGAGACAGAGGTAACAGCAGCAGGCTACTGGCGAAACCAGGCTTTGTTTTTGCCACTGCAGCTTTCGCCGAGTTGCAGACCGACATCCACGAGCTGACGAGCGACCTGGACGGGGCAGGAATCCCCTTCCTGGATTACAGGACGTACACCATGAGGGTCCTCTTCCCGGGCATGGAGGAGCACCCTGTACTGCGGGACCTGGAGGTCAGGCCGTCTAAATGATTGCCGGTATAGAATGTAGCGATCAGGATTTCAGCTACCGTAAGATATTCTAATTGTGTGGAAAGTTTTAAAGATCAGATTCCGATTTGATTTAATTTTGAACTCTAGCTCAAAAGTAGAACTCTATCAGGTAGGTTTGTGAGTTGTGGCTAGATGAGCACCTGACAGCAGAGCATTGGGACGGAGTCGCGTGACAGTACCGGGCTTTGGGTGAACCCTGGAGGTTCGGCCTCCTGGTCTGTGACTGAACGATGCTGCCCCGGGCTGCAATATAATGTGAGCAGGGAAGCCCAGCGTGATGGAGACAGGCGTACCTCTCCGTCTGGTCTGTATTTCTAGTGGGAATACCCTCTCCAGGAATACCCTCTCCAGGAATACCCTCTCTGCTCAGGCCCAGGCCCCACGTGACGTGAGGCCCGCTTGCCGCACAGACACCGTTCGACATTCTTCCCGCGGCGTAATGAACCGGCCTGCATTCACTACCGCTGGCCCGCCTGCCTCGAGCGGCCCAGCACGGCCGTGTTGCGGAGCGTGGTTTACCAACCTGTGAGCGCGACGAGGCCAACAGCAATAACCAATATTAATGATGAGCTAATTGGAATAAATGAGCTTCTTCTGTGAGACGGTAACATGGAGGTAAATCTAATGAAGGCGCCGTCAGCCAGCCTCTGCTCTGTGATTGGCCGCTAATTGTTATTGATGCGACGGCCGGGGGTGTGATGGGAAGTCGAGATTGTTTTTTTTTTCCGGGGAGAATGAGAGCCCCCGGCTTGTCGGGGATATGAATCAGAGTTATCGGGGACGATGGTTGCTGGGGAGTGAGATGTTCTGAAATTGCTCCCTCTCATCTCCTGTGTTATTTTAACATCTCTCCCCCCCCCCCCCCCCCAGCCATCTAGAGCTGATGGCGTGATAGAGTGGGGTTTGGGGGGGGGGGGTGCAGGACTGGCCTCTTTGGGGATGTTAGCCTTGTTGATTCGTTTTGCTTTTCGTCGAGCAGCATTTCGACTCCCCACACAGATTGAGGCACCGTGATTACCCCCCCGCCTCCCCCCACAGACTGATATGTCCTCCTCTTTTGTCTCAATGCACTTCATTAAGACAGGAGGAAACTGAACAGCGCACAGGCTGGTACAACACCAACAAAAAGCATCACTTATGTGGCGGAAATGTAACGAAAAACAGGCGTTTCGTTTTTAAACGAGCGCGATGGATCAAAGTGACAGCTTCCCAGAAGGCACGTGTTGGAGACTGAGGGAACACGGAGCGGCTGGCACGGGCGGCACTGTGACAAGCTCATTGTTTACCACAAGCTGTTTGCATCCCGTGCTGCTTAGATACGCTTCATTTCACTTTGGCCGCCGCTGTACCTGAGTAACGTTTAGGGTTAATCCACCTCTGCTTCTGATGGCATCTATTGACGCAGTCGTGTATTCAGTGAAGCTCTCTACCTGAAGGTACAGCATTTCCTCTCTTGCGGTCAGGGTCTCCTAATCCAGGTCATCGAAGGAGAGTCTTTATATGCCGTCGCCGCATTTTTCAGGAAGGCATACTCTAGCAGAGCGTAGGTCGCATTTCCCTGGTGTTTTTCCACTCGCAGCTTGCAGCAGTTACTTGGCAGTTGTGTGAGCATTTTCACCACCATATGGGCACTTTTACCTTTACGTGGGGTCTCACAGGAAAGCAAGGACTGAGACCCAGGAAGGGAGGGAATGTGTGATGTAAATATCACCGCCCAGCGATCGTGCAACTAGACGGATGACAGCGGCAGGTGTGGACCTAGAAAACAGACCAGAAGTTTTCAGGACAAACTGGTGATGTTAGAAAGTGGGGCTTTTCTTGAATGTCTGTCTGGAGGCAGCCCGGCCTGTGTTGACCCCGGGCCTCTGCTCCTCTCCAGGTTCCTGGCTACCGGCAGGAGCAGGTGGAGAAAGGACTGAAGCTCTTCGGCCAGCTCATCAACAACAAGGTGTTCCTGCTGTGCTTCATCCGCACGCTGGAGTCGCAGCGCGGCTTCTCCATGCGTGACCGCGGCAACGTGGCCTCTCTGATCATGACCGTGCTGCAGAGCAGGCTGGAGTACGCCACTGACGTGCTCAAGAACCTGCTGTCCGACCTCATCCACAAGAACCTGGAGAGCAAGAACCACCCTAAGCTGCTCCTCCGCAGGTGTGGTCCAGCGAGCATCTTGAGCGGTTCCCCCTAAAGAGACCACCCCCTAACACTGCCCCATCCCAGTGGGCTCTCAGCTCATTAGCGCCCTACGGCGTCAGAAGGCTTACCTTGTCCTACACTCATCTACTGCCCTGACAGACTCATCATTAAAGCTTAATTATGATTAATTGCTGTAGAATCTAATTAAACCGCAGCAGGATAATTGAGCTGAGTGACAGCGGGACCTTCTCAGTGTGGCCGCTCTATTCCTTGTGTGTGGATTTACCCGGGAGCCCAATGCAGCAGCTCTGCATATGCAGGTGTCATTATACCGCGAAGATCACGCCCCCATCTGCTCACTCAAACACATGCAGCTCAGGGCTGCTTTCAGTAGCCCATTCTCCACTCCACACACACACACACACACACACACAGACACCCGCACGGACACACAATTCCCTCCCTGTCACAGGCTGACACGTTAAATTGCTCCTTCATTACAATGTCTTGCGGAGATTGAAAATGAGCTCTGGCTCGCCAGATGATGAGCATATTCCAGTGCTCAGCCCCGATCTGCAGGGAGGGATTACTGCGTGCTTACGGTCAGGGGGGTTGGAACCCATTATCACCAGTTAACAAAGAGCCTGCCTTAAACCCTGGTTTGGACTTCACAAGGGAACAAACGTGTAAGGGGGAGAGGTCTCTCTGGTAGAAGTTCTGCTGGTCTCTCTGGTAGAAGCTCTGCTGGTCTCTCTGGTGGAGGTTCCGGGTGTCTCTCTGATAGTAGCTCCTCTGATCTCTCTGCTGAAGTTTCTGGGTGTCTCTCTGGTAGAAGTTCTGCTGGTCTCTCTGGTAGTAGCTCTGCTGGTCTCTCTGGTGGAGGTTCCGGGTGTCTCTCTGATAGTAGCTCCTCTGATCTCTCTGGTGGAGGTTCCGGTTGTCTCATTAGTAGAAGCTCTGCTGGTCTCTCCGCTGGAGGTTCCAGGTATATCACTGGTAGAAGCTCTGCTAGTCTCTCTGGTGGAGGTTCTGGGGGTCTCCCTGATGGAGGTTATATTTTCTTCAGTTTTCTCGTGCTGAGCCCTAGACCCACTACACACAGTTACATACTCCATACCTCCTTTCCATCCCATTCCCACTGTACCCCCCATCTTTTTTTTTTGTCCCCACATATCTGAAGCAGAGTGTGGCAGAAATCCACATGGCGCACAAACAGGCCACCCAAGGTGCCCCGCGTAGAGTTCCAGAATCAGCCGCAGAGCCTCATGGGCTGGGGTGGGGTTCTCTCTCTCTCTCCCATCTTACTAAATCGAATCAGTGCTCACAGTGCGCGATCGCCAACTGCTTCCTGGCCCTCTTCACACTCACTTCCCTCCCAAGCTGCGAGGGGGGGCGGGGGGGGGCTCGCTTCCTCACTTACCCATCTGGCCAGACTCCACCCAAGCCCCAGAGCCCGTCTAACCGTCTAACCTGTGGCTGCCAGCTCCATCTGTCGCATTCCTCCACCCACCCCTCCCTCCCTCAGCTCTGCCATGTGGAGATTTCCCCCGTCCGCACAGAGTGCCCCTCCCTTACCCAACATGCTTTGTGCTGCTTGACCTTCACCCACTCCCGACTTTCATCCTAAAGCTGGTTATGTGGCTCTCAGGTGTGCTTTTCAAATGTTTAAACAGCTGCATCGTTAACAGAGGGAAATCGGGGTTAATCACCACACTCCAAGGTCCAAGAGGGAGACCCTCGCCTCACAAAATGCCCCTAACCCTCCACCAGTGTGTGCTCCATGAACTCCTCGCTCCACCAGGCCGAGCCGGCCTGTTTACCGCCCTTCCAGGCCTGCAAATTGCTCCCATGCAGCAGCGAATAAGTAAGCCGCAATCACTGTGGACGCCCGCTGTTCCCGTCAGGGGAGGAGGGGCGTTGGGTACCTCATGCCCCCTCCATCCCGAGTCTCCAGGCTGTTTTTTAAAGTGGTCATTTTGTGGGTGTTTCATGGTCGAGTTAAAAGACCATCAAAAATCATCTTATTCAGGCTAGTGAAAGTGATCTTTAGTACTGGGAAGGTGAGCATTTTGCTCACTGTGGAGCGGGAGGCATCTGGAGGCCAGGAACCCTGTCTCACTTACTCTGGATATTGTTGTCTTTCTGATGAAAGATTCTCCCTCTCCCTCCCACTCTCTCTCTCTCTCTCTCTCTCTCTCTCTCTCTTTCTGTCTCTCTCGCCCTCTCTCTCTCTTCCACCTGTGACTCGCATTTCCAGATTCGCTACCAGCTGGGACCCTTTAGATGAAACCACATGATGCGGAATCACTTCATCTCACCCTTTAGGTGGCGCTCTAATGGAAGGGGGGGGGGGGGGCGCTGGTCGCCGGGGTAACATGGGGCTGCCTTTGTGGGCATCTAATTTGCCAGGCCAGAAGCCTTTCTTTCAGATCTGTTTTCAGCTCTCACTGGCCAGACCCCCCCCCCCCACCTCCCTGCAATACCCTCTTTATGCGCTTAATTAGTGTATCAAACTGGGGTCCACTGTACCATGGTGATGTAGTGGGGGCTTGAAAGGGAAGATGGGGAGACCTATGGAGGTGACACGAGGGTCAGCACTCACAGGCTGTGCTGGGAAAAGAAGCTAATTCCCCACAGGTGCTGTGCCAGTGTGGGGGGGGGGGGTTGGGTGCGGCTCAGTGCCGCTTCAGTGCTCCCCTCCCCGCTTCACCCAGGGGCTGCCATCGCGAGGCTGCAGGTGGCAGCCGGGCGGCTTGGTGGGGGGTGGGGGGGGAGGGGTCTGTCGGCCTGCCTGCCTGCACACAGTGATGCAGTAATCCTGAAATCCTGATGCCCGCTGCTGGTTGTGGCTCGCTTGCCAGATTAATTATATCCCCTCCCCCCCACATACAACACTACCCCAAGTCTTTTAATCTCTCAGACATACAGAGAAGCACACACACATACAAACACACAGATATGCACACACACTATCAGACACACTCCAACAGACAGACACACACATATCTTCACTTGACTTTCTACCGCTGGTTATTGCTTGTGCTCTGTGGTTTTGAAAAACCGATGAAATTCGTTTGGGGATGCAGTCGCCTCGTTTGCCAAGCCGACCGTCATGGGAGTCGTCACTCGACATCACTGTCACCTTCGCGGGGAGCCAGGCATGGTGCTCACCGCCTCTCTGTGTCGCCTTGCAGGACCGAATCTGTCGCAGAGAAGATGCTCACTAACTGGTTCACCTTTCTGCTCTACAAGTTCCTGAAGGTGAGGAAATGTCTGCTGGCCCCTTCGCAGGACACTCCTCGCGGTTCTTTTATAGCAGAGATGCTATTATCGGCGACCACGTTGCCTGGGATGCTCACAGATGGAGCGTGCGACCAACTCACCCGTGTTTTAGAGGAAACAGAGATGGATAGGAGGGTACCCTTCTTCTGAGCCTGTAATCAGTGCTGCAGGAATGCCTTCTTGGGCAAGATGCTACCCTCCTGTGTTAACTGCTGTTTGGCAGCTCGGCCATGAGCGCCGTCACGCAGCCGATAAGAAGACCTCAAGGTCTCACTCCCTGGGGAATCTGCCGTCATACGATCGCCAGTGCATGATAGTCTCAAACCACAATGAAAATATTATAGAGATCTGATTCTGAGAGCAAAGCCTCGCCACAGGACCGGCGATCCCCGCCGGTCGACGTTGAGGAGAACTCTCTGCTCTCTCAACGTTACTGTCTGACACCTTCGGTGGGAACCAGCTAATAATAAATGAGCTCAGATACGGGCTGGTGATCATGTGACACGTGATCATGTGGTAGTTTGGGAGGCGCAGCGTGACATCACCTGCTGCAGGTCATAATCGTGACCCAAACACATCATGTCTGTCTGTGCTTTCCCTCTGCGGGGATCATGGGTTTCATTCTGGTTGGGCAAATATCCACAGTGCAGAGCAAACAGCATCTGCCACAGGGTGATGTCTACAGCAGCAGCAGGTCGCCAGGTCTATTCGTTTGCCCCTGGTCCTGACAGAATATGTGGGTACAGGATGGATGGATGGATGGATGGATGAATGTACTCATTTGCCAGAGATGTCAGAGAGAGCCAGGGGGTGTGCGCATGAGGGGGTGGCATTAAGCTCAGCCGGGAGAGGCTGCCAGAGGTGTCACGTGACCCCACCTGTCTTGCTCGTACCCCTGCAGGAGTGTGCCGGGGAGCCTCTGTTCTCCCTATTCTGCGCAATCAAGCAGCAGATGGAGAAGGGCCCCATGGATGCTGTGACTGGGGAGGCCCGCTACTCGCTGAGCGAGGACAAGCTGATTCGCCAGCAGATAGACTACAAGACGCTGGTAAAGGCCGGGAGGGGCAATAAGGGTGCTGCACCTGTCATCTCCAGACAGAACGGGGTGGCTCACGTAGGGCCCACTCGTTACTGCAGGTGGTGAACTGCATCCACCCAGACAACGAGAAGAGCCCAGAAATCCAGGTCAAGGTGCTCAACTGCGACACTATCAGTCAGGTGAAGGAGAAGATCCTAGACGCCATCTACAAGAACGTACCCTGGTCCCACAGGCAGAAGGCCTCCGACATGGACCTAGGTGAGCCTCCTCGTCTTACCCCTGACCGCATACCCCCTCATCTTACCCCAACTGTGTACCCTCCTGTTTTACCCCCAACCACATACCTTTCTGTCTTACCCCTGACCGCATACCTTCCTGACCCCTGACTGCATACCCTCCCATCTTACCCCCAACCGTGTACCTTCCTGTCTCACCCCACACCCCATACCCTACCATCGTACCCCTGACCATGTATCCTCCCGTCTTACCACTGACTTTGTACTCTCCTGTCTTGGGGAGCCAAGACACTTGGGGAGGGGTGGGGGATGCAGACTTCGGGGGCGCACACACTTGAGGAGGTAGGGGTCGCACATTTGCGTAGGGGTGGGGCCACGGACTCTGGGAGGGGTGGGGGTCACACACTTGGGAGGTGGGAACTGCAGACTCAGGGTGTGGGAGCCAGGGGTAGGGGCCACAAACTCGGGGAGGGGTGAGGCCGCACATTCAGCTGGGGGCCACAGGCTCTGGGAGGTGGCCTCTTGAGGCATAAAGATTTCGTAAATAAAGTGACAGCAGGTGCTGAGCGAGTGACTCAGAGCATCTCTGGGTTCGGGGAGATGAGCAGCGCCCTCCCAGCCCAGCCCCCCCGGATTGCCGCATCTGATAAGGATAATGGGATTGCGCCGAATTCTATCCTCTTGGCACTCCTGGAACAAATTGGACAGGAGTGTTCTGTCCCTTTCTATTTCTGTCCTTGCTGATGCGCCTCAGAGACAGGGCCGGAGCCAGAAGGGGGGGAGGGTGACGAGTCTGCAGTGGAGCCGGGCCCCCCCTATGGAATATGTGCCCATCACCTCCAGGTCAATCTCAGCTCCACTTGCCCCCCTATCCCGCTTCCCCGTTCCCTGGGCTCTTACCACCCACATTTCTCATTCTTTACCATGTTTATAGGAGGACGCGCGCGCAGCAGCAGACGGGGAAGGCCAGGCCGCCATTCTCCATAAACACACAAGCTTTCTCTCCTCCCTGACTAATCCCACTTTGGTTTCTCCTTCCCAATTTTCCTAATTTCAAAGGAAATGTTTTGTTTGCAAACTGAACTGGAAGATATTTACCCACTGGCTCGAGTCAGGGTGGTTGGGTTACGCACTGGCTCGAGTCAGGGGGCTGATTATTATGGGCTGTATGGTCAGATACCGTCTAGTTAAACTATCCAACATCAACACCATACCCACACACCCCCACCTCCCGAACACTCAATTAAATTGCATGATGCATGTACTCTTACGCTGCATGTTTGATATTGAGTTGACATTGAGCTCAATCCACTTTGGTGTCAGATTTAGGCTGAAATACCTCTGCCCCCCCCCCAGAATGGCGCCATGGGAGGGCGGCCCGGGTCATTCTCCAAGACGAGGATGCCTCCACCAAGATTGAGGGTGACTGGAAGAGACTCAACACCCTTTCTCACTACCAGGTATCATACTGCTTTAGCATGATTAGCATACACCACTGACATCACACACCTGAACCCTAACCGTACCCTAACCCCAGCCCCGGTGCCCATACATGCACCCCGAACTGCCTGCCCGTTAAAACTTGAGCCTTTCTACACATGCAGCAGCCAACTCACCACCCAACGCGCTTCATAATGCCGCCAACCATGTGACTGATCTTGCTTCCACAACCTTCTGCCCTGACCAGGAGAGCTTGGAGGTGTTTCTCCTTAATCTTTATTTATGTACAAAGGTGCAGCAAAACGCTTTCATAGAGCGTCTTTGAAGATACGTTACAGTATGTTATACCACATAGTCATTGTTAAAGTTGCTTTCTGATGTTCAGGCTCTTGTAGCCAGAAGCTTAACTGGCGTCTTTGTTTGTCTCCCATTGGTAGCAAACCCAGAGCTGCAGGACTGGGAAGTTGCTTTATATAATGTTATTTTAATTCATCTGGTTGCAATTTGTGTCGAGCATCCAACACATCAGAAGCCTCACGGTTGTTTTCGCTGGACTCTCTCTTCCATTACTTTAATTTTTCCGAAGGAAACCGTCAAGATCAAAGGGTCTAGAAATGACTGTGTGTGCTTTGACCAATATAGCTGAAAAACAGCCAAAGACAGACCTTGAGACCACTTATGGACATTCTTCAGTCAGTTTGATCCTCCCAAGTCCTGGTCCCCATTTAGGTGGCCTGTTTTATGCCCGTCCAGAGGACCCCACAGCAGGCGTATCCACGCTAGGCTGCCATCGCATGATATGTGTTTAGCATTGCGCCGAGCTCAGCGTTAGCAACCTGCCCTTACTTATGAGTGATGTTGTTGAGTGGTACGGAACCAAGCAGCAAGATACCATCATAAACTGCTTGCCTATGGTGATGTTCTTTTTCAGTTGTTTATTGTATTAATCATTAATCACTGAGCCAAATAGCAACTTTTTACACCAATACATTCTGCAGAAGACCATCATTACTCACTCAGAAATAACACTATTTGCAAAAAGCATGCAACACAGCTGCACAATTCTGGGTAAAATATGAATCTCAATTTTTTTTCACTCAAAAGATTGTAATATTCATCTTCTTTTTCTTCTTTTATTGTTCTTTTTTATTATGCATTACATATTATCTTTATGAAGATGGAACAAACAAATTGTATATATGCTGATATTTCTGATAATAAACATTATCAATATTCAAAGTCATCAGCACCAGAGCTAAAGACACAAGTACTGAAATCAGGGCCGACCTGCCCTATAGGTGACACAGGCGATCATATAGGACGTCGTTTGATTAGGGGGCATGAAAGAGAGAGTGAAAAACAATCATAAAAACATACCAATGATTGTATTTTGTAGCAGTCATTTTAGCTAATTTTCCTGATTTTCTTGTGAATCAGACACAACCTAACTAGTTAGCAACCGGATACCCTGTGATACTAAAATGTTTTTAATATACATGAACTGGGGGTGGGGCTTCAGTAGAATCTCACCTAGGGTGCCAGAACACCCAGGGGCCACCTAGTAATGGAGATGATTGCATTGGACAAACAGCCATTTTCTGTAGTGGAGGACAAGGGATTTCGATGGCTTATTCACCACTTATAAGAGGTCTCAAAGTACCAGCCTGAGACATGTTTATAATTCATTATTACGTCTAGCTCGTAGATCGATCTTTCGTTTTCCACAGAACAAAAAACGATTTAATGTCTTTCCGCTAATCTGCCGGCAAGCTGGGCAACTTTCACCGCTTTCCTGAATGAAAAGAAAATATCCCCGTATCCGATTCAGCTGCACTGTAACGCACGACGCTCCATTCAAACCTCAAGTGGATTTAAAAGGATAAACTGCTTCTTGTAAGATCGTTAGATTTACATGTGTAGTACGTTTTACTTTTCATACTTAAGTATTTTTAAAGAAATTAAATTTTAAAAGGTTTTTTTGTTACTTTCACTTGAGTAGTATTTTACTGGCTGACTTTTCCTTTTACTTGAGTAACACTGTGGCTGGTCGCTTCAGCTCGTGTCACATGCAGCTTTTCTCTCGCTGGCTGCACGTCAGAGAGGTCAGCCGCAGAAAGGTCAAAGTTGAATTGGGTTGAACGCTGAGCGCACCGCTGAGTGGTACGCATCTCTCACAGTCGCCCGACTGCCGCTCACCATGTGAAAGGCCTTTTAGGGTGACTATCTAACACACACACTCTCCAGCCCTTCCCAGCAGCACTACAGTATGTAGGGCTTACCAGTAAAATGAAGTCACATTTCAATGGCTCTCAAATCCAAAGTAGACCAAACAGATATCATGGCAGGCACGATGTTTGCGTGGGCAGCAACCGTTTGTTTGTTTTTTAGCCTAAACTTGTTTCTCAGACAGATGGACTCAGTGTTTCGCTCATAAATTATCCGCAGGTCACGGTTCAGTGTTCCCGTTTTTTTTTTTTTTTCTGTCACGGTTCTTCGACTCACATGATTGCGAACAAGCGGACTACCTCACTGTATTGTACAGTATTCCATTAAACCCCACAGGGAAAATAATAACAAATCATGAA
>JAODKE010000001.1:9923582-9936165 GCA_026779605.1 Mormyrus hasselquistii
CTGTAAAGACAGTCCCGGTGTGTGAGGTTTACCTGTAAAGACAGTCCCGGTGTGTGAGGTTTACCTGTAAAGACAGTCCCGGTGTGTGAGGTTTACCTGTAAAGACAGTGCAGGTGTGGGAAGTTTACCTGTACTGACATTACTAGGTTGAGGGTTGTACTCAGGCAGTCCTATGAATACATCATATCTAGCATCTGTCTCCCCGCTGTTTTCAGCTCCTCCTGCATTTTATTCCTTTAAGAAAAGCCCTGGGGTACGTGCGAGTGCGCTGAAATGAAAATACAGTGGGAGCAGGTCTATGGTGGCGGGGCGGCTGGCCGGCCAGCCATGCGCATTTTTAACGCTTTATGAGGACGCCAGGAGCCCGCATGGCTCGTTTGTTGAGATGAGTTTTATTAAATTTATTTGCTGCACCGCAGAATAAAATACGGGGCTTCTGGAGCGGTTAAAAAGTATTTATTCACAACAGACACTGGAGTCTGAAAGGAGCATCTGTGGCGGGGGGGGGGGGAATCGGGGATGCTCACTGAGGCGCGTGTCTGTCAGCGATCGGATCTGAGTTCTTTCTTTGGGGGCGGGGGGCGGGGGTGACAGTTTAAATATGGATGAGGGCACGTCTAAACATAACTCTGCACCTCTCAGTGCAGGCCAGGCCAGGCCGGCCTGCCAGGAACGCTAATTTATGAAGCACGACTCGGGATGGGATCCAAACCCGACCCATCTGTCGAGGAACGGAACCGGCAGCCTGGAGCCGGCCGCGCGCTGCCAATGGGAGAAGCCACTCCCGCAGAACTACCCCGCTTCCATGTTTTCGGTTTGCCGCAGACGGCACTTTATCCAAGCCAGACAGGCCGGTCTTGAAGAAGGGCAGATCGTGTGATCATGCCATTCTGTAGGTGAATAGCCTAGCTGTAGGTTTTGGGGTTCGGGGAGGTCGGGGCGCTGGGAGGGGAGAAGGGTGAAGCATGATCGTTAAATCACATGCATGTAACAGCAAGTGCATGAAGAGAAGCTCCCTCCAGTATGTGCACGGAACATATATGACCCCCTCCTCCCCCCTCATGGATCTATTGCTGAGATGCTACTGACGGAGCTGATTATCTGTATTATATGTGTTAAATTAAGCTCTGCAGGGTGGCAGATCTCAGCAGCCCTGCTTTAGGTCATACTCTGAGTGCTTGGCGCTAAACCCCCCCCCCGTGGTGTATCCACCCATAGTGGGGGCCCAGTCCTTTCTACCCTGCCAGCTATTCAACGTTTCAACACGGTAGTGTGATAACGTGCCGCACAGACAGAGGAGCAGAGACCCTTCACCTCTGGAGGGGAAAACAGCAATGAAAGTAAAGTACCAGGTAAAGGTCTGGACATGCCAAGCTGCCTTCGAAGGAGTGATAGTGTCGCATCACATGACCTAGCCACCTGACCTAAACATAGAAGAAATGGTTTTAGAGGAGTTTGACGAGAGAATGAAGGAAAAGTGGCCAAGTACAAATAAAGCTTTCTATGGGTAGGTGTGTCCAAACTTTTGACCAACACTGTAGCTACTCTGATTTGGGCTCTGGGCCGGTCGTGTCCCACAGGGTCCCGGGAGCTCTTCCAAATCAATCCAAAATTCCCACTCCCTCCCATCAGTCTTTCGGGCAACATGGCACAGTGCCCCAGATGCTGCTGTCTTCCTGACAGACCCCCCTGGGAGAAAGGCGGAGCTCCTCAAAGCGGCTTACACCTTTATCCCTTGGGTCTGCAAGACTGGCACCCCAGGGCATTTATTTAATTTAACAAGTCCTCTTCAGATGTGTTAATCTTTAACGTGCATTTTTAGTGGTGCAGAGCCTCCCGTTTTCTTCACGTTTTCTTAAGTGCGATGGACTAGGAGTCCTTGAGCTGCAGTTTTATTTGCTGAATCTGAGCTACTGAATCACCAAGAGCAGCTGTCACACAGCGTCAGGGCAGCTCGTCGCTCCGTAATGACTGCCCTCTTCAGGTGCTGCTGAGCATATAGAAGCTCTGTTTTAACATTTTGATCAGCCACTCGTTAGAGGCCCTTTGGTGTGGAGAGAATCCTCCGTCAGGTCGATGAGCAGCAGGATGAGATCCCGCTGTGAGGCACACTGTCTGCAGGAGGACAGTCTCAGTCTGACTGGGGTATCAGGTCTTCACATGATTTCATCTTTCATTTTGGGTGGAAGGAGATTGTGCTGTTTGGAAAGACATTGGAGAGCTTCTGGAATTCCTTTGAAGGTGTGAGGAAGTTGTATCAATCAGGGAGGGGGGGAGGAAGGTGTGAGGAAGCTGTATAAGTCAGGGAGGGGGAGAAAGGTGTGGGGAAGCTATAGCAGTCAGGGAGGGGCGAGGAAGAAGTAAGGAAACTGTAACAGTCAGGGAGGAGGGAACGGACTGGGGATCTTGGGCTGTATCACCACACTAGCAGACGGCAGGTGCCCCCCGCCCCTCTGCACCCCCAGCTCTACATTATGGAGGCCCATGGCAAAGTACAAATTACTCCTGTCACACGTGTTCACAGCCCCCCTCCCCAAACCCCTCTCCTTCAGTCATGAGACATGACAGCAATCGACACTTCTCCTCGGGGGGCCTTCACCTCGCTCCCAGCCCCACCCCCACACAGCTGTGTCAGTCCCAAACGAGCCACTAATTACCCCCCCCCCCCCCAACAATCTTCTCCGAAGCTGCATGCCGTTAAGGTCCGGGGGGATTAAGGTGTTATTGCCACAGATGGAGAGCTGTGGAGTAAGTCAGATGCACAGAATGTCCGAATCTAAAGTATGGATGAGACAATAGGCGAATGGTACCTAGATGACATACTACACTCTGTGAAATCCGGAAGCATGCAACTGATGGATGCTACGCTATCCCACAAGGCCACTGGAGCCGCAACCAGAGATGAAGAATGCCCCACCCTCAGAATTTTTGTCAAGGTGATGGAGGAAGTGCCGTCTGCACACATTAAAATAGAAAACAATTTGATAAAATTGTTATAAAATGATCAATCCTTTATCTGCCATTTGCACTAGTTTAAGTACAGTGCATTGAAATTCTTCTCTTTGCCTGCCATATCTTGCTCTCCATAGCTTGGGGGGGTCACAGCACAGGGTCAGCCAATGTGCAGCACCCCTGGAGCTGGGGGTTTAGGGCCTTGTTCAAGGTCCAACGGACATGTGACTGTTCCGCCGAGGCTAGGGCTCGAACTGGCGATCTTCTGATCACAGGTGCAGGGCCGTCACATAATCCAGTTATTTAAGTTGACATGAATATGTATTATTTTCGTTGATGGTTTTTTAAACACTTTTTAACTTTTGCGGGAGTAATGCTAAATCATTGGTAAACATTCAGGTCAGGTAATGTACAAGATGGCGACTGCAGTGTGTCTGAGTGCATGCATACTGCTCTCATGCATATATGCAGTACTGTATGTATTACATCAACCGTCCAGTAGTAGGCTTCTGAGGAAATTCAGTAGTGTACAAAATATGTGATTCAGGACACACCCACAGCCTGTGCCACTTACGCCTCTCTCAGCTGTATGATTCCACTGGCATGGGAGTGGGCGTGGGCGTGGGTGTGGGTGCGTGTGAGAGCATAGGTGAAGGTGCAGGCATGGGCACCAGTGCAGGTGAGGGCATAGGTGTGGCTGTGGGGGCGATGGTGTGAGTGAGGACATAGGTGTGGGTGCGGGTGTGGGTGTGCGTGAGGATGTGGGTGTGGGTGCAGGTGAGGATGTGGGTGTACGTGAGGATGTGGGTGTGGGTGCAGGTGAGGATGTGGGTGTGCGTGAGGATGTGGGTGTGGGTGCAAGTGAGGATGTGGGTGTGCGTGAGGGTGCGGGTGAGGATGTGGGTGTGCGTGAGGATGTGGGTGCAGGTGAGGATGTGGGTGTGCGTGAGGGTGTGGGTGCAGGTGAGGATGTGGGTGTGCGTGAGGATGTGGGTGCAGGTGAGGATGTGGTTGCACGTGTGGTTGCGGGTGAAGGTGTACATGCAGTTTGCGTCGCTCACGCCACCTGCATGTCTACCCCGCAGATATTACTCAGACATCAGCAGGATGCCAGCTATCAGTGACCAGGACATGAACGCCTACCTGGCAGAGCAGTCACGCATGCACACCAATGAGTTCAACAGCCTGAGCTCCCTCAGCGAGATCTACTCCTATGTGGGTAAATACAGCGAGGAGGTATGTCATGCTTCTCTTTCTGAGTTACCCCGTGGACTTACCCCAACGACTGGAAAATAATCTGATAGGTATCCTGTGTAGTAATTCATATATGTATTCACATCCTCCACCACAGAAAGTTTGATTTGATGTTTTCTGTAGTTAGTTGACTGTGCAGTGGTAAATGGCTATAATGTAAAACTACTGGTACAACTTGTGATTTTCCTGTAACAAAAAGACCATTTTATTCAATCATGCTGCTAGCGTGTTGCAGGAAGGATTATGGGTAATGCCGACAATGAGTGAAATAAGGGAATAACATCACTGCGACATTTGGGTAACATTTTTACCGTGTGGTTTTCACCTGCTGCAGATTCTCGACGCACTGGAGCAGGACGATGGCGCCAGGAAACAGAGACTGGCATTCAAGCTGGAGCAGGTGGTCGCCTTCATGAGTCTGGAGAGCTGAGGACCGCATTTCCCAGAGTGCACTGGGAGAGTTCCGAAACCGAGCCGTGCCTGAGCGAAGACCTGTCTGTCATTACTTTGCCATCTCTGCTGTCAGAAACTTTCCTTTGTTTTTGTTTTATTGTCTCAGCCGCAAATGTTTGTGTCACAATAGCTCTGGAGAGGAGGAGGAGGAATTTGTGTCTGTTGGGGTGGGGGATAGTTTGCCACATTGGCAAATTTCACCTCCGGGGAACAGAAGAGAGCAAAAAGTCCAGTTTTTACGTTGCCTTGATCAAGCGTTTCTGAAACACGGCTTAGCCTCAGTCTGCTCAGACCTTTAGGGCAGAAGTCAACCCAGCCAAGTTTAGATGGATCTTTAATGTGTGGAGAGACTGGCACATGTGCCCGTATATATACCCACACAGGCAGACACACATGCTCATCTACACACCAAATCAATGGCGTGGGGGTGGGATTTGTTCAGAGAGACCTCTTCAGCGTTTAAAGAAGAGCCAAGCCAGGTACAGGAGGCCTTTTCCTGGCCGCGTCGATTCACATACGTCTAGCAGACGGGAAAACGTGAGTTTTTGTGCTTCTATACTTTTATTCGTTTGAAACCAGAGTCTCCATGGACTGAGCAAGACTAGTTAATTTAACGGCTAATTTAATCCATGCATTTACTCCGCAAGGCACACCCGCCTGCTTCATCTGACCTTCTGCAGGAATGACACCTGTGAACATAAGGGGGGTGGGGGGTGGAGGCAGGGCTCAGTTTTACAAAGAAGCACACATCTGCCCTGATGATGCACACGACCCCCCCCACCCCACCCCCACCCACAACCACAAAGCGCTTTACCGTGTGAAGACCAGGGGCGAGAGCTGAAACAATTTCCAGAAAGCACAGAGCTTAGTCCCACGGTGCTCTCATCGCGAGATGTGCGCAAGAGCAGGTGTTTGTCAGCCTGAAACCCTTAAACGAAGCAGTGATACTTTGGGCCCGTGTTGCTGGAAAACAAGCTAGCAGAAAAGAAATCCACTGGAATATGCAGGATAACAGAGCAGGACGGCAGCTTTCCCCAAACGACAAGGACACTCGGAGAGCAACTTTCCGGCTCCACGGAAACCAGGGCATTCTACAGGTCAATGGAAAACCAAAGGAAAGAAGCTGGATCGAACACGTGCGTGACAAGCCACGTCAGGAAAGGAGGGGAGACCAGAGGCAGAAGAATGCAAACAAACCAATCCCTAAATCACACAAAGAACAAGAAGCTCCATCTGTTTAGAGAGATTCCTGAGCCTATCAATGCATACTTTCTTCCTGTCCCAATTTTCCGTGTCTCACACCATTCCCTGTTGCCCTCTCACCTCGTTGCCCAGTTGCACCACACTGGATGACCGTGAGAAGTGACAGTGAGGGGCACAGTTGTCCCACCTCTGCTGGCACATCATCCACATAGATCTCTGGGCCTGAAAGGTTCTCAAAAGTTCTTAACAAGCAGATCAACACAACAGCAAAACAAACAAAAACAAAACGCTGGATGTTGTAATTGTCGCAAAGAGATGATAGAGTCGCCTTCCGTTTGTTTTGACCTTTTGACCTTTCCTTTTGCCTTGAAAAACCGTGCCCAATGTGGTGATGTGAACATGTGGAGACCGCCTCAGGTCCATCTTGGGGTTTTATTGGCTTTTTAAACGCATGTACTTCAACTTAAAATGGAAAATAGAGTAAAAAAGGCTTGCAAACGATGTGGATGTCGTTTTCTTTACTTTGCTCGGAGCGGAGAAGCGGATTGTCATGTTAAACTACCGTGAACCCTGTTAAGGTGGAACCTTTATCCGGAAGACCTGTTCAGCAATCATCGCCATGTTTCGTGAATGTGTTAGAAGCTAATATAAAAGTGATACCTTAAAACAAATATATGATATACCCTTGCATGCTGACCTGTCTGGATGTTATGAAATGAAACTGCCTTGCAATCAAAAATATATTTATTAAATACTAGGAGCAAAATTTTATTTGTTTTTATTTTTGTTGAAAATCGAGGAGATTAGCAGGAGTCAATATTCACGATGAAATGCTCTTCTGGACTTTGGACATGACAAGTTGTTATGAACTTCTGACCATCTGACCGTCTGTCCATAAGTAAGCGACTGCACCTTCTCCAGTGGCTCGGAGGCCAGTTGCAATTCTGCGTGTTCCCCATCGGGCTGAATGGTGTCCCCGTGCCTTTTGTTGCTGTAGGAACCCCAAAGGGCTTGTGAGGGCAGAGTCCCAGGGGACACACTTCATGAGGCCAACTCAATGTTGGCAGAGACAACAAGCAAACCGACACCTGGGGGGGAGCATTTTAGGAAGTAAAATCCAGGGTGACTGGCTTTGTTGATCCTAAATAGTAACTAGGCTAACTGAAAACAGCCATTTTCACCATCATCATTCACTTGTTCCCTTCGTCCCTAAGATTTATTCTTGTAAGGAGAGAAATGTAACACATCAGCCAAAGAAGAGTTGTGGCAAATATGTACCAAGTTGTAATTTACAGATGTAATTTAACTTGCTGTCCTGTTGTGTACTTTCACGCAATGGTGCAAAACATCTAGACAAAAGGCTTTGGTTAAACACACAGAATGCTGTACGGTATTTTAAAAGTAAATACCTTTGTCTCGGACAAATTGTGAACATATGACAACATAAAAAACTGACCTTTGGCCAGGCGCTAGACGCTGTGTTTTTTGGCAACAGATCTAGGTGTAGTTTAGAATTTAACCGACTGTTTTCTGTGTCACCACTTCAAACTGTTTCTCTTTTATTGGTGTGCTGTCTTCATGGTTTTTGTTTTGTTGTGTCTTCTTATTTTCAGTGTGTGGTCCTCATTTGTACTCAACATGCATCGTACCCAACACTAAGCCCTTCGGCTTGTTTTTGTTTGCTTTGGCTCATTTTGAAACGGCGTGAGCGGCCACGTGGACGTGAGGCGTCCCGTAAACCCGCCCGCTTTCCTCACCGGTGCTCCGTCGAGCGTTTCGTCAAAGATATGACGTTTTTTTAATGCTTCCGTAGGTTTCGCTCGTAGCGTTTCTAAAGCTGCCTCTGCTATGGACTGACTGCCCAATGAAAAGAAAAAAGAAAACGAAAAAAAAAAAAAAAAAGCCGCTTGTTGGATTCCAGGTGACCTCATGCACCCCTCCCCGTTCATCTTCCCATGCGGTGAATGTAGTTTCTGAAGAGCGCCAACCTTGTTTGATACGGGCAGATAAAGCTTCCACCTTACACCTTCTGCAAGGGCCACAACGCCCTTCAAGAGCTCAGTGTTACAGCTACGTGTTAGAAGAGACTTTTACTATTTCGACCTTTAATGATAAATAAAGATATTCTATTTGGGAGAATCATAAATCCTGGAAAAAGGCAAGCTTCTCTAACTTTGTTACAATTAGTTGTATACCTGTGTATGTAAATATATAATGCAATCCTATTTTGCAGTCAAGAACAAAATACTATTTGTAATATAGAATAAACTTTATTATGAAAGCACTGGCTTTTCATTGCTTGTTTGATTATATTTTTGCAGCTTTGATGTAAATTTTACAGATGGCTTCTGTAAAGAAGTTTTTTAGAGAGAACTGTCCCATTTAAACCGAATGTAGGTTCAAAATGTAATTGTGGGAAGTAGGTCATTTCACACTTGCTACTTGTGAATAGGAGCGTGTGACAGACCGACAGCTTGGGACACAGTGACCAACAGTCCACCTTGACAAAGCTTTTCAGCAGTTTTCTCTGGTCTTGGGTCTCTTGGCTTCTGCTGGGAATTCTGCCACAGAGCCTATGACAGTGACTGCTTTGCTTGCTGACCCAGCCCCCACCCGAAGAGCTGCCTCTGAATACATCCTCAAGGTGACTGGGCACTTGGTTCCGTTTGATTGTCTTTGAATTCCTTTGGTTCCACCAGATAATCCGGCTTGTGTCAGCTTATCTTTCACCCCCGGCATTCTGCGAGGGCCAGATCACTACCGGCAGAAGCGTCCTCATTACACACACAACCACTCTGGAGAGGGTCTGCGCCTCTGCATCGGTGTGGGGCTGCCAAGCAGGCGGCCTTCACTGGATCAGGGGGAGCAGCCTTTGAGAGACAGGCCCCAGGGAGCAGAAAGAGGCCTCAAACCAAGCAGCGATCGAACAGGAGCAAGGCCCCAGAATTAACACTGCCCCAAACAGAGAACCCCACACGCGGAAATTAAAACTACCTTGGAGTATAGGTGGTTTCAGAACCAGAAATATCCTCAATGGACTTACAAAATCCAAAGATGCAGAAGGCATCTGTTAGTCCCAAACATGAGGTCGGGAGTCTCCCTGTGGGCCTGGCAATTGGTGTGAAAACACGCACAGAACAGAAATGTCCATAGGTTTCATATTATGCAAGCTTCTGGAAACTTCTGGGTAGATGTGTACATTATTGTACACTTTCTGTATGCATTTTAATTTATTGCTGAAAAAAATATATGACAGGGCTTTTCTGCATTGTTCTGGTGAACCGAGTCGCTTCCTATTAGAAGCATGAGGCTCCTGCTGGGGAAATGCCAATGAAGCCCCCCCACCTGCAGAAGATGACCCCCACCTAATTAGCAGAAGGAGGGCTCTCCCTCCCAAGTGACATGGGTAACTGGGTTCCCATTGGAGTCCCCTCTGATTGGCTCCATCAGCTAACCTTTGCATGCATATCACAGAGAAGGCATCATGTGATTGGCTGACTGCTATAATGCTTCCTGTGGCGGCGGTACAATCGGAGAGGGACCCACCCCCTATTGTGGTGTGGAGACGCCTGAGGACTGCATTTCAGAGTCACTCTCATTTACATTGTGAAGCAGCGTAATCATGATACCATGAGACAGCTGGGTGTCAGCTAGCATCCCACAGGTAACACGCCCAGATGGTAGGAATGCCGTTTCGCATGAGGCCACGCCCTTGAGATATCATGTCTGCCTCGGTCCTTTAACAGCCCCCCATTGGGCAGTTTTTTTATGGGTAGAAACGTTCCAATCCAATCTGCTGGTAAAATGTGACATAAAGGCTCCTGCCAAGCGAGCCTTAACCTCCAATAAACAAGCAGAGAATGATCTGGTGTTTCCTCAATGTCCTCATGATGCCATCAGCCGCCTCTGCTTGGAGGTATGCTGAGGATCCAAGGAAATATGTGCTGCCAGTTCAGAGACTGTTCCCTCGACTCCAATCGGTCTGCTGTCATCCATAATTCTGTGAATATAGTTTCCTTCTCTCTGAACCGGTGCATAATCATCTGGTGAATAAACAGCATTCAATTTATTACAAATTGCAGCTTTCTTATCTCAAGCCAGCGCGTAAAATTTGCTATAAATAATAGATTACAGTTTTAGTGCCACAGACAGGTTACTTTAGACATTAATGGGAAAATGCCACAAAAGAACCGTAGCTGAAATGACAGCTTTAATATGGTAACATGACATTACAGAAGATTTTTGCTATATCGTGTGGAATTTCTCCAGTCATTTTGCAGTGACAGTTTTGCAGTCCACTTTTTTTTACTGTGTTCTTCTTGCTTGAGAGTGAAGGAGAAGCACAGCATGGAGAGAAACAGTGAAGATACAGCATGAAGTGTAGTGAAAGTGAAGGTACAGTATGCAGTGCGGAGACAGTGAACATACAACATGCAGTGCCTTCATGCCTGTGCCCCATACTGTATGGCCACTGATGAACATTCTCCCAGCCTCATTGGGTACCATTTAAGAATGAAGGAAAGACATTGACTGGGATCCAACAGCCGCCAATAGTGGACTCAGAGTAGAGGGCCGACAACCCGACAGCATTCAAAAATCAACACTGTCTGCGGAAGGGCCAGCTCGCTGAGGCCGGCAGGGCTTACCCTCAGCGTGTCTGCGAGATGAAAGGCTCAGGGGGGCTGACACGAGGCAAAGCGCCACCACATGGGCAGCCGTCACGGTATAGGAGACATTTCAGGTGTGCATCGCCTCAGGGTATTTGATATTTCGGAAGGCCGGGCCACTCGGAATGGCTATCAGTGCCGCGCGTCTCTCCAAGGCTCCGGTGATAATGGGCCTCTGTCTTCCATGACTCTTCAGCTGCCAGTAATCGATTTACAGAGTCCGCTGCCATCGGCCAGGCGACCTTGGAGGAGTCCTTCAGATAGTCCCCCTTACTGGCTGCCGCTGAAGTGGAGGTGATCAAAGGCAGGTGGCGGCATTCCAGATGGCCTTTCGGAGCGAACCGAGTACAGAATCAACAGGGGCGGGATGGCCTCAGGACATGCATACACACACGCTTCTGTAATATATCAGCAGCACTGGGAGCACCCGGATGCGTCGTGGCCCTTACACGTGTGCTGATTCATTTTTGGACCTGACCGCTGACCAGATGTGCTCTGTCTCCCAATTATATAAATACCATCAGGGGGGAGGGGGGGGTTATCAAATCTCCTCCCAACTGCAGCCTGATACAAGTGTGGTGGTGGGGGGGGGGGGGGGTTATTCAACGTGAGGTCCCAGGTGTCCTGCCACGTGATGTACGTACGTGGATATCTGACGTTTAACCGGCAAGCATCACGGTACCACGGGCTCTGTGCAGCCACCAAAGAGGTCTGCAGGACCACTGAACCGGACAGCACGATGTAACATCAGTGTGACAGCAGGATGTGGCATTAGAGGACATCAGAGCCACGGCAGTGTCATTAGGAAACACTGCGTACAGTAAACACGTACAGAGCCCCAGTCCCCACTGAGATACAGCTGTATAAATCGACATGCATATCTTGTAGGCTTTCTTGTCCAGCCCTCCCATGAATCCTTCTCTATAGGAATGGTAATACGGTTGGCCTGACACCACCTGATACACAGCTATATCTGTAACATGTAACAACACGCATGATCAGCCCCAAACAATTAAACACGTGGGTCCCTTGGTTCACATTTAATGGTTCGATGGTTTAGCAGACTCCTCTCCAGCTTCTCATTGCGACACACCGAAGGTTTATCTGGAGGATTCCTGCAGGTCTGTAGCAGCATCAGGACCAGATGCCATCAAGGCAGGAGTCAGGATGAGCATCCTTCGGGGACCCGCGGGGCGCCTCTCATACCGCTGCTATTCGTTATGGCAATAAACAGAACAACCTCATTCTAACAGTCTCCTGATCTGAAAATGTAAGAAATATATATGTATGTATTCAGAAAGAACATGTCAGCAGGAATAAAAGCAGCAAGAAAAAAGTGTGATAAGGAGACAAAGATTTAAAGCAGGAGGCACATTGGGTCTCTTTTGATAGCTCACGCAGGGTACATTTGGTCACTCTTCACAAAAGCAAAAATGTCAAAAAGAGAGCAATCTCACAGCAAGACAGTCACCTTCTGAAAGGCGTGTGTGTGTCTCAGTCAGTCGGCAAAATGATAAAAACATGAACAACTTGAATGGCCGTGGTCTTGTTCCTTGTTAGGTTTGTTAATTGCATCTTGTGGCTCTTACGCCACAATCGGTAATCTGTCTCCAAATTAAGTTGCGCTACTCCTGGATCGTTGACATCATGCTTAGATGCTTTCTCGATTGGGGTGGGGGCGTGGGAGTGGGGGTAGCTCATGGCATCAGCCTCCATTCACATTGCTCTCCAGCTTCCTGAGAACCATAAATCCTGCAATGCCTGACATTTATGTCCCACTGAAGCACCAAACAGTTTGTGGGTTCATGGGGGGGGGTGACCTGTGTAGCACAGTTAGTGCTGCAGGTCCTCTCAGTCCATAAAAATGCAAAACAGTTCCAAAAACAATCATTCCTTTTAAATGCATTAAAATTGCATGTAACATAAAAAATGATCTGCGAAGCAGTTTGCTGTGTTGACACCTCCTCACATTCTAAGGTCATGGATTCTGAGCTGCTCTCCTGACAGTTACTCTGTCCGTCACAATAATAAACAGACTGTCATACCCATAGAGC
>JAODKE010000001.1:9947299-9975937 GCA_026779605.1 Mormyrus hasselquistii
CTTTATTACCCCCAGGGGGGGTCTGTTTAAAATTATTGGGCCTTCAATTTTCTTATTTTAATCCCCCTTTTTTTTTTGGGTCAAGGTAACCCTCCCCCCCCCCCCCCCCCCAAAGCATTTCTGGTTGCTAAAGAATTGCCCGGGTTTGTGCACACCGATACACAACTTTCAGTTCTGCCATAAATAACAGATACACTCCAGTAAGTAAACGAAACAGTTAAATAAAAGCATCCAGTTCACTTGGGACACAGGTCCTCAAGTGATTGAGGAAGTGCTCTTCAGCGTTTAGGGCTTGGGAGTGGTCGGCAAAGGCCGAGAATCAATTCCAGGCAATAGCAGTCCATCCCCGCATGCGCCAAAGCATCAGGCCAGCGAGCAGATTGACGAGCCGCTCCGATTGAGTGCCCTTCCCACATTCTTATAACCATAAAGAGCTGGAGGCAGGTACTGCAGGAAGGTAGATAATGGACAGCAAATGGACGGTTTAAGCTAATCCCAAGTGAAACTTGGTGCCTCTCCTCATGCATAGTGCTTAAAATGCAATTCGGAGGATGCTGCGGTCGGGGGGGCAATGACAGTGAAGTGGAGTAAATACAGGATGATGTCATCAAGTGTAGACACTTGCCTGATTTACCGTCTCCAGAGCCACATGCTTACAACCAATCCTCCTCAGAAAAACAGATAACATTGACGACAATTCTGGAATGCGCAGCAAAATCCAGCCATTTCTTCTTGGTAACACGATTAAAGTTAGTGTGGAGTTCACCGCCACACGACGGCCTGAAGCGGAGGGCAGCCAAAGCACACATGACCGCCTTACGGACCAATCACACGAGCAAGCAGATCATGCAGAGCGGCAAACGGGGCCTCAGAATAAGGAGGTCTGCTGTTCCCTCTGGGGGTGACAGGAACACCAAGGCTGGGCTAAAACATGCATCAGTACACACCAGCAAAAGGAATCTCACTCAGATCCCATAAACAGCATCAAGCACAGGCCCATAAGGAATTTAGCTTTCATATTCATTCACTTTGGGCAGAATTGAGCAAAAAAATTAAATCTTGCTTTGGAGTCAGCTGTCTACCGTTGTGTTTTGCTTCTCCCACATTTACTTATTATACAAAATGGGGGGTTTTTCATATTGTCACTCCTGCCCAAGCTGTTATGTGGAAAGAAGAACAATTTTGAATAATCCTGACACAAGCTGTTAATGAATGGGGGAATTTCTGACACAAGTGAATAATGAAAGCAGGTATTCCTGACTTGAGCAGCTAACAAAAGGGGATGTCCCTAACATGATCGGCTAACAAAAGTGCGCATCCCTGACACAAACAAACAATAAATGCAGGTATCCGTGGCATGAGCAGCTAACGAAAGGGGGCATCCCGGACACAGACACCTACCTGACACATGGCATCCTTTAAACAAACGACTAACGAAAGGTGCTATTCCTGACGTAAATGGCTAATGAAAGACGGAATCCCTGACACAAACTGCCAATGAAAGGGGGGTATCCCTGACACAGAAAGATAACGAAACCAGTAATTATTTCATTATTTCAGTCACCCTCAGAAGTGCTGCCGTCATACTGCGAGTGAGTCTGTACTGACAGCTTTAAGCCTTTAAACTGTATGATATTTATCCACATTGGAAGCGAAGGGACAGTGGGAATGAGCAGCCTCTGCACTGATTGTACTTACGGGTGATGTTTCTCCTCTCTGGGGTTCAGCACCCACAAAGTAATAATGTGTGTGGTAGGAGGTGATCCCTGCTGATCTGATTGTAAGGGGAAGGCGCTGGGCCGGCCCCGGTCAGGCTTATTAGCTCCTGCACATCATCATGTTACAGCTCATTAACAGGGGAGCAGGGCCCTGACACACTTCCGGTCGCTGCGGACAATAAAACACAGCCCACAATCGATTTGGTAAGGTGCAAGTAGTTTGTTTCTGTGAGTGACAGCGCCATGCCGTCGGAAAGCATGGATCCACTAGGGGGGGGGGGGGGGCTGGGCGGGCTGGCTGGCTGATGGACTAGACCACAGGCAGGCCCTCGCCAGGGGAACAAGATGGGCCCCCACTACCTCCACCGTCAGCATCCCAAGCCACAAACCCGGGATTGATGAGCCTGCGAGAAATCTCATATCCACGAACCAATCTGCTAGCAGCCCATTAAAATGCCATTTCCCACAGTCAAAATTGAGTTTTTGTGTTAAATATTCAGCGCGTTTGATACCTTTTGGCTTGTTGTGGTTGGACATTAGTCATCGTTTAGGTACAAAAAATTAGATTCTGTCTCTCTTCCTGACTTCATAATTCCATGAGAAACAGGAGATCATAAATCTCAGCCTGAAGCATCTGTGATTTATAAAAAGAAAAAAAACACAAGAAGTTTCGTAAACTTCAGTAAATAAAAAAGTGACAGCTGAACAAAACCATCACACAACCCCAGAAAGACTCTGAAATCTTGACACACACCTCATCACTGTTACGGTTAAAAAAATCCTAGAAATTCTCAGAGGGCTAGACTTGCCTAGCCGAAGAAACTTTTATTTCCCAAAGCTGATCGCAAACTACCCACTATCTGCTGTGCAATTCTGGAGGCTGGCAGGCCCAACGGTGGTGTAATGGAAGTCTCCAGAGGAAAGCGTCGTGATTCATCTGGTGTGACCCCCCCTTCCCCGCCCCCGCCCCCCCAGAGAGGAGACCCTGGAGCTGTCCGGTGTGAAGTCTGTGATTGTAATTATAGTCTGGAGGGGAATGGGCATGTGTTTGCGGCCCGGTGAGAATTCGCACCGTGCGTTTGGTGCTCAGTAGTACCTGGGAAGGTGTGATCGAGGGTTTCACAAGCTGAATCACGCAAGGGGGGTTGGGGGGACTCCTCTGGTCAAGCAGCCCCCAAAATACTGACAGGGCCAATGATGCTCCGCCGGCAGTTTGATAACTCCACCCAGGTTAGAGTCACCCTCCCTCGTTAGGGACACGCTCCACGCTCTTCCTTCATTTACGTTTTGTGGGACTACACCCATGCTGCACCCCCCAGCCCCCCCAAGGATCGCTTGGATATCCGCCGGGATTCACATGAATGCTGCCTAAAAATAAAGCCGGTTGGATTTCCGCCACAAAACATTTAGCACACTCTACCTATAAACATCACTGCTGGCATGTAAATGTTACCGCCCACCGATGCGTTTTGGCCTTTTATGGGTGTTTTGAAAGTAAATATCTCATCGCAACTTGATGAAGGTGAATTTAAACTAATCGGAGAGGAATGTGCAATAATAACAGTGAAATATTTGAAATTAATTTATAACACAACTAGACAAGCTCCAGACAGCCTTCATAAAAAATTAAAAGCCTGTTTGACTACATCTATAGTGAGACACCTTTAAGATAATAACGCATCAGCAAATATAGTTTAAAAAAGGTGACCTGTGGTAACAAATGTCATTCACAACACTGCTAAACTGCTCCCCTCTTTCTCAATAAATATTAACGTTTGGAGTGAAATCGATTTCCTTACATCACGATGATCACGGAGTATTCATAGATCCCATCCCTCGGTGGATCGATCACCAATGTGACGGCACAGTCGCTCCCCACCAGACAAAAGACCTCCCCCCCTCACCACCCTCCCCTCGCCGCCCCCATACAAGCTGCAGGCCACAAGGTGACAGCCGTGCTGAGTGATGCCTCCTGTCAGGGAATGAGAAGGACAGTGAAGTGATGAGATATTCACAGTCAC
The DNA here is from genome assembly GCA_026779605.1 of Mormyrus hasselquistii. Taxonomy (NCBI): domain Eukaryota; kingdom Metazoa; phylum Chordata; class Actinopteri; order Osteoglossiformes; family Mormyridae; genus Mormyrus; species Mormyrus hasselquistii. The sequence goes on from JAODKE010000001.1 coordinate 9,951,039, forward strand.
TTCTTAGGACACCCCCCGTCCCCCTCCCCAATCTGCTTTTCTCTAAAAATTTCCCTCTAGCCGTGCACTTCACTTTACATCACCTTAACAGAACCTTCCGTGAGCCGTCAGCAGGGAGACACCGTCTCCGAACTTTAGGCCGAGGGATTAATCGTTCCGAACATCAGTCTCTCCATTTGTTCCAGCCGCCGGAATCTTCTTGAGCCCCTCACATTCCGATTAAAATATGGACATTAAGTTATTCCCGAAGAGATTCTCCATCTGCCCACTGTCAGACTGAGGGCCCGTCCCTATCACTCTCAAGTCCTGTAAGTTGCAAGGTGGACCCTCCATGGGTCGGACTTGTTTGTCCAGCACATCCTACAAATGCTTGATTGGACTGAGATCTAGGGAATTCGGAGGCAAAGGCAACACCTTTTACTCCAGTTCTGACGCTCATGTGTCCATTGTAGGTGCTTTCGGCAGTGGACAGGGGTCAGCATGGGCACTCTGACCAGTCTGAGGCTACACAGCCCCATGCACAGCAAGCTGCAATGCATTGTGTGTTCTGATACCTTCCTGTCATATGTAGCATTAACTTTTTTAACAATTTGTGCTCTCTTGTGGGATCAGACCAGACAGAATAGCTTTCACTCTTTGCACTCATCAATAAGTCTTGAGTACCCAAGACCCCAGTTGGTCTTCCTTGGACCACTTTTGGTAGGTACTGACCACTGCATACTGGGAACATGCCATAAGACCTGATGTTTTGGAGATGCTCTTATCTAATCGTTTAGCCGTCACCATTTGGCCTTTCTCATAGTCGTTCAGGTCCTTACTCTTGCCCATTTTTCCTCCTTCCAACACATCACCTGCAGGAAATGACTGTTCACTGCCCTAGTATATAATGACACCCCTGACAGGTCACATTGTAACAAGTTAATCAATGTTATTCACTTCACCTGTCAGTGATTTTAATGATATGGCCAGTGGACTGGTCATGTGATCACCTCTCATCTTGTCTCGATGTCTGTCAGTGGTCGCTGTTTGTCCTAATCGGGAAGGACACCCCAATCCTGACAGCTAGTAAAACCGAAAAGGTACGTTTACACTGCCAACTCGCACACTCTCTGTGTGTGTGGCAGCAGCCTCCGTGCCTCATTTAGGTAATGGCTCTTCAGAAACAGCTGTATTTAGGCATAATGTCCCCATTTTGGCCCATCACAGGCTCGAGGGTGTCATCTCCAATTGATGGCCGCTGTCTTTCCCGCTCGGGGGTGACTAAAGCCTTCCATAATGGCTCAGGTCTACTCCTCCATCTTGTTAGGGTCAGCGGTGTTTTCGGAAGAGAAAAGCACGATGTTCCAGATCAAACCTTATTTTTTTTTCTTGTTAATCATCTGAGATTTGAGAAAAAAGCTCTAGATGCCATTTTCAGTTCTTTTATCATGTCATCATGCAGCAGTAATTTTGTACCTGAAAGTTCGGCCCTATTTTCAGACACATACACACACATATGTGTGAAACTTGGAAGACTTGATAAATCATGTGGATGCCTGGACATTCTGAGTAGCTGATAAAACGCAAGCCAGCGTATAGAGTGCTGGGTGTCTGCCGTGGACCCGGCCGTACAACAGGCCATCCACGTTCTGACCCGCGGATCCAACGCTCGCTGAGGCTCCGCCCCCTTTTATTTGACCATTCTGCGAACTTCCTCAAAGTACCTGACTAATGATTCGTGAATCTTGCATTTTAAACTGCACCCCTGCCACGGTCCAGCCGCCTCCTACGTGTTGGAGAAAATGCGCAAGAAAGCACAGAAAAGGTCAGCCGGCACACAGAGAGGGTGGTGAGCAGTCTGGGATGAGACTGATTTATGGAGACAGTAAATGAGTTGCCCGCTTGTCGAATTCCACCCCCCCTCCGTCCCCACGGCGCTGCGATGTTTCACTGCGATGTTTCACTGCGATGTTTCACTGCGATGCGTCAGGCCAGAGGTGGAGTCCTACCTCAGCAGTGCCGCGTTGTGCCGTTGCCGTGCGACCGCATCGCTCGCGCCATAAGCTTCCCGGCATTCCACCCCACCCCCCACCGCCCCGCTCACATCGATCCTCCAAATGCATTCCTCATGCGCCCATCGATACCCGCAACAGCGGCTCTCTGCTCGCATTTCTCACACGTCCATCAATAGTCATTTGCCTGCATCTTCGTCCCTTGAGTGAAACACGGACCAATCCAGCGATGAGAAACTCCGATACCTGACAGCGAAGCAGAGCTCGCATGGGGGTGGTCGGGAAACATAACATGATGCTACATGGCACTGGGAATTCTGTGATTCCATTCATTTACGTGATTCCATGGGGGGAGGCATTTCCCCTGGAAGACATCTGACCTCACCCAAACATGGACTCAAGAAATCAGTGTGTAGAGTTGAAGCACACAAGAGAACTGAAAGGGTTAAGAAAGCAAAGCAAACGGAGCGAAACGGAAGCATCCGGAACGCTCGTTATTAATTATGTCTCCTGTCATGTTGTTTTCCAGATATCCTTTATATCCGTGTTTATGTCAGGAGGTATTCAGTAATCTGTTACTGCTGAAAGAAAAAAAACATCCCTATGAAGACCACCCTAATCATTTCCTATTTATCCAGTAGAGGGGTGCAGTGATTCTGCAGTGATCGCAGGAGGCCCAGGGGAAAAGGGGTGGGATGTCAGTCCGTTGCTGGGCACACACACAAAATCACACACCATGGACAACATGGACACTAGCACCACAACCACATGTCTTTGGTGGGAGAACTGACTATCCAGTGGCAAATTCCTTACACACAATCGATCCTACAATTGTGGAAGTGCAGTGCCATCCATCCATTTTCTGTAACCACTAGTCTTATTCATAGTTGCGGGGAAGTCCTCCGCATGTTTCAGGACTTTGAGGGCACCCAGAGGGAATCCCATGATGATATGAGGAGAATATGCCAATTCCACACACGGAGCCATGGCAGAGACTCGATCCCGAGTCCCAGAGATGTGTAGCAACAGTGCTGACCACCGTGCCACCGAGAAGGTGCAGTGCTACCCTCTAAACATTCCATAAAACAGGACCGGTCCTCTCCTTTCCATCACCAGTTTTCACCAAAACTGCTTTGCATCCTGTGTCAGTTTCCTTAGTTACACATGAACCACTTCCTGTCACTTACAGTTCTGCCTGTCCTCCTGTCCCCTGGCAATTAGTCAGCCAGGGAGAGTCACCCGTGCCGTTTGTGCAACAGCCAGAACCCCAGCTCCTCATCTGGGCCTTCAGAGGACTTTCCGGGTGTAAGTAGTTCGAAGTGCTTTCTGTGGGCCTTAGAAATGCCCCATCTGCTTTGAGGCAGACAAAGGCCCGGCACAATGGCACTGAACATGGTGTGCAGCAAACACCATTATGGTAAGATAATTTGGGACCCAGTAGGATCTAATTACAGTCCTGCTGTCTATTTTAATTTTTTAAAAAAACAACAGTTTTGTAGAGGGAGTTCATCCGTTAATAGTTAATCATGTCATTATTTAGTTATTTCAGATTGAGTGATCGTCCAAAGCTACTGACACCATTACTCTCAAAGCTATAGATGCAACTATGAAGCTGCATACACCCTTTGATGATGAAGAACAAGTGGAAGAAAAGAAAGAACTGCTGGAAAGATGACTAAACAAAACAAGCTTCCATCGACTAATTTATTTTTCTGCAAGAAAGAATTTATTGATTTATGAGTCAAATATCAGTGGAATCAGAGTGCAGCAGTAATTTTTGAAGACCTCCAGCAGGTTGGCAAGAAGATCTCAGCATGCTTTCACGTTGGACGGCACACTCACTCTTCTGGGAATTTGAAACTTACCCCACTGGATGTGTAGCATGGTCTTATCTGCAAATCCAGTGAGCAGTGAGTGAGAGGTTCTGATGAGCTGGTGAGCCGCCTGAAGCGGAAAGACCTTACCTCTGAGATGACAGCGGCCAAGACAGAATCAGCACCAGGCAGGAACTGAGCCCTGAGACAAGTGGACTAGGAACACGGGAAAGGAAATGAGGCCACAGGTCATATGTCTGCTCTGGGTTACTAAGGTATTAATCTGTATCTACACAAGTTACAAAGGCAGGTCCACTGTTTCTCTGCACTGAGAATGACAGCAAATTCCCGATACTCAACCATCTGTCCATCCGTCCATCCATCCATCTTCTGTAAGCACTTGTCCTATTCTGGGTCAGCATGTTTTTGGACTGTGGGGGGAAACCACGGAGTACCTGGAGGAAACCCCACAACAACATGGGGAGAACATGCAAACTCCACACATATGGAGCCCTGGCAGAGACTCGAACCCTGATCTCAGCGGTAACAGTGCTAACCACTGTGCCACCATGCCATCTCCTACACCATCATAGCCTCCCCAATGACTTTATTACGATTTCTGAAATGTATGCAAGCGTATGTTACCAGCAGAGTCATCACCCTGAAGTACCTTAAATCCATAAGGCTCCCCGGTTCATCATTACCTCACTTATTCCCCGAATGAAGCTTAAGCAGAAGCATCAGCGACGGCCTTGTGAGGCAGATGTGTCACCTGCTGTGTGATTTATGTGCTGGCAACACACAGAGGAAGAAAAGGCGGGACGTGGCCTGTGAGAGCCGACCTCGCGGCGGGACAGGGGCAGCGGAAGGCGATCATCCCTCAAAGACAGGAAAATAAAACGGATCATCGCAGCATTTCGAAAAGCTCACAAACGAACCTTCAGATATGAATCCGTCATCTCCGGCACAGGCTAATACTGTCACACCAGTTGACATTTTTCTTATTAAACCCAAAGGAGCCTTCAGTCAGCCTGTTGCTCTCTGCACACTATTCAGTGTCAACAATGAGTGACATGTGCACCCATCGGGGGGAAGGTGGGGAGGACACGGGGGGGGGGCAGATTCCTAGCTAATTGCTGGCTGATGGCATCTTAGTGGCTCCTTGATTATAAGTGATTATTGATCCAGGTTCAACAGGGAGTAGAACTATTACAGTCCAACTGCTGCACCTGATCTATTATTCAACAGACGAGATATGGCAGCTCTTCCCTGAACTTGCCCCCCAGGGGACGTGACATAGTGAGCCCCTGGGGGGGTGGGATAGGCTGCTAGCACAACTCCACTGAACACATTAGGTGGGGTTGTTTTATAGGCTGCCCAGAACCTCGTCCTCTCTGCCAGCCTAAATGACGCCACACTTGTCCTCCTGCCGCTAACGGGCTAAGCGGCTCACCCAGAAAGCACTCGGCTCTCCTACCCATGTAACAGCCACAGTGTTACATCCAGTGGAATCACGAGATGGATGCAGCGGCTGAACGTGGTTAAGGGCCGTCCGGGGAGCCTCGGTCCCCTCTTGGGGGCCCCCCAGTGAGGATGGACGCTAACCCTTTACAGTACATCTTTGTTTCCACTGATTGCAATTATCCCATGGATCAATGACGCTGATCAATATTTTACAGCAATTAACATTTTATATCCTTCCATAGGCACTTTCTCCATTAATGGCGGATTGATTATTCAGAAGGCGGACCACAGCAGTGAGCCGCTCGACCTCCGTCAGTCACGCAGCCTGTGCTCCCTCTTTTCTTCTATTTTCCTCTTCTCCTCCTTCCCATTCTTCGTCTCATTCTGGGCTTGTCTTCTGTCCTATTTTCAGCGTCCACCTGCCGTCACAGGGTCCTACGAAACAAAGAACACTGCGGATTCCGCGGCTGAAATATCAGCTCAGTTAATCCGTAAATAGACCCCGTTTCACGGGCGAGCGCGGCCACTCCTCCGTCTCGTGTAATGTGCAGACAGATACAGGCTTTCTTTGGAAACCATCAATTTATGCATCACTTAAAGACGTGGCTCTGAGGAATGGTGTAATTTCACACATTAGAGGGATGCGGATTAGGGGTTTAGCACCGTCTGCACTTAACAGACATGTCAGAAGTCATAAGCACTTGATAGATGGAGAGTCAGCATTCGTGGAGTGCACACAGCACTGATATCTACATGAGTATAAAAAGTAACACCCCCCTTAGCACCCCTCCCACCCGAGACCAGAGGAAAGAGGCAGGGCCAAGGCCGAAAGGGAGAGCCTGGGGTGAACAGGGCACCCCTCTGCTGAACACCCTGACAATGTTGAGTACTCGAGCAGCAGGAAAGTTAGCAAAAAAATTGTATCCGTCCCTTTAATACCTGGCCTGTTTTAGTGCCATCTTTGGGATGCTGTCTTTGGTTTGGCCTCGCTCAGACAGTCGCACATAATGGCGACGTCGGAATGTCACGCTAACGATCCCGTTTCCATTAAGGTTAAGACAGCCTCCTCCATCCCGAAGTTCAGTGGCATTCCATGGAAGCCGACTCGCTCTCAGATGCTGCCGGAAAGCTGGTAAATCACACCGAGTGTGCGTGTGCGTCTAACGACGGGGTTTATGACAGCACGTCCAGGACAAGCCCCGCTCAGCCACACGCTGCGTGATCACAGCACGCTCTGTGCGTCCCCAGCCACCTCCTAATGTCTCCTGACACAGGGTCAGCCTGAAGGTCAGGGGGTCACCACAGTATGACAGTGTAATGCTGACTAACATCAGGAAATAGCTCCCGATAGTACGAGAATAGCTGCCTACCATTAGCACTGCGCCAAATTTAGCCTCCAGTCTTGTCAGAGAGGTTTGGAAGTCTGACTTTGTTAGAGGTGCATGTTCTGTACCCTAGAGTACCTGGACGTCATCCTGTGCAATCTAAAAGAGGCAGCAACGAAGTAGATCTTCAATGTATAAACTACCTTACCTGTTATCTGACTTCTGGACATCGTTAATTGTCAATTAATAAAATTAAGAAAATTGAATGTATTAGGTTTCATGTTTTTTATGTGTAATTTTTTTTCTTGTAAACTTTGCTTTTTGCGCTTGCTTGGTCCTTTGCTCATTTTTGTTCTACATACCACCCCCAATAACCACCCCCAACCCCAGCCCAGCTCCCATTCTCACTCCTACCAGCTACCTAGCAAGCATATGTCTATGACTAATATTTCCACAGTTTCAGGAAGTTGGGTTCAGGTTTTAGATTTTCTAGCAGTATTCGGGCCAGGTCAGGTTCAGTCCCAAGGTCCCGGGAAAGGGCCGGGCTTGGACTTTAATTTCAGGTCCGTACCGGACTCTCCCACACACAATGGACTACCATTTCAACATCCAGATGGAGCTATTTTACTTTCATACAGAAATGCTGATGTCGTACCTGCTATAAATGTTTTATAAGTATCAGGAATATCATAAATGCTTAGGCACCAGAAACTGACGCTGTTCACTCTTTTACGTGTTTTTCACAGGAAATTGTCAAACATTCATGATTAAATATGCCCCAGAGTGTGCAGTTATGATAAAATGTAATTCTATGATCTTACATGATAGTTGCGCTTAAATGATAAAATGCAATTGAGTAGAAGTCAGGCATTAAATGCATTAGTGTCCGGGGGACACAGGATCCGTCTCTCAGATCCCCTTAATGTCACATTCCTCGCTGCACGGAGGGTTTTGTCGTTAGAGGAAACAGCTTATCTGCCACTTGACTGGGTGGAATCCTTTTGATTTTTTTCCTGGAAGTGCATGCACCCGGTGTTTAAGAGGGCTGTTCTTCCATGTTTTTGTAAAGATTGGCCCTGTGCCAGACTCATGACAGAGCCGTGTGAGTGGCCAGAGGTGTAGAAACCCTAATCTAAATGAGGTGCCTCTAGAAGCCTCTTCTGCGTGGACTTCACAGGCAGTGTGAGATATCAGAAGTCCTGCTCTCGGTGACCACAATCCAATATGATGTCTGCCCTGATTAAACAGAGAAGCGCATCTGGCAGGACTGCAAGCGAAGCCCGCTGGTCAGCCCCTGCTGCCCTGCGCCAATGTTCATAAAGCCAAAGATCAGGGAGGACTTTGCTGTGGTATCCCAGGGAAATTAACAAATCTTCTCACAGCATTTACTCTACCACTTTCGCTGTGTTACCCAGCTTCCAAAATGCATAAGCAGGAGGGTCTTGCTCAGTGCCATCAACAGAGGTGATTAACTCAGGTCCAGAGACTAAACGCCTAGATGAAGATTTTGTTTCAACCAACCAGTTGATCATAAACAGTCACAGTCACAGGCTGTGTCAAAATTCAGGGGCTGCATCTTTTGAAGGACACAGTCTACCAAGGTGTAGCATTCACAAGGTTCTTGACGGAGGAAAGAAATGTGTTGTCAGATGGGACAGTTCATCGTTGTATCACCAGCTGTTCCCATTCTTACCCTTGACTCACGAAGTATCACTCCAATCACCTACCCAGGACACACCCACGTCCTCTCAGAGCAATGAATCTTGGGATATTTTGGGCTGCAAAGGGTCCAGCAAAAGGATGCATTTCTAAAGCACATTTGAAGGTGCTTGATGAACTTAGTCTTCGAATGTGGCCCTAGACAGATGCAGCCCCGGAATTTGGACATAGCCACAAACTGGACGGTTGAAACAAAACCTTAGTTTGGACTTTTACTCTCTGGACCTGAACTACTCACCTCACCTCTGGCCATCAATCCAGCAAAGACCTGAGACTGCAGCTCACGGTGAAGCAATGCCGTGTTGTTCTATTGCTGTGAGTCAGGAGTGATGGATGACACAGCTGCCCTTTGAAGTTGGGAGATTCATCTCAGCCGCTATGGAAAGCTGTGCTGCACCAATGTTGAAGAAGATGTACATTAACTGTAATGGTAAAGGTCAGCCCATGATGGACGTGGATTTGTGGTGAGGTGCGGAGGCTTTGATCCTGAAGGCAACAACGGCGTGTTTGAGCTTCTGTGGTAGTGCCACAGAAGCAAACACTCCACCTCATACTATGAACTTTCAGGCCCTAAACTCTTGGAGCTGGCTGAGATCCACGTTAGACAAAATTAATTTCACCATGCGTCACACAAAGCAATCAGGCTGCAGATCTCTGAGGGTGAAGGGTAGGATTAAAATAAAGGAACCCATCACAAATTAGGTCTTCGCTGTTATCCTCTGGGATAAACGACTTGAGGACGAGAATCCGAAATGTGTGCGAGCAGGAGAAAGAGGAGAATAGTATTAAACTTCTTCCATCAGATCCTGAGATCTATGCCATCCACATTCCACATTATAATTTTAATCAGTCCCCAGACCTGAAACATTTGCTTACAGATATTCTGCTCATCACCCCAAAAAACAATTGCTTGTTTGATAATTTTTTTCAATTTTGTACATAATATAATGAATCAAACTCTATTTCCATTGCACTCGAACCCGGTTACTCCCATGGTACCATCTGGCTCCCACCCGCTCTGCACTTCAGCAAACAGGACCAAACACATAAGGCATAAAGAACCGCTTGCAATTCATCTGTTATTCGATGCATTGCTGTTCTCTGAAAGGCCATTCGTTAACCTGTCAGCTGGAAACCCATGCATTTTGATGGATGGTCAACTTGTTAGACAGAATCATTCGACGCACACATTACACAAGTTTAATCGATGATTAGACTGTGCTGAGGTATGCGGTCATTAGAAGAACCTCACTAATTAACGTCAGTGTTAATCAGAGCTGCCTAAGGAGAAACAAGCAATCAAATGGCATGCTGACCGCAAAGATACAGACTAGATTTCCACACTATTTCTGAAGGCCAGTGACACTCCTCCCTGAGCACACACACACACTCAGTCACTCGTCACTCACACACACAAACACAGACAGAAAGGCACAAGCAGGAAACTGGCTTTTTCCATATTACAACACCCCCCCCTACCACCGACAACATCACCCTAGATATGTTAGCCCCCCCAACCCACTGACATCATCCTGGAGCCATCCCCCCGATGACATCACCCCAGACATCCCCCCTTCTCCTCCACTGACATCAACACCCCCCCCCCAAGTCTGCCACCCACACCTTCATGCCTCAGCATATAAGATCCTTGCTATCCGCCCAATCACCCGAAAATGACACTCCCTCCACAAAAAAGATTCTACACATCGCACTGGTCAGATATTACTGCTGAAAAGCAGCTCCCTCTCTCCTGTTAATATTCAGAGCGCATCTTTACAACCAAGATTGAAATTAAGTCATTTTCCCTGAAGACAATATGAGTGAAAGGAGAGAAAGTTTTAATGGAAAAAAAAACAAAGTAGACAGCTGGAAAACTCCCAGAATGAGTCCTGCTGTTGTTTAATGGACAGCGATTCCCATTTGTCTGGAGGCTAAATCAGATTAGTAATATTCACACATCGCACTGCCAACGTTCCCCACCAATAGGAAATTACCCCCCCACACCCCCAACCTCAGCCCCTATCTTAGTGCTAATTTAAAAATTGTTAAAACAGCACCAGGGTGGATCACATTATGAAAGCATTCGAGTGTGAAATCAAATCAAGCGTGCTTTTTTAAAAAACTTGGCACACGCACATTTTGGCAGCACAGCGGTGGATAAAGGCCCCGCCCCGATTTGAGGGTGCTGAGCGGTGGGCCCAGCGCTTGGGGGGGGGGGTTGTTAAGGTGAGACCCTCCCTTACCTTTTCATCCTCATTCATAAAAATGCGCTTGACAACCAATCATGAACTTAACGAGATGCCAGAGCAGGAAACAGCGGTAGCCTGAGCTCTCCCCACACCCAAGCAAAGGTCAGAGGTCAAGGACCAAGCCTGTACTGTGGCTGCTGCTACTTAGCATTAGTGAGCAGCCGAGAGCTTTTCTGCGGAAGCACTGGCACGTTTTATCACGGGGAAAGTGTGATCTTTTATTGCTGTTTTAAACAAATGCCCCTCAGACATTTACGGGAATTGGATTTTCAGTGTCAGTCTTCTTTTGTCTCTCCTTCCATTAGTAACTTGTTCACGTGTGATATTGCAGAAAATGTGTTCTTTTTTTTGTAATATAAACCATAACTGTGGTTGAGAATTTCAGCATGGCTACTGTCATAATTATTTTTAAAAATGCTTAAAACACATTCACAGATTTGTTGTAGTCGATGTTTGGCAATAAATCATTTCCTTTGAAGTGCTGAGACAGCTAAGAGGTAAACATTCATAATAATAGGAATCAGCCTGGAACGCTCAGGGTATATTAGCCTGTGTCACGACACGGACCGGGGAAGCAGGAGCAGGGAGATGGAGAATCGGGGAACGAGGGATTTATTAGGAATCAACTCTACAAAGAACACTCAACGTCAATAACAGGACTGGGGAAAAGTACTTTGACGCGGATTTAAATACACTGGACAGATCAACTACAATGAGAAACAGCTGGTAACACGGGGATTCCACACGAAGTAATGAGGAGGTGTGGCACATGGGAGGATCGGACGAGCAGGGCATGACACCCTGCATTCACGCATTGAGATGAAATGATTGTAGGGACCTGTGTTTCCATGCTGACAGATCAGAGGAACTGACCCTGCTAAGCAGATTCAGGATTAAGATTAGTCTGCTTTGAGTTGACCATCTGGCCATGACGTTTTGAGGTGGCCAGATCCCCACCTCTGTCAGCTGTTTCCTTATGAAGACCTATGTCTTTACATCCTGTATCTCTGTCCCGTCCTCTTCACCATCCTGCAGTTCCCTCCAGCTTCCCACCCTGACCCAAAGCAGAACAACAGTACAATGTTAATGTGTTTCCCTCGCCGTCAAACTCTGCCATCACTTCAAGTTAAGGGTGAAGGATCCGGCCTCGTTTAATGCTCTTATTCAAGGTTATTAGTGCGGATCGAGGCAGTTTGTCACATAAGGAATAAGGATTGTTTGAAAATAATGTTCATTTTCCCACGTTCTGCATGACGGAACAGCTCTGAACGGACCATCGGCCGGCTGATCCTGAGCGCACGAGGAGGCATGACCCTGCTCTGCGTTTAATCTGAGCATAGCTGCACCCCCCTCAGACACAGTACCATATGTCTTTGTGTGTGTTTGTGGGGGGGGGGGCAATAGAGAGTATAATGAGGGAGTGCAAGAGATCTGAAAGACGGGATGACGTGACACCTGGGACTCACAGAACCATCTCAGGGCCAGAGTCCGTTTGGACTCATTTCTCATTTTGCTGCACTCTGCAGCTGCATAGAAAAATGCTCCCCAGCTGCCGCTTACAGATGTGCTATGGACACCCAGAACAAAGGAGAAGCAGATGCTGCAATACAGGGCTGGTGACTGCATTTCTGTCTTGGGGTTTTCTAGTCTGGCCTGGCATTGCAATAGTTAATGAAGTAAAACATCCACTATTATTGCACATAAATCTTGTTCAGATTGAATTTCTACTTTCTATTCAACTGCTGGACAAGTAAGTAACTATAAAAAACACTTTGAATATACTTGGAAAGTGGAACAATACAAAGTACAGCAGTAAAAGTAACCAAAAAAACAGCTGACTGCTGACTGGGACATGCTGCTGGGCTCATTCTGCTCCCCACGCATCACCTGTATTCCATCCAACTTTCCGGGGCCACGATGCAGGGACACTCACTCACTGGATCAGATCGAAGCGGGTGATTGGTCCCCCTGTTTCCCCACCAGTCTCGAACCCTGAGGTGAGTCAGTACAGGGGAGGCAGGCACCACCCTTAGTGGGAACGGGCAGGACATCGAGATGGATTTTCCCTCAGAGCGAAACGGATCTCCGCCACAAAACTACATGGGAACTCAGACCTTCGGGGCAGTAGAAATTCGCTTGGAATATTTGGGATTGAACTGGCTTTGAAAAACACTCCTGGTGAAGGACGCGAAGCAGTGAAGCATCTCGTGTTCAAGGCCCAACTCAGAACACGCTGGAACAAAGGCCCCCATTTAAGGCACCAGATTTGATGCGTGTCATTTTCGTAACCCAACAAATCCCTAACTTCTCTGCAGTATTTATGTTATGAATAATGTATTCTAATTAAATTACTGCCACAGATGGCAGTTCCTATTTATAGGATGCAGGCTGAATAATATATAATTATGTGGAGCTGCCCATCGCAGCCTTGGCATGCGGCTGGTGCTGCGTCGCGTCGCAGACTCGCAGATCTCTGGCAGCTTCCCCAGTCACGTGACAGCATGCGGGCTGCGGCTGCGACTACCGACATTTCAGCACCTTTTATCATTGTCATTCTTATTGCGAGGTTGTGACCCCCCCCTTCTTTCCTGGGGGGGCACATATGGAAGATCCCTGTGTTGCTGAAATAGTAACACTTCCCGGGGAAAGGGGGGGTTGTCATCTCTGAATCTTGCGCAAGGCCCTACTTTCACCTTCTCTGAGATCATCCTAGGAATCAGGTGGGAAGAAGGGAAGCCTGCCCCCCCCCCCCCAAAAAAGGTGCTGTCAGAATCAAATGTAGGCGTGGGGCGGTACCCATGCAGTTTGTTGTTCCCATGTCAACGCAAAACAAGGATCCTGTAATGAAATGTGATGCCGGGTGTCGAATGTCTTCATGGCACTTATGTGGCAGCCTCCCTGCCCGTCTGTTACGGGCGAGTAAGCACAGTGACATCATTTCCCCTCATGCGGGGCTCTGACAGCGCTCTCCGGGTCCCCCATCCCACCATCGCCGCTTGATACTACACGGAGGTATGTGTCTGCTGAGTCGGATCAAACAGACCAGTGAGCTGAAGTTAGTTTCCGTGAGCTTTTGGGGGTCTGGATCCTACAACCCGCTGGGGACACGCGCTTGGATACAGCTGCCCAGAAAGCCGCCGCTGATCCGTTTCGTCACCTGAAGGTCGGACCATACCAGATCCGGTAGGTGGAGGAGCGGGCCCCTTCCTGGCCGGGTGGAGGCAGCCCCAGGTAACCCCCCCCACAGGCAGACACCCTCCCCCCCGCATACTTACAATAAAGACGGGAATAGCGGCTCTTTGAAGGGAACCGCTTCTTATGGCTCTGTTCTTCACTGAGAGCCCTTCAGAAGAACGACTCATGGTTCTTTTTTTCTTTTTCTCTTGGGGGGTGGGGGTTACTAGGTTTATCTACGAAATAATCACTAAGGTAATGATAGGGTAAGATTTGGATCAGATTCAGACTTAGACATCCTACCAGGATAATTTAATTCTGCATGTGTGAACTAGGTTTAATAGCACTGAATTACTCGTATTGAAAGACCTAATGTCAATGATCTGGACTGTAAACATTACATAAGGTGACACCATACCCCTCATGCTTTGTCAGGGAATTTTACTGCTTTGAATTTACCCTTTGTTGGAAAGTTATTAATGTAAATAAAGTTGCCTTGTCTTGAATGCAATTCATGCATTCTCGTAATATTACGAAACATTTAATTGACACAAATTCTGCTCATCCATAACTCTGGCAGATGCATTTAGCAACTGACTGTTCATTGTGTCCAACTGTGCTGGGTATGCAAGAGTAAAGCCTTAACGCAGTGCGCAGTGGCTCCTTAGCCTAAACGGCCTCTTAACGTGTCTCGCACCACTGTACCTCAGTCCAAACCGACTGATTGGCAGGGAGACTGGAGCCTGCATTTGTCCCCCATCCGCAGCAGTACACCAAAAACTGCACTGGTGCAGTGCGACGAATATCGAGACAACGAAGCAGCCATGCCTCAGAAAAAAAACGACGCTAAAACAAATGCGCTCAATTAATGCTAATGCACAATTAGCAGCTCGGCGGGCAGCACGTGGCAGAGCACGGTGGTTAGTCTTCACAGATAAGCATGCCGGGCAGTGGGGGGTGTCGTGGAGGGGGTGTCACCAGAGGCTCGGTGCATTAATGAGATTAGCGCCTTTCATTTAGATTATACAGGCGCATCACAAAAGATGGGTGCAACATCAAAGGACGCGACGGCAGTGCCGCTGCTCACCGCCGCACTTAATTAGAGCCAGCAGCTGGTTAATCATTTGGCTTTGGCCTGCGCAGCGGCGAGCGTCCGCGTGAAGGACCTGGAGCCGCCACAAGCTGCCGCGAGCCGACTGCTCATCACAATGACGGGCTTTCTTCAAAACAAACCTTAATTAACCTTCCCATGTATCAAAGGAGCAAGTTTATTTTTCCCTTTGGTACGATATCGATGTGGCGTCCCTGAATAACGAGGCCCAGCCGGCGCTGCCGCTGCTCCGGGTCAGCGCTCTCCGTCGGGGGCGGGGCCAAACCGCGGGCAGGTGCACGGGAAAAACTTCACACGCCGGAGCGTGCAGTGGGTAAAGGAGAGAGGGGCGGTCGCATTAAAATCGTGCTGCACCACCAGGGTGGGGGAACGACAATGAGCTATGCTGCAGTTTGCAATGCATGCTGGGACCCGAGGATCGCAGAACTAGAGTGTAGTGATCCTGGGTAGATCGATGCTAGACGGCATGGCAGGAAAGGAGGTTTTAACGCACATTAAGGTCACCTTGCGACAGACTTTATTATGTATTATTTTTGTTGTTATTAGCTTAAATGGAACTTTTCTGCAGTCCAGCCAGATGTTTTAATTGCATGATTTTAATCTTTAATTAAGCACTAGGGTAGAAGAGAATTGCTCCCTTATGTGACGAACTCTATGTGACCTTTCAGCCTGCACTGTCACCCCTGCCACTGCGACACCGTTTGCCTCGATTAAGAGTGCTGAGATGGCGCGGGAGGGCGCAGTGACAGGGTGTCTGCTACACCCCCCAGATCGTGGGGACACCCCAGTGGTGAGGCCACCGTTCCCACATCATGCATGAGAAAAAACTCCCAGTTGCGATTAGAAATGGCAGCATCCTTAGCTTCGGTGAAAACCAGGGCTGTCAGGCGACACTGTGTAACACCTTCCATCCTGATGGGGGGGAGGGGGCGAGAACACCGGAGCATCCCCACTGTGCCGTCCGGGAAACGCGAAACCCAATTACACACCTCCTGGGGGCGACGCTAATGACCCCCGCCTCCCGCTGTTATTCAATGCCACTGAGGTCCACATGCTAAACAGCCCTGGGTCCTTCTGCAGAGAGCGTCATTAACAACGGCCATTAAGTGATCCATTTTTCTTTTTCGTTTTGTAAATAGGAGCTGCGGAATGTTCCGGATCACGAGAGCAGATGCACCTGACTGCGGTGCCTCTGAGCGCATCTGTAAGCGTGACGGCCTGCCATATGCTGACAGACGCTGACTGAACACCATCGTGAGCGCTTGCCCCCCCCCCCCTCGAATTGCAACGCATAATGGTCATCTTGTCATGTCACACAATCTTGGCAGAGACGGCTGGACCTTGATTTCATTTTACAGGCAGGAAACCAGAAAAAGATGATCGCTAATTGGCTGAACAATACTCGATCCGCCCCTTATTATTCAAACCTCAGCCCCTTACAGTGCCCACACCCAGCATAACCCTAGTCTCCCATGAGCCACCTCCACCTCAGGACCCCTGTATCTACATCGCCACATCACCAATTCAAACAGGACACACACATGTGATCAGATTCATATCCACAGCCTTAACATTTAGCGAAAGTGTTTCTCACGATTACACTGATGGAAAAGCTTGCTATAGTCCTCAAACTCTGGAGATTAAGGGCCGGGTTGTACTTACCGTGGACGCGCAACAGCGTGCTGTTGTGCTGGACCATCCTAAATGCCTTCCTGGAAGCTCTCACTTCATCGCACCAAACTCGTACTTTGCCCTCAGGCCTGGAGTAGCACCGTAGAGCAGTGCCTAAGAGCTTAAGTCATGTGCGTGAAGTGTGGTATGGATGTTATATTAAAAATGTATATTTTACAAAAACTAACCATGCAATATGTACTTACAGCATGTAATGACATAGAGAGGAGGGGTGCAGTTGCACACATATTTTATTTTAGTCGACTGCCTCCTCTCCTTTCTGACTTTCTGCTACAGTTGCCCTAGCCAATGAACAATCGAGGTGCATTTGCATCACAGAAATGGCCCATCCACCTTCTTTTGATCAGAGTGGTACCTGTCCTCCCACGCAGCCCCCTAACACGGTCTCTGCGCCTCACCTCTGTCATGGAAATTACATCACCGCAGCTGCGTGTGCAGTTAGTGTGAACCAGTTCTACACGCCTCTCTCAGAGATGGGGTCACCCAGTAGACATCCTCTGGGGACTGT
Source organism: Mormyrus hasselquistii (assembly GCA_026779605.1). Lineage (NCBI taxonomy): Eukaryota > Metazoa > Chordata > Actinopteri > Osteoglossiformes > Mormyridae > Mormyrus > Mormyrus hasselquistii. The sequence continues at coordinate 9,968,086 of JAODKE010000001.1, forward strand.
CTGATGGCTTATATGGTGCCAGGCTATGGTACCAGCTGACTCTCAAATGCTGAATCTGAGCATTAAACACTGTGTTTTTTTCTTACAGTGAGCTGGTGGTGGCGCTCCATTAAGGACATAAAAACCGCTAAAAGATGATGCAAAAAAGGGGGGGGGGGGGCATGGCCAGCTAGCACAGGGTCATTTATGGGTGCTGATTATGTGGAGTTAAAACATCTGGCATGAATGTCATTTACTGTGAAACTGTAATATTGGGAATTCAATAGATAATAAACATGCAAAAAGTTTCTGCCATCTGCCAGACACTGTGATAGGGGTAGTTTCATTACTAAAGGGCATGCTAAGCTAACACGCTAAACAAACAAGCTAAGCCAACATGCTGAACAAACAAGCTAAGCTAATGTGCTAAGCTAACCACCAACCACATCACAACGACTCGACTTGAACCCTCTCTGTGATGATTTGTGTCGAGACACGGACTCGAGCACGGCACCCACCTGGACAGCCCTCCCGGGCCACTGGACATCATTAAACTTTGGAGTCGCATCTCCTGTAGGATCAGTGACCCTAAACACTATATCCCATTGTCCCGAAGGCTTTATTCCTCGGCTCTGAAAAAGCACGTGTCGCTCAATGGATTAATTACATTTCATAAATCTTTCATTTGCACGGTGCTTTTAGCTCTTGCATTGGCTCCTGAATGGCCGCCGCTCCTCATTTTCTGTCAGGACCGTAATTTACGCCCGTGCATGTTTTCCATTTCTCCCTTCCGCTGGTACAAAGGGCTGAATTTAAATTATACAGCCTGTGTGCCTGTCTGTTTGAAGTCTTTGATCAGCTTATTGATAAACCCTTAATATCAATTATTCATCAAAATATAGTCTCAGTACATGACTAGCAATCTGAAGCCAGGTTTGCTAATGTCTTAAGGTGCCTTTTTCCAAATGAATTTGTATGTATTACAGCTGCCTGTCATTCGCACGCTGAATTCATGGTTAACATGCTGCCTGCGACATCAGCCATGGAGAAATTTTGCTGTTTTTCCCTTCAGATAAGGAACCTGTGTAACACGGAGAAGGGAACACAACCTTGTCAGGCATCATTTCTGCATCCTGTGATGATAGCTGCTCTATTACGCCCTTTGTAGTGAAATCATGGCAGTAATGTTGTCGTTACACTGCCTTCAAGGGAAGAGCTTTGACATCCACCATGTTTATTGGCTGGTCCTGGGAAGCAGCCCGCTTAGGCCGGCCCCCATGGGATGCGGCCGGGCTTGATGCTATGGTGGCTCTCGGAATCGTCACCGATAGCCTGACACCTTCTCTTCCTTCCTGCATCCTGACCCCAACCTTCTTGCAAACGCTACATAAATAAGTCATCCTAAACTTTGAATGTGGGATCCCTCATTCGTAAAGCATCGCAGATGCCTGATTTCAAGGAGAACCGATGAGCTGTATATTATATGATAATATGAGCACGTTCTCCTATATAGCCGTGCGCTCGGAGAACGCCAGGTGCCAGGCAGCAAATGACAGAGCGCTTCAGACATTCATGAATAAAACTATACCTCAGGTTTGCCCTACCTGACAATATGGCGGGATTTCAGCACTGGGGAAGTATTTGCCCCCCCCCCCCCCACTCCCCCAACCGCACAGCCAGGTCAGACTAACTCCAGGTTTTAGATCTCTGAAATTCAGATGTTCTACATCTGTTTGAGAATCCAGCACAGGAGAGTGGCATGGCCTAGAAGTGAAAGAGGAGAATGAGGAACAGCCAGCTTGAGGAACCAGAACCTGCCGGCGTTAGAGAATGTTTACGTACATGGCTGCTGGGCACGGCCTGAACAACCGATTGGTCCAGCTATTTCAGAACAAAAACAACATACGTCTCTGTGATGAGGGCGCGGACCTCTCAGGAGGGAGACTCGAGTGGCACATTGTACCAAGCCAACCCATCCCACCTGATCTGTGTTTCCTCAATAATTTCACAAAAGTTGACATTTTTCCCAGTTGACCATATAGCTCCTCCTTTTTGGGGTTGGTGTGTCACCACAGTCGGTCCCTGAGCATGTCGGGTCTGTCAGTCCCTGATCACCGGCATGTCAGGGCAATCGGTTCCTGAGCACCGGCATGTCAGGCCAGTCGATTCCTGAGCACTAGCATGTCAGAGCAGTCGGTCCTTGAGCACCAGTCTATCAGCGCAGCCAGACCCTGAGCACCGGCATGTCAGGGTAGTCAGTCCCTGAGTACCAGCAAGTCAGAGCAGTCAGGCCCTGAGCACTAGCATGTCAGGGCAGTCAGTCCCTGATCACTGGATTGTGAAGATATTCAGGCCCTGAGCATTGTTGTGTCAGGAGAGTCAAGCCCTGATCACCAACATGTCAGGGCAACCGGTCCCTGAGCACTGGCATGTCAGGACAGTCGGTCCCTGAGCACTGGCAAGCAAGCATATTCGGTCCCTGAGCACTGGGGTGTCAGTGCATTTGGTCCCTCTGCACCGGCATGTCACACGCTCTCAGTAACACCCATTTATTACTAGCAGACTTTGAGCACCATGCTCTCAAGCTACTCTACAGTTGATGTCATTAGCAAGCAGCCTGGAACCCTCACGGAGAACATGTGATCAAAGGCACCATTCGGGACGGGCACCCGGTAGCAATGGCCACGTGAATGTTTGTTGTACTGAAGCTGCAGCTCGCAGTGATGGCTTAATATTAAAAAACAGGCTCTTTTTTCTTACATTTCTGGGATTCTCAGCTGGCTTCCATGTGGATTTATGGATCTGGAGAGAGTGTGAAAATCTTTGCTTCCATTTTACCCCTTTGGTCCTGTTTAAAATGATGCTTAAAAGGGAATTATGCCCCCGCCCCTGGTCACACAATGCCACACTTTACCCCCTCCCATTCAACCAATTCATTCCCCTCGAGGTTTTGCGAGCTTCTCGGCCTTTTGTACTGGAGATCTCCCGGGTCTGTTTTTGATTGGATTAGCAGGTCTGACAGCTCCATTTGGGGACAGTACACTAATTAAATGCCCTTTGTGGATGTTCTCTCTCTCTCCTTAAGGTTCTCAGATCTTGACTGATATTTTGACGGTCACGCCCTGGTTATTTATGAATCATAAAACGATGTAAACCAGGGGTAGGGAACCTGATCCATGGTGAGCCACTGTGGATGTGGGTTTTTGGGATGACCTCTCAAACAGCCAATAATAAGGCATGTCAGGGAAGTCGATCCTTGAGCACCAGTGTGTCAGCGCAGTCAGTCCCTGATATTAGCGTGTCATCGCAGTCGGTCGTTGTTCACTGGCATGTCAGGGCAGTCGGTTCCTGAGCAATGGCATGTCAGGGCAGCTAGTTCTCAGTCCTGGGAACCCACTCTTTTTGGCTGATTTACTGATTTACAAAAACCCACACTTACACTGGCTCTTCATGGATCAGGTTCCCTACCCTTGCTATAGACTAACACTGACCATAACTTCATCAAATAACATGCCATCCCTCTAGGTCTGGACAACACAGCCCTACACTCCCCCATCCAGTCAAGACAATGGCTCGCATTCTCAACTGGTCCTAAGCCTAAGCCTTTGGGTTGGTCATAAAGACTCAATAAATGAATGCGTCATCCTGACGGGGCCCGTGATAAGATTAAGTAAACCATAAATATCTGGTTTCTGTTCCTCAGATGATGGGGGGGCAGGGGGTGAACTCATCTCACTAGCAGAAGAGGAGCCTGGTCCTAGGTAGAAGTTTGGGGAGTAGGGGGAGGCGAAAGGAGTGGAGCAGGGAGGAGAAAGGGGAATGAAAAAAACTGGGATATGGCAGGACTGCAGTATGAATGGGTTCTGCAGTATGAATGGGTTCTGCAGTATGAATGTGGGGTCTATAAGCAGCTGCTGAGTCCCAAGGGGAAAGGGGGCACAGTTGCGGTGCTGTTTAACTCAGGCCACTTTGCCAGCTTATTGCGTCGGAGCACGGCAGGTCCCTACCCGCAGACTCCTCCAGACAGCGTAAGCCACCCTCCCAAACGTCCACTCAGGTGAGCAGGTCACTTCAGGCAGCTGTACTGGGGGTGAAGGTCAGCCAGGGGTCATGGGATGTGCACCGGGTCTCACTTATAAAAAGTGAAAAACATACAGTAACGTCAATGACTGAGGAAACCACAAGAATGCGTATTGTAAAGCTATATGGATGTGAAATTACTTTCAAGATGTCAGCATTCTTTGTTATTTTTGCATCTTAATTATGGTTTGCAATCATTTTCCAATAGTGACCCCTGCTGGTTAAAACCAGAATTACTGTCGTGTCTTGACATTGAGCGTCAGCTTTTCAGCCCTGCGGAGTGACAGTCCAAGGTGTTTTCATGCATGACGACACCTGCCAACTCCAAGCTGGCCTCTCCTGAGTAGTTCGGTCATAATGCATTAATATTTGCCTAGGAGGTGTCAAAGTGTCCCATTCAGGAACCGAACCGTCGATGTTCTGGCCAAGCTCTAATGCTCGCTGTGGCCTGATTCTGTGCCCAAGCCCCTGGAGGACTCCTGCAGAATGCCAGCCCGTTTCTCCTTTTCACTCTGTCCCAGCAGCCATTGCGGCGATGAGGCAATTCACGCCAGCCGTCCTCATTTCCAGCTAATCAATTAGAGGCGTTATTGATCCAATTACTCCGGACGGGAGGCTTATCTGCTCACTCGCGGGGGCCCTGATGAGTTTTCGTGCCGCACAGAGACGGAGTGCTGACATCAGCACGGCACGTCTCATTCTGCCCTCCGCAGTGCGAATGTCCTCTCAGCATCCATGCGATGTCGTTCCCAAAGCACGAAGAACCCTGGGGGGTGACAGGGGGGCAGAATGAATAGGAGGGTGTGGACTTAGCAGCCAGTAGCAATGAATGTGTCACAAACATTTCAGCAATGGTCACCTTTAAGCTGCTGCGACACGCGACTCATCATTCAGTGGTTTACTGCCACCTTGTGGTCACAAGGATTACTGAATTAAAAGTTTTTTGTTTTACTTTCCATTAGTGGACCAATGTTGCCACCTGCAGGACATTCAAGAAAGTAACCCTACTGCAGAAGTATTGTATGGATCTTTGGTGCAGGATACAACGAATAAATACAAGTTAAAAAAAGATTGTCCAGAGAACAAAAGGTGAGCGCTACCATCAGTCCGGTGTCATACCAGCAGAAAAGCACCCTGAGACCATTCATGTGTGGGGTTGCTTCTAAAAAAGTCACAATTTTGCCTAAGAACACAGCCATGTGTGCCAAAACATCTTCTGAGAGCAACTTCTCCCAATCATCCAAGAACAGTTTGGTGATGAACAATGCCTTTTCCAGCATGATGGAGCACCGTGCCATAAGGCAAAAGTGATAACAAAGTGGCTCGAGGAACAAAACATCGACATTTTGGGTCCATGGCCAGGAAACTCCCCAGACCTTAATCCCACTGAGAACTTGTGGTCAATCCTCAAGAGGTGGGTGGACAAACAAAAACCCACAAACTCTAACAAACTCCAAGTATTGATTATGCAAGAATGGGCTGCCATCAGTCAGGATTTGGCCCAGAAGCTGATTGACAGCATGTCAGGGCGAATTGCAGAGGTTTTGAAAACGAACTCTTTGCATAAACTTAAAGTAATTGTCAATAAAGGTCATATGAAGCACTTATGAAATGCTTGTAATTATACTTCAATATACCAGAGAAACGTCTAACAAAAAGATCTACAAACACTGAAGCAGCAAACTTTGTGAAAACAAATACTTGTGTCATTCTCAAAACTTTTGGCCACGACTGTAGACAGAAAAAAAAAAACTCTGGACGTCCAAGGTCAACTGGCTGTCCATCCCACCCCCAAGCCATGGTAACGTTATAAAACAAAAATAAAACAATGACCCTTCTTGCTAGACGCAAGGTGTAAACTGTTGTCAAGGTCAGAGCCGTCAGTGAGTCAGTTCTCCGTGCCAGTGTGTGCAAGTCGGCAGATTGAAGGCAGCACCAGCAGCCTCACATGCTTTTCCACGGTGGAAAGAAACGCAGAGAACATGGCTGGTGGTAACATGCATGGACACTGATGGACTAACACAGCAGATCATAACAGCATATACAACATCAGCAGAGGCCATAACAACGCTGTATTAAATGTTAAGATACTGGTAAGCGAGACTAAAGTGATAGATCTTCGGTCAAGATTTAAAGACAGAGACTCCTTCAACATCCCAAATGTGAGCTGGCAGACTGTTTCACAATACTGGGACCTTGTAGCTGAACACCTTTACTTCCAACTGTTACTTTATTTATGTGTGGGATCGCAAGGAGGCTGCCATTCTGTGATGTGAGTGGACATTGTGTAAACATTAGTTAGTTCTTTTAGGTAGGCAGATGATAGACCACAGAGTGCCTTATATGTATATAGGAGAAATTTGAAGTCAGCCCTGAAACTATCAGGAAGCCAATGCAGGGAACTAAGAGCAAGGTTATGGCCTCATAGCTCCTGTTCCTGGTGACAATTCAAGCTGCTGCATTTTAAATATGCTTCCAGCTACACAAAGTCTAACCTACTGAATACAAAAGCAAGTATTAGTTTCTCAGTGTCTTGAATGGTAAGAAATCAAATGGCAGAGGACGGGCTGGGATGTTCCGAATTTCACCCACAGCTTGCATTTAAAGACTTGAAGTATTTAAATAAAGTACCTTGCTGAAACATTTCTGATATATGGTGTATGATTCATGCATGCTTTAGGATGGTCTTTATTCTCATTATGTCAGCTCTGAGAAATAAGACCAGCTGTAGTTGGGAGGGTGGGGCAGTTTCTGGTCAATCCAAGCTTTTCCACCCCTCCCTCAAGGTAAAAGAGGACTGTTGCACCAGAGGAAAGCACAGAGGACGTGGGATAGAATAACAGCAAACAAAAATTGAGTAAGTCAATGTGAGAATCAGTCAGTAAGTTAGTGTGAGAATCAGCACTGTAAGGGTTAGGGTAAGTAAGTTAGTGCGAGAATCAGCACTGTAAGGGTTGCAGTAAGTAAGTCAGTGCGAGAATCAGCACTGTAAGGGTTAGGGTCAGTAAGTTAGTGTGAGAATCAGCACTGTAAGGGTTAGGGTCAGTAAGTTAGTGCGAGTATCAGCACTGTGAGGGTTAGGGTAAGTAAGTCAGTGTGAGAATCAGCACTGTAAGGGTTAGGGTCAGTAAGTTAGTGCGAGAATCAGCACTGTGAGGGTTAGGGTAAGTAAGTCAGTGTGAGAATCAGCACTGTGAGGGTTAGGGTCAGTAAGTTAGTGCGAGAATCAGCACTGTAAAGGTTAGGGTAAGTAAGTCAGTGTGAGAATCAGCACTGTGAGGGTTAGGGTAAGTAAGTCAGTGTGAGAATCAGCACTGTAAGGGTTAGGGTCAGTAATTTAGTGTGAGAATCAGCACTGTAAGGGTTGGGGTAAGTCAGTCAGTGTGAGAATCAGCACTGTAAGGGTTAGGGTCAGTAAGTCATTGCAAGAATCAGCACTGTAAGGGTTGGGTCTATAAGTCAGTGTGAGAATCAGCACTGTAAGGGTTAGGGTCTATAATTCAGTGTGAGACTCAACACTGTAAGGGTTAGGGTAAGTAAGACAGTATGAGAATCAGCATTGTAAGGGTTAGGGTCAGTAAGTCAGTGACTTACTACACACATACAGGCGTTTGGACATTTTCTAATGCTATACCCACAGATCTGAGTTTACACTTCATTACAAACCTTTGCAAACACAATACCCACATCAACAGTTTTGTGCTAGCAATTGTGCTACACACACACACACACACACACACGAATACAATATTTGGCAATATTTGATCCCACAATATAATATATATCTGACTCA
>JAODKE010000001.1:9983904-9996689 GCA_026779605.1 Mormyrus hasselquistii
TACATAAAAATAATAAAATATTTTTTTTTCCGCCATTACAAACATTCTCTCGCGCACCCCTGGTGGTCAGACTGCGCACCCCTAAGGGTGCGCGCACCCCAGTTTGGGAACCGCTGATATAGAGGGAAGAAAGTCGTCCCCAAGTCCAGTGCACCGCCTTTAAGGACCCCTTATTCACAGGAATGATTACATAGTGTCATGAGTCACCTTTTGCTTGTTTACCCTTATCTGGTTACATTTGGAGAAAGCCAAAGGATGCCTTCATCCCAGAATGTCTGCTAGTAGAGGCAACCATCTTGTGGGAGCCATTAGGTTCAATGATTGCTCTGCAGTGTCATATAACAGACAAGCCATATGAGACAATTTTACTGGATGTGCCCCATATTCCAAGATGGTCATAGATACTTCAGTTAAATGCTTTCCTGGGCCTGTTCAATCACTAAATTTGAACTTTGTTTTACTTTTACTGAAAGCTCAGAGTATGAAGTCGATTTCCATCAGCATCCCTCACAGAACCGGGCTTTCTTCTTGAAGAATGGTCCAGATCAGGCCTGGACTGGCAATCTGGCAAACTGCCTGCCACTTCATTGTGAAGCAGACACTTTCATAAGTGCATGTCTTTAAACTAAGAGCAGAGCTGCCAACTCTCACGTATCTGGTGCGACACTCACGCTGTCATACTCACACTCATGCACTTACGCTGAATCTATCTTACTTCATTATTGGCCTAAAATTAGCTATATCAAAAGCATTTGGGTAGTTTGCAAACCCTACAGACTATTTATCGAGTAATAAAACTGTCACATACATGTAAATGACTCTGCATGTGTGTGCAGATTTGTCTCAAAATCTCACAGCTGCCAGCTGACCAAAGTTGGTAACCCTGAAAGAGCGAAAACACCTGCTACATGGGGAGAGCATGCAAACTGCACATACTCACAGGAAAGGTGGGATTCAGACAAACAAATGTTGCGTTTTGAGATCACAGTGCTACTCGCTAAACCATTATGCAGCCCATATTAGTTCTTCATACTGACTTGATATTGTTTAGAGATTCTGCTATTTTTGTTACACCCTGTGCATCAGGAGAACATCAGAACAAAAAAACAAATATTCAGTTAATCTAAATAGCTTTAGGTGTGTGTAGTTTAAGTCAAGGGAGGTGATAGCAAGATTATACAATTCCTTGGTAAGACCCCACCTAGAACATTGTCTGCAGGTTTGGTCATCATACCTTAAGAAGGACATTGCTGCCTTGGAAAAGGTGTGACGTAGGGCTACGAGAATGATTCCTGGTCTTAGAGGAATGTCTTATGAGGAGAGGTTAGCTGAGCTGAATCTGTTCAGCTTCAAGCAAAGGAGTCTAAGGGGAAGACATGATCCAGGTATATAAAACCTTGGGCTCCTTTAAATCAGAGCTAGATAAGATTTGAACAACTTTGAGCTATCAGTTGAGTTCTCCCCAAATGAGCCTGATGGGCCGAATGGCCTCCTCTTTGTAAATTTCTTAGGTCTGTATGTTCTACCAGATAAACTGCACCAAAATGATATAATTCAAGCCATTTTGAATGACCTAAAACAACCCCAAAAGCATTTCAGTCCCTGAAAAGTTGCCCCTGAAGCTTGAACCAGGAGCTGAGAGCAGAACCGCACATGGTCCATTTCAGCCTGAGTTAAATGTCCATGAAGGTGAGGTTTGCTTTGAATGAAGCTGCTGAAAGCATGTGAACAACGCGTGAATAGGGCTTTGGTTGTCATGGGATACGGGCAAAGGACCAGCACGCGGGAAACCCGGCGGGATAATGCAAAGTGACCATAACATGGGGGGGTGGGAGGGGGTCTTCCTTCATCAGTTCTGTCACCTGCTGCCCCATCGAACCATGTCCTTTTCTTGCGGTTCCGAGTGATACGAGTTGTATAAACCCATAAAAAGACACGTCTGCTGATGCACACACAGAATCCGACACAAAAGCTCATATAAATAAAGACCTGCATGCAACTAAAATAAGGAATCGGTTAATTATGCATTCATTTTTCTAATTAATTATATAAGACGAAATGTGCCAGTTACAGACTGACGATTTAAAACAATCGTCACTGGTACCTTTTGTTAAAGGCACCGAATTCTTTCCGGTTGCTATAGCAAAGGTCTGAATTTAATGATGGTCGGACTAAAACAATTCACATTTAGGGCCCCAAATCCAGCTGGCAAACATTTCAATAGCTGGTCAACAGACACGTTTTTCCCAGGCTTGGGGATCTACTGCGAAAAGCGTGTGCACTCACCTTCTGCCAGGACACCTGATTCGGGGAATTCGTGAAATATTTTAATGAGATTTGAAGTGGCTACATCATTTCTAAAGAAGACTGCACTATAGAAATAATCATAATAGTAATAATACCCACCACTGACAAACACTGCTTGGACATTTACTTTGTGTAATTGTCAGCTGTCTGGTCTGTGACACAGAGTAAATCCTCAGCAATATCGACAGAGAGTCGGGGGGAGGCGTTTGCTTTATTCTCATTGTTCCCGGCGATTAGAGTCCTCCCAGTGTTGCTGTCTGCTTTGGCATGATAAGTGTCTGTGGGGCTGGGAGTCCTGGCATTGCCGCCCTAGAAGCCAGACTCTCCGGCCACGAGCGACGTGAGCGCTCAGCAGGTCCGCTACGGAGCCCCGAACAGACGCAGTTTGACTCGGTGCTGAGAAGCGCAACTTCGAGATAAATTACCGAAACATATAAAAAGCACAATGAGATCGTTGTTGGCGCTACTCTTAATTGGTAAGTGTACATTTGACCTTATGTTGTTTTTTCTTTACTTGATTAAGAATATAAAGTTAAAAAAATATATGAAGTTATAGTCTTATTAACGTGGATGTACGCGTATGTTACTTTTTGCTATTTTACATTTGGAATTTGTGGACATAGTAACCATGAAATATACTAGCCAACGATTTAAATAATTATTTATTGATTATTATTAATACCTTCATCGGCTCGTCCTGGTTTTTCGGAGTTATTTTTAAATTTCTTTGGACGGCTCCTTTTATTATTTTGTGCATATAATAGTATGTGTATTTGTTCCTTCGAATTTATTTGTTTAATGTTAATGAGTTTTTGAGCAGGTGGTGTATAATATAATGTAAAAGTTTGGTGGGAGCTTCCCCCCACCAAAGCTAAATCTCGGTGCCGCTGGGGGGCGTTGGGAGGATGGTGGTCTATCCGTCAGCATTACACCGCGGCGAGGCTGGTGATCGACCGGTGCGGCGGAGGTGCTGGGGACGCGTAATTAACCTGCCATGCTGATGCCTGCTAAATACACTGCGGGAGTGTTGTTATCTTTAATAGAGTTTGTCTTCTTTTCTAACGGGGCTTTCCATTACTTAGGCAAAGTGACTTTGCTGACATCTGGTTGACGTTAAATAAACATAAAAATAAATAATAAATTAGCGATTCATTACATTTACTTACAGTCGTGGACAATTGCGTGCTGAGTGATTTATTAATCCTTATATCTTTTTAACGTTATTATTTGGTTATTTTAGTTTTAATCTGGAGCGCTATATTTGAACCACCAAAGGAAGCTCTTTATCGGCCCGGTTCCCACGCGGGTGTGGCAGATCCCGTCCTGCTTTTTCCCTTGGCAGGTCTCCACTGAAAGCAGGCGGCCGTATCTGATGTTCCGTTATTCGCTTCGGGCCACTTCAGTCATCTGGTTCAGTTTTTTTATTGTTACTATTATTTATTTATTTGTTTGTTTATGTAAATTACCTTGCCTTGACCGCAAATGTTGTATTTAAATGCTGTTGTCGGACTATGGGCATCTAGTGTTGTGTGGAAATCAGATGTGACTGTCGCAGGGGACAGAAATACTTGAAGAAGTACAGCTTTTCCCTTCACTATGCCCAATTCTTATTAAAGAACATGTGTGGATTAATGAATAAGATTAGGCTACTCTATAGCACAGGGCCCTAGCAAAGTCAATCGAAATGGAACTCATTAAATGTAGCCATTTGATTGATAAATCCAATTGTACCCCCCAATATAGGCAAGCCTTATTAACCGCACCCTGTGCATTGATTAGCGGATTATTGACATTACACCATTACTAATTCTCTCATTTTTCATTTGGTTAAAAAACAGCTGAAGTAGTCTGCTTGTGGAGAACCCCTTAGGCATGTTAAACTAGACTCCAGGGTAATGAATCCACCCCTGAAAGGAACTGGACATTACTTAAACAATGCAGGTTATATATACTTATCATTTTTATCATTTAACTTTTTGCTTTTAACATTTATATTTAGAAATGGGTAGAAATGTGGTAGTCATATTGCAAGTGAGGGCAGAACTCTTCACATAGAGCAGGTCCAGACATCAGGACCAGATATTTTCAATGTAACTGTCTAGAAAAATAATGGCAATGTAACCACTAACTGCAAAGCTACTGAAGTAACTGAGATAGTATTTCTGCAAATGAGGCTGAGGGCCATGTCTATTTTCCTCCATCTCCTACCCTAGGAATTTCTGGCGTGTCTGTCACTGTGGAGTCAAATACGACATCTACACAGACTTCTCCTACCACAAGTAGGTGAAGGCATGAACCTCGCCAAATAACCAATGCTGTTAATTGTCCTTGAGTCCTGGGAGAACACAACACTCAGACTGAACTCACTGTAATGTTCTCTCTCTAAGATTCTATAATATTAGGGCCTGGATCTACTATATCAACAAGCATAACCACCATGACAAGAAACCAGTTAACAGACCTTACCCAGAACACTTCAACAAGCAATCTGCCAGAAACTGTGCGGTCAACAGCTGCCCAGACAACCGCAGTAACTAACACAACAACGATTATCAGCACACCAGAGGCAACTACCAAGCAAAAGACATCAGATAAACCAATTACAGCTACCAAGTGCATAGAATTGCCTCGAATAAATTCAACTACCGAGTCAAATTCATCGCTTTCAATGACAGTTACCGAGCCTACGTCATTGTTTTCAACAACATCAGCTATCAATTCTACGTCATCATTTACAACAATAACAACTACCATGTCATCGCTTCCAACAAATTCAGCTAGTGAGTCTAAGTCATTGCTTACAGCATCATCATCTAACAATTCTAAGTCATTGTTTACAACAATAACAGCTACCGAGTCTATGTCATCGCTTCCAAGTTCAGCTAGTAGGTCTAACTCATTGTTTCCAACAACGTCAACTGAGTCTATGACTGAGTCTATGTCTATGACATCAATGACAATTAGCATGACTCAGGTAAATGAGGCAAATAAACCAACGACAACTAACAAGTTCAAGAATTCACTTCAACCAACGACCGCTACCGAGGCAGCCATGAATACAAGGCCTTTGACAACAAAACTGCCAGTGACCTCCATCAATGAGACTCTACGTTCTGCAATTACAACGCAGAATATGGTATTGAGCAAAACTGCGTCAGGTAAGGATACAACTCTTTCATGTCACAAGGTCACATTGCTGATCTTACCAGCACACAAACATGCACAGTACAATAATGCAGTATGGGACGACCGTTCTTCCAAGAGAAGCAGGCTACCTGCCAAAGTGTTTTAAAGCATTTTGGTACATTAAACATCAAAAATATTCATTTGTAACTTTTTTTATTGTAAAATGTTACTGAAGCATTCGTTGTGCTACATAAGCGTTCAGGGGCAGCGACAAATCAGGTATAAGATTACAGGGGCAGCGACAAATCAGGTATAAGATTACAGGGGCAGCTACAAATCATACACAAGGTTACAACTCGGTAGCATTTCTCAGAGACAGTGTTCCAATCGACTAGAGCATCTCACTTCGTGTTCTCTCAGCATGTCCCTCAAACCTGCACTCCGCATTGCTCTTCTCCAATGTTCTGTAATACACATTTACATTTCAAGCAGTGTGTAAGAAATGCTTATTCCACATCAATTTTGATGCAGCTGTTTCCCCTCTTCCATACAGTGAGCATCCCAACCTTAAGATCCGACAGTCCAGCATCAGTCATTGCATCTTCTACAAATAGCACTCGAGTTTCCACTATGATAAATTCAACAGAGGTATGTCTCCTACTTGTCTAACTTAACCATTTCCAAGCGAAACCCCCTGCCAACAAGTGAAAACCCAAATGAGGGGACTGACAGTCTTGTGCAAAATGACCAAAACAAACAATGCTATCCAAAAATGCAATGCGCTCAAGAATGTGTTTATTTGCAAAACTTTACACAAGAAGCCTCCAGATTAACACAAAACAAAAGTTTCAAGATAAGTCAAAAATGTGTTTTTGTTTTCTTATTCCGACTTTGGACACTGACTCTACAGACAGTTCAGGTCCATTAGCTACAAATCCAGACCAAGATTTTGTTTCTACCAACCAGCTGAGTACTCTGTGACTGTGGCTCTTCATACTCAGCTGGTTGGTAGAAACAAAACCTTGGTCTGGATTTGTACTTTCTGGATCTGAACTGTCTGTAAGGGATTACTTTTGTGAGTAACTTCCGCAACACTGGTGACTCATCATCATGTGTGGGTCTGGGTTGGGGTCCCTGTCTCACTTCAGCTGTAGAATATTGTATTTTTTTTATTTTTTTAAAACTCATTGCAACTTTTTAAAAAAAATCCCTTTGTGGTTCTGGAAAATGTATTGTTTAATTGCATGCTTTTCACAGTTCTCTGAGCAGAAAGATGCACTACGAATCAATTCGTAATTCATTCATTCAGTCAGTCAGTCAGTCAGTCAGTCAGACAGACAGACAGACAGACATGGATGGATGGATGGATGGATGTCACCTACAGACTAAGGCTTGTTAAACAAACCTCTTACCTCGGCCTTCTTCACATTTTAATATATGTGAGATTGTGAAATCTTCTGCTGACACACAACTGTGTTACCCATTGATCTCTTGTTAACATCTTTTAACCCCAAGGTCTGCAAGTATCTGAAGGCGTGGATCATCGAGGTCTGTAACATACAGCACATTGGGAGTGGATCTTACAGCGTAAATATCTGTAAGTTATTTTAAATAACACATGTAGCCACGCTATCCAACATTTCCATCCATGACGTGACAATGCACCTCGACATAGATACTGCGTAATTCCCAAGTACAGGCCTGGAAATCATTATTGATACTGCTCACTACGGTAGGACCATTTGGCAGCCTAAACAAGCATCACCTGTCCGAGGCAAAATGTGACTGGTTGGTGCCCCACGTTATCAGAAAAAAAGTGCCAATTTGTACCTTTGACAGTACAATTACATGTCACTGGGACTGTCCCCTCCAGGGTCTGCCAGTTGTACTCTAGCTGTAGGTAAATGAGGTAAATGTACCTTTTAGTTATTTAAGGTACAGAAATGGAATTTTGTTGTACCTTTGGGGAATAAAACTGTACCAGGGCTGTGCTATTTTTTCCGGCTGGCTATGATGCCTATAGGATTGACCGGCCCTGGGTAGGACTGCAGGACGCAGCTGAACCTGGAGCATTTCAGTAAAGAATGTAGCTGCTTCCTCTTCTTCCTTCCCAGCTCAGAAGTTGAAGTTAGCTTGGTATTAAAGAGTAAACAGAGTTAATAGGTGCTAATCTTCCATTAACTTTAAAATGTCCCCAAAATACAAGGAGAAAATAGAAACTGTCGTGTCAGAAGGCGTAAGATAATTATGTAATTATCTTGTATTGCTCTGGTTATCGAAGTAAGTGGAACTGTTAAGGGTAAAATGTGATAAAGAAGTATTTCTTAAAGTGCTCGGCAGTGAATAAAGCGATATTTTCTTTCAAAAGTCCTTAAACACCACTGCCAATTACACTTCAAACTGAATGGATTATGTGGTTACATTACATGTGTTTCAAAATGTGACTGTACTTTACTTACAGATAGCAAGAACATCATTGACGAGCCACCTTCAAAGGTACGCCCTAGATTAAACAAATGGCTAAACATATGCAAACAGTGCAACAGTGCATGTTCACATGTGCACCATCTGTATACACGTGCAGCCTCATCAAAAGTGGCCAGTTTTTTACACAATTGCACTTGTCAGTAGAGAATTAATTGAAATCCGTTTTAAACACCGTTATACATTGTGCATTTTGGACCTATTTCCATCTAGATGCACACCTACAACGGCAAACTCATTGCTGCTCTGGTCACCGCCTTCATCTTGTTGTTCATCATCGTCCTCAGCAGCTTATTTCTATTGCGCCGACGCTCGTACAAGATGAACCAGGTGAGCACCAAGCAGACCTTAGCGGGTCAGGAGAGCGCCACAGAGCCATAAAAAAGGCATGGAAAGCAGAGCAGAAGCAGGATGGAGCACATGGACCTCCCCACTGCATCTTCATGACGTGTTTCTTTTCCCTTATGCTGGGTTGCCACAGCAACAGCTGACAGAGGAGCTGCACACTTGCGAGAATGGTTACCATGACAACCCCACACTGGAGGTGATGGAGGTGCAGCCAGAGATGCAGGAGAAGAAGGTGGCCCTCACCAAAGAGCTCCACGACACCTGGATCGTGCCCTTGGACAACTTGGCCAAAGTCGACCTTCTGGATGAGGAGGACACACACCTGTAGGGTGATGTCACCCGAGGTAACGGTGACGTGACTGCAGGCTAATGGTCACTCACATGCAGGACCAAACAAGGACCACTACATGCTCATCCATAAGCAGAGACCCCCCAAAGTTTTCAAAGAACTTTCTTCCTGAATGCTAAAAGGTACAGTTTGAAACCCTGAAAAGAACCACTGTGTGGATCTTACCTCATATATACCAGGACTGTTAATCAGCACCATCGGCGGGTCCTGTGCCTCTGTAATCCTTTATTCTTGCCAGACTAAAATGACACAAAAGATGTGATGAACATAAATCGGCATCTCCCACACCTATTAAAATGTTAGGATTCACACTATTGCATCAAAGGGCCGATATTTCATGCCCAGGGGTCTGTCCCTACGTTTAAAAAGCTGATTAATCTTGATCGCTGGAAGATTTACTTACCGTTGTTGTTCAGGGTCACTGGGTAGCGGGGCATCACCACCCCTGTGGGATTCTGGCGGAAGTTCCGGGTAGCTCTCCGCGTTTCCATGCCAGAGCGCAGTCCTGCGCTCACTCAGGGCCAAGGGCGGGGTGACCGGCGTGAGCCAGACCAAAGGAAGCGGGGATTCACTCACCAGCGAGTCGCTGCTTCAGACAGAACCACATGAAGCTAAAAGGGTGAATAAGCCACTTCAGTGGGTACAGCCTGCTTCTAGGTGGCTTCTTGTAAATATATGTATCTTTTTAACCAGACGAGTGCCTTTCCACACTCAGGTCTCGCTGAGGGAAGCATTTTGCTGTCAGATAATGAACCACCACATTCACATCATCCAGCACCAGGTTATATGCTTGAATACTGCGTTTCTCACACTCTTTCACTTTATAGAACACTTAAGATATGCAAAGATGAGTTATTTGTGGTTCTTTTGCTGAAGCTGATAAACACTGGTATTGGTATGTATGGTTGACCTTTTTTATGCATCAATAAAACAACAAACTAATGTGGCTTCTTTTCCAAGTATGTACGCTTTTATTAAGAAAACTTGAACAAAATACAATCTTTATTTATTATTTACATTACATACAAAGCAATTCTACAAGTTGCTCTACACAATCATTTATGCAAATAGTGTTTACAAACCACTTAAGTACCAGTTAACAGCACTTGGGGTGGGGGGAATAATGTAAAAAAAAAAAAAATCTTACTTTGTGTAACATTTGGCATTGTGTTGTCAGAATGTTTAGTTCTGGCACAAAAACTCACCCCTTGATGCACCTAAACTTTAATAAGAGCAAAGTGTAATGAAGTAGTTGTGCCACTAGATGTCAGTAAATTGAATCTGGGATACTCTGACTTGTATTTTAAAACTACACACAAATGCAAGAGAAATGAGTCAATACTAACGCAGTATGTACAGAAGCACAATGGACGCCCAATCATAGCGTACACATTCCTGACGGGCCCATTTCAATGTTCTGCTGACATGTGACTGTGAGCAATGTCAATTGTATTGTTTTGTCTGGTCGAAAAAGATCATTACTGGCCAAGATTAGTACTTTTCCTGGGGGGGGGTTACAGCCGCTTTTCTGCTCTGAAATGCTTTTCTGATGGCTGGGCTATGCGTCACACTTGCCAAGATGCCTGCTGGGATTCCCTTGTTTTAGGTAAATCCCTGGCCAGGACAACTCAGGGGAAATTCCTACGCAGATTAATGTACAATCACCTTATTTCCAATATAATTAGATGCACAAGCTAAAAAGGCTGGAAAATGTGCAAAAAAAATGCTTAAAATAGTCAAATCTAAAAGTCATCTGGGAATGCTCAAAATCATTTTTAATAAAACTGAAAGGGGAAGAAGTCATAGACTATGATGTTCTAGCCTATGTCTTCGTTTAAAGATCTGAAATAGGTAACGTATCAAGAGTCATTTTTAATGAACGAGATGAACCCTATTATCCCCGTTGGAAAGCCTCACATCTTTTTACTTGCCCTTATCTCTTAATTCAAGCTCTAAGAAAGTGCTACACAACGGACTAGTAAGAGAAATTATTTTATAATGAGGTTGAAAACAAAGCGTAGAGGCCTAGAGGGCCCGGCATGAGGTCTGACACAGCAAGGCTATCACGAGGACTCCTGCGGGGCGGAGACCATCAACGGTTGTTTACATTATCTGAGGCAAACAAACCTGTCACCAAATCTCAGCCCGTCCGCCGTGATTCCTGTCCCAGTAGTGCATCCCTATGAGTTTGTCTGCCCATGCCCCTCTTCATACAAGGCATCTGAATCAATGTTAAGTTCCCCCCACCCTTCCGGCTGAAGATGAGACCTCACTCAGACCCTTTTGATATTAAGATGAGCACAGCAACGACAAACATCGTCATCATCGTCTGCTGCCTCTGCACGTGTTAGTCTCCTGCACAATGGGGGCTCCAGGTAGCTTTCCCCATACCCCCCCCCCCCCCCACCAGTCGTACGACACAGCCGCTCCCAGTGCAAGTACAGGTGGGGGCCTCAATCAGGCACTTGGCCTTCATCGCCCCCTGCCCTCCATCCAAGCCACATTTATTTGGTCTTAGATTTCTGTTTATACAAATATGTATACAAAATCAATGTAATAGCTAGCTGAGGGGAAAAAACACTTGTACATTCACAGTAGAGGGTAAATAAGGGTGAAATTCGGCCATTTCATGTTTTCCAGTGAGGAACACAATGCGGCACCTAAAAGAAAATGATCTGGAAACACAAACTGTATCTACAAATTCCCAGCATTTTCAGCTTTATGGGAGCCTGAAAAGGAATGGGGCCAGTACAGAGACCCAGCACCAACCTGCCTCTGCCCCAGCCCCCACCCGTCTCCGTCACACAGGAGGGACAGCACCGACTCAAAGTCGCACAGCACAGGTTTAAAACAAGGGGGGGGAGGGGAACCCTTTAATAATATTTGCGATAATGAATCATTTTATTCCTCAGCAACAAAGTATCTGAAAAATGTTCGAGTGCATTTTAACTTAAAAAAAAAATACTTCTGTTTTAAGCCAACAATCGAGCTCCCGGAGTCATATCCTCGCTCCCAAATCCAACAAAGGAAAACAAACCAGCACAAAGGGGGAGTGAAGTGGTGCGGCCCCAACGGCGCATCACGGGAGCGGCCCTCGCCGGCGGCGGCGGGCTGCAGATGCCACAGCGCAGCTACAGCGTGATGAGATCAACGAGGTTACCCTTGGGTGGGGTCATGCTGTCGGGAAAGAAGTTCACCAGTGTGTCGAAGAGCTGTGTCCGCTGGGCGTAGGTTTGGTCCACGTCGGAGAAGCCTGGGAAAAAATAAGCATCAAAGGGAATGGCGGTCAGAATGTCCACAGGGGCACTGCACTGCCGATCCTGTTTCCATGGAGCGCGCACACACACACACACACACACACATACACACACACACCACACACACACCACACACACACACACACACACACACACACACACACACACATGGACACACATGGACACACAGTCCATATATTCATATATTTATTCATTCCTATGGTCATAACCCTAATCCCAACAATGACAAGCCACACCCCTACCCAACCCTAACCTTAATTACAAGTAACCAAACAAAATGAAAGCCATTGGACTATTTAAGGTTTTTGACTGCAGTCATTGATTTTTATGAAATTGTGGATATCCTTGCGGGGACCAAAAAAACGTCACTAGAAGGTAAATAGTTACAGGTTTTTATCATATTTCAAAATCTGGTCTCCACAAGGCCCAAGGTCCAGGCGAAGGGGCATTCCCACTCAGTCCCCCCCCCCCCCCCCATGTTTCAAAAACCTGCTAGTGAGTAGAGTGAAGAGCTTGCACCTAGGTTGTTGGTTAGCTGAACATGCTGCTTCTGCATCTCCTTAATAAGGAATGCGTTCATTTAATATTTAGTGTAGTAACTGTCAGTGGCCACATGGGCCTATAAGCCCCACAAGGACGCATGGTTTGAGTGGTGGTAAATACAGGCACTGTGTGGACAAGGAAGGCATTCAGAAAAGTCCTGGAGGACTCACCCAGCGGGATGAAGTCGGAACTGGACTTGAAAAGGGCCGATGGAAGCAGCTGGAACTGCAGAAGGAAGTGCAGGCAAGGTCAGGACCGGGAGAAAACATCTCTAACAGCAGCAGGATCAGGACCGGGAGAAAACATCTCTAACAGCAGCAGGATCAGGACCGGGAGAAAACGCCTCCAAC
>JAODKE010000001.1:10004296-10019898 GCA_026779605.1 Mormyrus hasselquistii
AACCGTTTTTGGAACGTATTGTTTAATGAGGAACGCAAAAACAGAAACGTTATAATATCGATTCTGCTCGGAATGAAACGAATGGATTTTTTTTTCGTTTTTAAGCCCTGCTCACAGCACATGCCATAAACATCTCAGTCAAACTCAAATAAACCTGATTATTTTCCTTTTTAAAAGGTTTTACACATTGAACTAAATGCACGAGCGCTCCGTTTCTGAACAGGCACATTATTATTTTCAGAACAAACAGTAATGTAGCATGAAAAAGACAGTGGGTGTGAAGGCCTACCTTGCTGTACCAGTTAAGGCAGGGCTGAACCACACCAGGTTCCTCTATGCCGTGCAACTCAATGTACCAAATGCTGAAGTTAAAACTGGGTCCCCAGGACATCAGAGGCACTGAAAAAGGAGATGGGGGGGGGGGGGGTTGACAGATACCAGTAAATGACTACTGCAGTGACGATCAAACACCCGTTAAATATTAATGGTGGACCAGAGGTAAAGCCACGCGACCCAATAAAGATCGACAGGTAACGTGTGTGTGACAAGAAACACACCTTCGGTGTCACCCCAGGACAAATGAGACCATTAAACAACAGTTTCATTTCTCCACAAGCACACAGACAGACACCGTAAAGCATAGGTCATACTTCACTTCTCCACGTGTGCTTTCATGCGCCATTGGTCCGCCAAAATTGTACATGCAGAATCTTGTGTTCATACTACTTTTGTCCGTGGACGCAGGTGGTCACGGTCGGTGCGTGCATACATACACGAGAAGAGATATTCCACCAGACCAGGGAAGAGCAGATGTATTACAACTGCTGCATCTCTAGTTGCATCAGCCAACTATTGGTATCAGCCGATGGTTTAAAATGAGCCGATAATTACCGCCGATAATTCACTTTGCAATGGTGACCCATACTGCTTTGCACACCCATGTACTACTTTAATGATAGCGAAAACAACCTTAGAAATACATTTTGCCAACATTGTGCTGCCAAAATTTCATGAGGAAAATCTACGGTCAGTCCTGATACAAACGCGCTCCTGAAAAGCCTAGCATTCACCAAAATTGTGTAATAAAATACACATATTCCATGGGAAAAATGGGGTTAGGTGAATGAGACAAACAAAATAAATTATAAAAATGATGAAATATGGGGCCAATAACACAATTATATGCATTTTAAATAAATGATAATAATACATTGATAACTTACATCATAAATGTTTTAGCATAAATAATATTTTGGGGTGTTGAAAATTGGTTTTTATGGGTCTCACAAGATTTGCCTAGTGACCACTTCAACCGAAAATGCGAAACTTGCTATCTTGACTATTGTAGTATTGGAGTTGGAAGTAGTGACAGCCAAAACACCATTTACTGTATTTTTGACCCCACTAGATGGTGCTCTTGGGTGACTTTGGAGTATGCTTTGAACCAGTTCTTAAACAGAGCACCATCTTGTGTGATCAGAAAATATAGCAAATGGTTCATGAAGTGTCCTTTTCGCCATCATTAGTCGGTGTAGTGAGACACAGCCACTCTGTGAATGAAAATCGCCCAAATACATAATGTGATTCCACGTTGTTTTGGACTTGGGTACTAATATATAAATTATGTTCTAACAGATTCACGGTGTGATATCACATGTTGTAGCAGGACTGACTGTACTAATAAACATTTCAACACAACTAATTTGAGTGCTCACCTTAAGGCAAGAGAGTGAAGAGTATGTTGTATGCCAGAGTAGTATATTTACATATTTTTGGAGTGTAATTTATTTATTTTATAATTTATTTGGGTGATCAGCTATCAGAAATTTCCATATCGGGGAATAATTAATCACAACTAAGGCTAATATGAATGATATAGTGAAACAGGTAAACTCTTCATTTGCGGTTTTAAAATTAATTGTTAGTCTAGGTTTGGGTGGTATTAAGGTGACACAGCACACCACAGTATTCTGATACCCTTACAACAAAATTAGCCATGTCCTGACCCCTGCTCAGCAGATTCTATCACCAAGATCTCAAAGTGCTGAAATAATGCTGCTTTTGAAAATACCGTATACCACTTCAACTGTAATGGTCGCCTGGTTATCCGTGAAGACCAAATTTTCTCACAGGCAACAGTAACAGGCATTGACGGTATCCCACCAGATGACCATGAAAAATATCATCAGGTTTCTCTATAGCTTTTTACTGCTGCCCTGTCAAACCATACACACATGATCAGAGCGATCACTGCCCCATCAGTCAGGGCATCGATATGCAATCTATCCAGCTAGACCCACATGCTTTGCTTGTCTGCTGCATCATCAGCCATGACACCTCCCTCACCAATGTCACGCTGCTGAATTCACTTGAGTACCTACATGCAGATGTAGGCTACACCTTTTGGAATGCCATCGGGGTCAAAACCCTCAGAAATAAGTCATATTTGTACATTTTATGCACCCGTCACGTGTTTTATGCTCAACTGCAATGTAGTATTTTGGACAGTCCATTTGTGTGGGTATGGATTTGTGCAACAGTGATGGGAATTCCGGCTCTTTTTAGCGAGCCAGATCATTTGGCTCAGCTGAACAGTAAGAGCCGGGACCTTTAGCTGCCAAATTGTTCTTCATTTAGTACAGTTTCTGGCTTTTATAATTAAGGCTACCACCCATTCCTAATAATACAGGACCAACCCTCATTGGAATGTTGCATATTATAGGGGATGGATGGCAACTCTTTATACAATTCGGCCAGAAATAGTAAAATGTTGCAAATTATCGTTTCGTTACAAACACTGTACACAATGCATCTGGTCTTTATGCATGAATGTGTGTTACAATTTTAATGCTACTGTGATGTCCATATTTGATTAAGTACACTCTACCCCTGGACAACATGGGTTTTGATAGCGCGGGTCGACTTTTACACCAGGTTTTATTTTCAATACATATACTGGATTTTTTTGTTACAAATGTCACAAACGCATAAAATACGTATTGGGATGTTTTTCCTCAATAACATAAATACAGTATGTATTACACAAATCTATTACATTAGATTTTTTTAAAAAGTTAAACCACAAAAGGACTGTGGCTCTGCACGGTTTATAGGGTGATGCTATTCATCGCTGCATTAGTTGGCAGATCGTTATGAATTTTCTCTTTCACATTATCTTTTCATTTTTTGATTAAGTGATAGCGATACATACGGTGATACGAGTCATACCCATTTTTGTCGTTTTAAGACGTCCAAAATTAACGTATTAATATGTTAATTTGGGGCGTTTTAAAACGTATAAATCTGATGTGTTAATTCAGAGGGTTTTGACCATGACGGTGTTCCACAGTACATGAGAGTGCTGCATTGACACTGCACGCGTATATGAATATGACTAAAAGACAAACTTGTAATTTGACATATTGAAAAGAATACAATTAAATTTTGTTAAAATGTAGTTCTGTCTTTTTTTTGTCATTCTTTCCAGTCAGTACTATAAGGGTTCAATTTGTATGTTATGTGTGAAAGGATGCATAACTCAGCGTGAACAGTATAGATTGCCAACAAAATACGTATGGATTGTTTTAAAATACATGCAGTCTTTGCTAGCACATGAAGCCTAATAGGTAAGCATTATATTACTCTCTCCCAGCTGCTAAATGGACGCATTCTCTTAAAGTTGTTCAAAATCAGCCCTGAAGAATTTGTGTCTTTTTATGCAGGGCAACGTCATTTATCAGTGGGCAACCTGAGGTTACCCAGGAAGGTGCCCTGTGGACAATCTGAAAAAATCCTTACAATCGAACACTGAACAGTATGAAAAACGAGACATGCGGGTGCCTCCGCACCTCCTCATACAGCTGCTCACCATAACTACAACAACTATTCTTCCTCTATTCTTTCTTAGTTGATCTCTGCTCTGTGAAAGTCAGTGCTGCCACCTACTGGAAACACCTAGTCAATTTCATGACATGAGCACAATCGGCGCACACCAACAAGCGTGAATTCCATCAGACTAAAAAGTCTGGGCTACACACACACACACACACCAACCAGCACACACCCCTGGTGATGAAATTTACGTCACTCGCCCTGTATGAGGACCGAAAGTGCACCTGGAAAAGTGAATTGGCCTTAACTCAGTTACAGCTTGCACAAAACAACACCCTCACCTATCTTGATGAAGCGGCATGGAAACATCTGCTCCTCGATCTTGTGCTTCAGAGTGAAGGTCTCCTTGTTGTAGTCATTCTTAAGGCCACTGCAACAGAAGTGTTTTCATTTTAGCGAATGAAAAGCACCTTTCGGGCAGCTGCAGGCTCCTATTTACATACTAGCTACGGTTTTGGAGTGAACCTACCCCGGCCTGTTATTTAAATGTCTTTACTTGTTGCTGAGCAGAAGGCAGAAAAACAGTGTGACAGACATGGCCGACAGGCAGAGCACCACGCAGAGAGGCCGCCTGCTCACCTGGACAGCAGCTCTGTCATGTTCTCCTCACTCATCCCTCCAAACACCTTGAACTTCTTCAGGTTGCACACGTGAGTTTTTTCATACTTTCCGAAGGTGATGCTCTGCACAATCGCTGGCCTCTCCAGTTTCAGAATTAAGTACTAAAAGGACGGGAAAATGCAAATAGGGTCAGTATGAGCCTTAGAGGGCTAAACAAATAAAATCCAAGTAACCTTGTAGGCCAGTGATGGCTGCGTGTGGCAGGTGCCCATGTGACTAACGGTTGTGGCAAATCCTGACCTGAGGGGGATAGTTGCTCTCGGAAGACCATCTGGAAGACTGGTCATTGGGTTTGTCCACCAAAATATTCCTGAGAAAGGAAGAGCAAAGACATGTGAGAAAAAGCCCCCTCTGCAGGTCGCCATGTTCAGAGGAAGCCATAAGGAATGCTCACTGTCCAGGTTTGTTAAATCATCATATGAGATGCAGTGATTCAAAGCAACCTTGAGCCAACCAGCTGTCATTTCGCATTAGGAACATCTGCATGCACGGCATGAACCACAAACCTTATGTTGCATTATCTGACAGCACCATACCCAAATGCAAAAGTGGCAGTGTGAGGCAACTTAGCGGGAGTAGAAACCACCAGTGACAGCAAATGAGGCAACTCAAAGCCCTGGTCAGCTGCCCGACTGAGCCTCTCCTTTCGATCTTATGCGAAGTGAAAGTGATCAGCCGGTCCTCTCCAATACCAGTGACACTGTCCCCATACCTTCAATTTACACCACACACCTGGGGATTCCCGTGTCACATGTGCTGCATATTCTACACACAGTTCAAATCACATTATCACCACCATAAAGACTGTAGACAGAACTACATCCTCTAATTACCAAAATGAGAATATCATCATGGACTCAAAATGTATGTAACCTCATTTAATAATCACTTAATATTGGAATCTTTTAATAATTAGTATGCTGGACGTTCTGTCTGGGTAATGATCAGTTTTGAACCCTGTATGGTGGGCAAAGAGACCCCCAAAGGCCCATTGATGGGGGGGGGGGGGGGTAAAAATGTGCCACCAGCCTCTGAGGGTTATGATTTTTTTTTCTTACCAATGGAGCTTACCTGGACGGCTACCCAAGCATATTAAGCCCCTCTGTTGTGCATGGGAATGCTTAAGGACAGCTCTCGACTAAGCATTCGAGGGTCCTGTCACAGATAAGGCTGCTTGGTTTTGGTGTTGTCATCATTATTAATGTGACCATAATGGAATCAGATTGTCTGGAATGTATACACTGGAATCATAATAGTCACCAAAAATCTATTATTTCACATTCCCATCAATTCAACTTACTGCCTATTTGCACAACTATATATTTTACATGCTGTACTTTTTAAACGATTTGTTTTTCTTTCTACGTCTTATGTCTCAAACGTCTCAACATGTCAGCCTCAATATGACCAACGTGACCGTAATTTCATCTCAGCGCATGACCCATGGGTCATATAGCTGGAGATGACAATAAAGATACATTGAATTCTGATAACCCCTGCTAAATGGCTAGCTGGCTAACCATGTAAACCCCTCCCCCTAGTCTAGTCAGTTAGCAGACCGGATTACAGCCGCCTACACGAACCTGCCCGGACCTGTTACATTTCCAGTACCTACGGTAGATAGCACTTCTTACAGCGCACTATCAGTAGAGGCGCCTGCTACCCTTAGCTTACCTTAGCCTTAGACTAGCCACACCTCACCGTTATGCTATCTTAGACTAGCCTTAGCATAGTCAGACAGCTCGGTGCTGAGGTAATGCAGTAGGCCATAGCAGGCTATTCACCGTAATACACAATCAGAAGCTTTTTACAATCCCCCCCCCACACACACACACACACAAACACCAGCCGAGCGGTGCACTACTCACTCCGGGAGATACGTGGAGGAATATGAACTCCACTTAAAAACACCGTAGGAGAGCGCTCTGTTCTCCGGGACGGCCGCCATCTTGTTTATCCGCATATAAAGAGCGGCGAAGACGTCGAGAGCGCGAGGGGTGTGCGAGTGCAGGGAGGCGGGGCGGGGCGGGAACTGGACTGCATTTCGTCACTTAAAGAGGCAGTGCATGGCGTTGCACGACGAAGCTTCGCTCTGGTTTTATGTTCGTCGACGAAGTCGTCGTGACGGCGAGCAGCGTATGTTGCGATACCTGTTTGTTAATTATCTTATTTGCCATCGTAAACAACTGAGCTCTTTTTAATTGGAAATGGTGTGAAAATGATGTTATATTGATATATGACTGGATTTTGCCTCTTCGATTCCCCACAGTGCCTTCCCCAAGGATTCTTCGTGAATGCATTTATTTCATTTGTTATACACTGAGATAAAAGTGTCTTTATGCATAACACATTCGACAGTATCAGGTATTTTTTGTAAGGTCATATACCAATATATTGTACTGCAACATTTTTACTCAATAAATATGCTATTTTCGCACGCAGTCAGTTGCATTTTAATGAAGCAAAAGTTTCAACCCATGACAGATACAACACTGAAAGATTACCTGGGCAGGGATGTTTCAATATTATGTGTTTCATTATGATACATAATTACAGTAACATTTAAACAGTGTCCTTTCTAGTCCTCTTTCCCTGGCCCCAACCCATGCACTCTTAAGAGGAGCTGTTGCTCTGAGACGGGGTGAGCCTGGGCTCTCGAGACCACAGAGAGTTGTTAACATTGGAAGGCTAACTGGGCCCTTTTCCTCGTGCTTTTCGCCTCCTTGCAGGGGGGTAGCCCGTCCCTCCCATCCCATAATCCCCCCACCCGCAGCTCCATGCTGGGGCCGCCTATTGAAATGTCAATGTTTTCAAAACCAGTTAGCCGATTTTAGGACAAGGCACGTTTATACAGTGGTACCTTAATACTCAAAAATTTCTTAAAAGTCGAACCAACCAGTTCGAAAAAAAATAACCTGAAATGAGTCTCTTAGTGGAAACAAAGGGTCATCAAAAAGTTACGCAATAATTGTACAAATGTTACAATCTATAAGTTTGCAATTTACGAACAAATTAACGGATACAGTATTAATAAAAATAAAAAATGGGCCGCATGGCATAGTCTAGTGTTGGCACAGTGTTGGGGCATGGCTTGGGGTAATGTTGGGGTACGTTACCGTTTTGGAAGCCATTGAGAAAAAAAATGGTGCTGTCGATTTGCGTGAGACTCCCATGAGTCTCTATTATTATAATTTTTCACTGTGTGCTAATTTCCGATAGCACTTTGCTGTGTTATGCAAGCATCCAACGCTTGCAGAATTAGCATTCGCCTGCGTAAAATTGCATTACGAATCCATGCTATTCAGCTGTTCCGTAGTACTTTTTAAGTAGGAGGTTGATAATTTCCAAGTTTTCGGGATATGCGTCGCAATGTGCAATACATTTCTTCAGACAATCAAGCGCGGAACACCATAATTCGGTACATTTCAATCAGTCAGATGGTGTTGGCGCAACCAGTAACCATAAAATGATAAGATCTGACAAAAAGCATCTTTGATTACGGTGTGATGACGTAATTCATATCCCATCCAAACGTGACAAATAATGACAGCACTGTTCTTACACCTGCTTATGCCAAGGTTTTGTGTCTCTTTTTCTGATATGCCCATCCATTTATCCTTTTGCTGTGCGACCGCGTCCGATGTGTTTTCCTGCTTTCTGCAATGTGCTTCTAGCTTGCTTGTTAGCGCTAAAACTGACCCAGTGGCATTCGAAATATTTATTCACTTTGCCCACATCATTAGTCTATGAATTATATTATTACATGTGTTTTTTATTACATGTTATTTTTGTGGAAGATTTTTTGTAAAGGACATTTTAAGTAAAGATTCAATAGAAACATTAGAACATAAGAAGCGGTCCTTTCACGTCTTGTATAGGGCGTGTGAATAAAAGAAGGAAATGGTTTCTCTGCGTCTTTAAGTAAAGCTGATTTCCCATGCCTGGACTTGTGTGACAGTGGGACTCTCTATTATCTGCGGGCGCGGTCTATTACCCACAGCCCTGCATAGAAAAGTCTTTTGTTGGAGGGATGTAATCCGCGCTGGGTCGGACGGTGGGGGGTCCTTGAGCCGTGAATCATGTGTTTTTCATTGATTCACTAGTTTCTGGGGCAGCAGACCTCCCGGAGAGCGTTGTGAGAGATATACGTTTTACGTAGACGGAAATGTCTGCCCCGATTATCGGCGATGAGAAAATATTTAAAAAATAATCTCATATGGAAAGTATATATACTGAGCTCTGATAACGTTGTACAAAAAAGTTATTTAGTATTTTTATAGGTGTGGAATGTATCTACTTTTTCTGAGTTAAAATGATTGCATGGACAATTTGCAAAGAAAATACGACGAATGTAACGACATTTAAATAAATTAATTTTCATTTATATTAGGCGTCTGCTGGGAAGCAACGATAGATCTTTATGATTGTATGCCAGCGCAGGGTTCACTACAGCGGGCTCTTAGACTACACCCTCACCTTCGCTAAGCGAAGAGCCATTATCGGTCGGTGAATCATGGCAAGCTGAAGCTCTCTGTTTCCGGAAGAGCCCGATACCGACAGTGAGAGCTGTGGTGCCATTTACACAAGTGCAGCCTCCGAGTTTTACAGTGTCAGGCGCAATCACTGGGTCAAGCTTGGCCAAGTGGTCAAGCTTAATACTATCATATGGCTCCTTGCACGGTATAATATGTGTATACTCTAGTAATGCTAGATATGTAAGTGTGTGTAATATAGCTCTGAACATTATTTGAATTAAGGGACTTATTTTAATTTACATAACTAAACGAATTCTACGAATAAAAAAAGTTATACTTTTCTGTTCTTAACTGTTACAGGTATTTAGTACAATCTACCCATCCTTCTTCAAACATTTTCCCCTGGTGAGTATAATGGTAGAATTGGAAAATATTAAAATAATTAATGGGGCAGCGGCTCACAACTTGCGCGCTGGGGATTTGAATGCCAGCCGCACTCTGTCTACGTGTGGAGTTTCCCCAAACTCACGTGGGTTCATCCGAATGCACTGGTTTCCGCCTCCAATCCAAAGATATGCCGTTAGTTGACCTGACGTTTCTGAATTGGTCCCATAACGTGGGATTGCGTGTAGGAATGTTTGCGTGCCTGTACCCTGCAATCGACTGGAATCCCATCTAAGCTCTGCCCAACCCACATGCAGTTTGGGATATAGGCGCCAGGCATCCCCATGTAGTAGAAGCAGTAAACGGATGGATGAAAATAGGACCATAAGACCATGTGACGGGCACATTATTATTATTAAGTGATCATCACTCTGCCTAGACCCACACAGAGACAATCTTAAACTGACACCAATGAAACCTATGATGGGATTGAAGCGAGACTCTGCAAGGAAGAAACCTTATGAGGTCATGGCTGACCAAAGGTCAGTGCCTAATATGGGAAATCTAGCCACTTAGCATGATGCTACATTGTTCCGCAATAAGAAAGCAGATATAAAGACGTCATTTAGGGGAGACCCGGGATGGTTGTCATACTTTTTACTTAAATTTAATTTCTTCCAAAACAGTGTATGGTAAGAATTACCTTTCTGTACACAATTATTGCTTAATGTGTCAGGTACAAATGGATAGTCCTTGCTCTGGTAGAATCCATTCTCTTCAATAGATATGGGCTGTCAAAGGCAACTTGTGCAGATGTTACAACCAACACCATAGCGGGTTAGGTTGTCGCACTCTATGGGGTTTGTTGTCCCTGTCTTATTCTAATGGGAAAAAAATGAAAAATGAAAACATTTTGAAAAAAGTTAAAAAAAAAATATATATTTTCAATGAAATATCAAACCAAACACATCTCATGTGTATAAAACATCAAATAAGTTTTGTTAGTTCATTTTTTGGACTCTTTAGATTCAATGTAAATGTAAAAAGCATAAATGTAAAACACCACAGGCTATGAAAGCTACAACTACTACTATGAAATCTATAGAAACTGTCTTAGTCATCGAACAACTGCAATAAATAGTCTTTTTTGTATTTACAATTGTGTTTTACATTTTAAAATAGGTCCATTGAAAATCCTTATACGTCATTGACCCATATACCAACAGTGGGACTACCGACCCTGAAAAAATGTGACAACCTACCCCAACTGCCATTTGTAGCTTTCTCTTTATACTTTAAAATGTTAATCATTATTTTACTGTCAAACTATAGTGCAATGAGTTAGGAGAAAAACACGAGACGCTTCAAAATTTACTTTTGCATATGGAAAAACAGATAAGGTTGTCTCACCCCAAGTGTTGCTTTCACCTCCACTGTCAACGTAGATGACCTCTGTTAGTAATTATCTGTGTGGACGGTTTTGATCAGCGCCCTTTAGTGGCTGAGATATGATGACTGTAACAACCTACCCGTGAGACAACCAATCCCGCTTTCCCCAACTAATGAAGTTATTTTTACGTCTTTCAGGTTAGGAATTTGTATATGCCAGCATAATGTTTAAGAATGGAGTCGCGTTTAAGAATGGAATTTCCCAAGATCACGTTTGTCGTTTACGTTCAGGCTATAACGATACGTGTTAATGTCTAGTATATACTTCTATAATTGTTCTTTTTCTATGTTGATAATTCAGAACATAACTGCAATAAGAATCATACCTGTTTAAACAATGAGTGATGGTTTCTCGAAACTTTCTTTACATTAATACATAGAAATGTAATTATGTGTTTTTGTACGAGTATATAGCCTATCTATGTCAACCTATGTTTGCTGGTCGTGACTTCGGTGCTGAAGCTAAATTACAGTAATTAATTCAGTGCTGGTGGTTCACCTGTATTAATGTTCTTTCTCTGTTGTCAATATGAGTTTGAGCTTTTTTATTTTCTGAGTTTCAGTGCCAATGAAAGAGTGAATCTGCTGATAGCGATTCACTCGCAAACGACATTGCATCAGAAGCCCATTACTTTACTTGACAACTTCCTTATTCGCTTATTAATCAATTAACGTCTCTCCCATGAACTTTCAGGAGGTTCCACAACTTTAAAAGTAGAATTATTATGATTTTTAATTTAATAAAAATCAAATGCAGTATTCAACGGCGTAGACATTGATACGGGGGAGCAATTATTAATATAGCCTACAAAGTTCTATTTTCGCGGCAATAAATGAATCCAAATTAAATAGAGGAGGGTACACGATCCTCGATTCCAGTTCCTGTGCCCCTAGCAACATAGTGCAATAACTATTCGATTTTGATGCAGTGTGGTATTATTTGAAGGAAAAAAAAACAAATTTAGATTACTTATCACTTATTTTAATTACATTTTTAAATAAGTGATGTTACGTTACAGTGTTACATTTTTATACTATATCACATTATATAGGCCTATACTTTATGTGCATTTATATATACACCTTTATTTCACATCACATCTGTATTTTCATGATACAAAACCTCTTTCTCCTGATACAGGTTTATAGTAATGCTCAATATCTGCTAAAAGGGAATGATTCACTATATTTACTGTAATTACCATTATGTCACTGAAGACCTTATAAAATAATGGCAGTGAATCACTACATCTCCGGTCAGCTGACATCATACTTTTGAACTCAGAAGCTAAAACCGGACTGCTGGTCATCTACAGCCAGACCCTCGTTTAAATGCACCGGCAGTGATGTAGGCTGTGGATATATCAAGAATGTGAATTTAGGAGAGTAGTGTTTTCCTGTTTGTTACTTATCATCTGAATTTACTTAAAGATCGCATATGATCATTTAAAAACAAACTCTCATTATGATCATGAGATACAGCAAAAGTAAAATCGGGCGCAAACTGTTTGGGTTGATTTAGGATTCTCTCAAATATTTTGATGAAATCTGTGAGAAGCAATTCTTATCTTACCCAGTATGTAGATGAATATACGTTTAAAGCGCTCCGTGTCGACAGGTTACATGAAATCTAATAGAGGTTTCTGGGTGACAGATGTAACGCACCGCGCCCCTTGACTCATCTCCCCCCGTTTCGGACCTTCCGCAGGACCGGCGGCCACGGCTCCTGAGTGGGTCACGTGGGAGGACCCTTTAAGTTTCCATAGAGAGCCGCACGCCGTCACATGATGGACGCGCTGTAATGCGACTGGCAGGAGCAGAAATGCCGAGCGCAAAACGCCGAGAAACTACGCAGTTGCTGCCGACATCCTTTTCCGTACGCGCCGGAGCTGGGAAAAAGCGAAAACCAGCGAGACGCCTGGACGGTTTCTTCCTCGATCCAGCAGGATCCAGTTCCCGGAGCGAGGTTGCACCTGCTTTTGAGTCTTTAGTAACACTGCGAAAGTGCGTCTTCATCTCCGCTGAACTGGGAAGCGGAATCTAGTCGCTGCCAGTCGGCGTAAGTGAAGTTATTTATAGTGTCCCAGCTGTATGAGTCGCAGCTGGAGAGTGCGTGCTTTTTATTTTGTGATCGGCTTTCTTGTAATTGTTATGTTAAGTTGTCGTTGTTGAGACGTGTTTCTCTCTTGATAAAATGTCTGTCGAGCGCTTAGTAAATTTTATAATGATCTATCCCGATAAAGAGAGGAACCCGGTCTTTGGTGCCATAACTAAGGGACTGTGTGATTAGGAATAACAATTGCGCCATGTTTTAGTTGCGAAGAGGTTTTATATAATTTGCTAGATGCCCCTAACACCACGGCTTTGCCAATGTCCGCATTCCAGCCGATGTTGCGCACATAAAAATTCTAAGCTCAAGTAGGCGGACGTCTGCTTGGAATAAAAACATCCTGCACGTACACACTGAACTTCTTCTCTTTTATTTTATAAAGTCTGACTTTAAAGCGGTATATAAACGGTCAGCCGCCGGAGCAAGACGCACCCAGACGCGCGGCCGCTGTACTGATGGTGTTAAACGTCAGCAGTTAAGTAGCTCTCCAGTCCCTGTAATTACTGTTGAACCTTAATACTGAGAGAGAATTTATTTACTCTGCTGTTTGCTTTTTTGTTAAAGTTTTTCTGCTACGATCTCCACGAACCGCAGCAGCGAGACGCGCTTTCGGAACTTGCGCTGTTATTTCAGGACCGTCATCATTTCACCGAGCTGGGCTTAGCGATGGTTCCTTCCATGATAAATGTTATGGAATATCTATTGATATTCCGTATTTAGACACGGGAAAACCGCCAGTCTTTCTAGCTTGGCGTTCTATTTTATAGCTAGTGTGTTTAAATACGGTAACGAAGCTGTAATAAATCCGAGTGTAATTTTATTACGTCCAAAGTATATGAGTATTTGTTTTGTCGCCAGTAGTTACGATGCATGACCAGCGCTCTTGATTAGCTTGTTGAAGTTTCCTTACTGCCAAAGTGCCGCAAGCCGGGCCGATCCTGTATATGGAGTTACAGGTATTTCGTAATTCCATGAAGAATGACTTTATACAAGAAGCATCACTTTATAAAGGTAATACTTTTTGGTTTTAAGGGGAACAACGTTTCCAGTCATCCCATTGAATGTTGATTTTGAGTACCGAACACACTATCTGAGTTTATATTGTGAAATAATTTTAATATAATAATCTGCATAGTTGAAGGAGTTTACATTGGCTTATTAGACGCGTTCCCGGTCCGGCCCCTGGGTTTAGTGTAGGCGATGCGAAAATATGGCTGTACACAACGCCACCTGCTTGTCATGGTGGGAACCCAGAGTCCGCGTAGTAAAGCAGCAAAAGATGAGAGTTTGGTCAAGAATGACTTTTACTCGGTGGGGATGTGGGGTGGGTGGGGATGGGGGGGGGGGATATTAGAACCAGATTGAGCCTGTCCGTTTCAGCCGCAGTCGTTGTATTTGTCATGGTCCTCTGTGGTCTGGTCTGGTAGGTGCACAATAGAGTTAAGGGGCTTTATTAGGGAGAAGAAGTTACCAAGGTCTTGGGAACTTCTGTAGTACCTGTAACCAAGGTAACGAATGTGCTGTCCCAACGCCATACTCTGCTGTACCAGTATGTGCTTTTAATAGACTTTACACCATCTAGGATAATTAATGAACATTGCTGTTACTATTACTTGGCTGTATAAGCCTGAATTACACGGTTTATAATAATGTGTGTTTTAGCAAATATAATTGAAGTAAGTATTCTTTTTATGTGTTTTGTGCAGTCTTGTTTTGTGCATGTGGGATTATTATGATAACGGTAGACAGAGCTGCTGTTAGGGGGGTTATTGCCTTCATTTCATGGAAGGCTTGATTGATTTTTGCATGTTCAGACTGTTATTTTGGATCTTATCTAAAAGCGCTAACAAAGACTCAT
Source organism: Mormyrus hasselquistii (assembly GCA_026779605.1). Classification (NCBI taxonomy): domain Eukaryota; kingdom Metazoa; phylum Chordata; class Actinopteri; order Osteoglossiformes; family Mormyridae; genus Mormyrus; species Mormyrus hasselquistii. Next base: position 10,019,085 of record JAODKE010000001.1, read on the forward strand.
GTATTTATTTGCATGAGGTTCGCTGCTTGATAGAGTTACTGTTGGGGGGGGGGGTGATTTTTATCCACATCCCGCTTCTGACAGTACTGGGAGGTGCTGTTAAACCCAGTCTGTCACTTAATCCATAAAATGTCTGATCTGGTTATGTAGCTAAACCAGAGCAGCGTTTGTTTGTTTGGTTAAAGAGAGCACCGTGCTCCTGCTGGCTCCCTGCTGTGTGAGATGTCGCTCATATCGGCTTTATGTAGGCTGCCTACCAAAGGATGCTTTTAGGCCTGCTGATAGCACTGCTCACTGATTGGCTGAGCCTCCCCATGTGGTCTGTGCTGGCAGCCTGCTAGTGGTACGAACGCCACATCTGAAACGGAGAGAAAATGATTACTGTGCCATTACTGTAGCTCAAATCGTGTCTTTGCAGTCAGTTGGAGTTGTTAGGAAACAGAATGAATGAGCTATGATCCCCCTTGCTATTGCTGTTCTTCGTTTCCCTGCTGTGATTGGTGTAGCAGTACTCCCTGCGGTGGGGCTCCTGCTATTCCTTCGTCTTTGATTGGTGCAGACCAGGTGCATGCCCCAGCCCTCTTCTCCATAGTCGTCAGTGATTGGTGCATGATGCTGAGATTGGCAGCTCTCAAAAGTGTTTGGAAAGCTCTATTGTAACAGCGGGTTATGTGCCCAGAGCACAGATGGAAGTCTGTCTGATGGGGGGGGGGGGGGGGGGGGGTTACATAAATTAGATTCTGGGGTTTTCACAACAGGAACGGGGGGCACGTCGGGCGGTGGTTTTCCCTTTTCCAACCGGAAGAGGCGCCTC